>BTHU01000003.1:15897500-16317500 GCA_036184795.1 Tokudaia tokunoshimensis | reverse complement strand
CTTGATGCTGTTGCCTCTAGTAGGGCTTGTCACTATACCTCCAAGAGTCAGCAGGTCTCCTTCACTTCTTGATTGGTGAAAGGAATAGCAAGTATTTGCTCTAATAAGAAATACGGACTAAGGACTTGGTCTGGGCTAGACTGTCTCCAGGGTGTTGCGGCTCGTATGAAGCCTTCTATGTAAAGGCACAAAGAAGGTATGAAGTAGCTAACCTTTGGGAAAGCAGCTGCCAGTTAAATTGTGTCCTAGAGTGCCCCGATGGACCTCATCAGCCAACTCCTTGATGCTTCTGGCTAAGCACATTAGCTTCTTTTTTCAGGAGTGCCTATGCCCACATCAAGTCTGAGTCATGATGGTTTCAAGAGTGAGTGCAATACATACCCAACTCAACTGTATCTCACATTAAACCAAGTCAACCTCAGTACTGTAGATCGTGGGTGGTCTGGCCATCACTGATTTTGTATTTTACTAATATTCTTATTTGTCATGCTTAAGCAAAACAAGACAGTAGACAAAAATACTAGGGGCTTCAAAAGCTTCTTAGATCTATTTTATTTAAAAGCGTGTGCGGTATACATGTGTATCTGTGTATGGGTTTGTGACTATGACTGCAGACAGTGACAGAGGCAAAGAAAGAATATCAGAACCCTTGGAGCTGACAGCTTTGAGCGGTTTAACATGGGAAGTAAACTTGGGTCCAATAAGAGAGCTGTAAAAGTGTCTTATTGCTGAACCTTCTTTCCAGCCCTATCAAAGGCTTTTAGGACCCAATCCCTGCCTTATAAGGTGCCATTTACTCCTGTGGTAAGGCCAGTTCTGAAGGTCATGGATGGCATCTGTGTGCCCACCTGTACAAATGTGCTCCTCCACTGTCCCCGGGGTCTTACATTTTGAAGTCTTCATTTCCACTGGGGATGCGTTTATTCCCACTTTCTACCAGGTGTTGAATTCTTTCTTATTTGCCTGAGTTTTAGGGTTTAATTCCGGACCACTAAGACTCTCTTGAGTCATAGCCAGCAGAGAAGTGCTCCAAGACTAACTTCATCTCTTAAAGATTACTGACTTGATGGAAATTTGGAGGCTTAGAGGAAACTATGGAAAATGTTTTGACTTGGATTTTTCCAACCGTGTTACTTCTGCCAACTGAAGATCAGAGGAACGAAAGATAAAAGCAAAGGCCTGGTTAACTCAATCCCATCCGACTCACCCCTCTTGGGATCCTATTAATTCATAAGTCGTGTTATCCAACAAATTTATTGAGCACTTACATTAGGCTAAGTAGTATGTTGGAGCTAGTGATACAAACGTTAATAAGATGCAGTTCCTGGTAGAGCTTGGTTGTGTTAATATACATTTTTAACAACCTTGCCAGGAGATTTTGATGTAGGTGGTCTGAGGACCAAAATGTACCAAACGCTGATGAGTGACAATTTACTTTTAAAATCTCAAATTTCTTTTCATTATAGACAGAGGAAGGTACAGAATGTTAAATGTCTTTTAAAGTTGCTCTCCAGGGCTGTGCAGCATAGATCTTCAGCCTAGCCATTGGAGTTTCCTGTAAACAAAGAGCAATGTTGATAATACCTTAACTGATGTCATTAATGCCTCCAAATGAATCCTGTTTTGATGACTATAATTGTACGGTCTAGCTTCTCTGGTCATTCCAGGCTTTCCCACAAATATGCTGTTGGTTCTCCAGACTTTAAAGTTTGTGTTGGCTCAGTGAGCAAAGGCATTTGCTGCTGGGAATGGTGACTTGGGATCTACCCCGAGAACCCTCAGAGTTGGAAAGAACCGATACCTGAAAGCTGTCCTCTGACCTTCCACAACTGTGCTGTGATACACCCACTGTGTCACAGACCGGCTCCCAACCTAAACAAGCATGGCCTTTGACATACATAAATACATGAGCATTTTTTTTTAATCAGCTTAAATGTAAGCAAGGGTTGAGGTTGACAGGAGACACAATGTGCCTAGTGGATTTGTAGGACTCCATGTCAGTAGGGAGAGCAGGGCTGAGCCACTTATGTAACTCTGAGACAGATCAGCCTTCTCCATTCAGTCTTGGCATGGCTTTCCGATGTTCTCTCCCCTTGCCTGTAATTAGAGTGTTGATTTTAAGTCCCTAACTAAGTGCTCATAGAGGTACAGCACACTCTGGGCCTGCAGAGAAAAAATAGAAGGCTCTGATCCTTTCAACTAGTCCTTTGGACTGAATGCAGAGAACCCCATGATAGAATTATAGGCATGCCCCAAGCAAAACATGGTCTGTGTTTTCAAGTCTTAGGATAGCTTTTTCTTTCTTTCTTTCTTTCTTTCTTTCTTTCTTTCTTTCTTTCTTTCTTTCTTTCTTTCTTTCTTTCTTTCTCTTCCTTCCTTCCTTCTTTCTTTTTTCTTTTTTCTTTTTCTTTTGGCAAGGGCAATAACCTACTTAGAAAAAATAAAATAATGTTTGGTGTGTGTGTGTGTGTGTGTGTGTGTGTGTGTGTGCGCGCGCGCGCGCGCGCGCGCGTGCAGACAGCATTACCTGAGAAGTGCATGCTTGCCTAAGACTGTCTAATAGAACCGAAGAACTCTGATCCTGAGCCACCCCACAGTTAAGATCGTGCCTATTTAGGAGTGAGTGACCCCCAAAGGCCAGAACCTGACATGTTTATAATGTATCAATTCCTAGGTTGTTTAAGGCCAGCATCTGTTCTGACTGCCTGGGTATCCGTCCCATCTGGCAGGATCTAAAGACCAAATGGGCTTCACAGGGTATCTCTATGACACTCTGATGTGTGACTTTGTGAAGTTGTACTCTGGAATCCCACTTATTATGAGTGAATGGGCCGGGCTGGGTCACTCTCATCCCGGGTCTGAGGGGCTCATATATTTTTCAGCTAGACTTCACAAAACAATGTTTTATTGATGCCCGCACAAAACAAGGGTTTTCACAGTTTCAAAATGTGTTCATCACGAATGTGGAGTGTCTGCTAAGCCACAGGTGGCATCAGGGAAACCTCTTGTCCTTGGCTTGAAACCTGAACTCTATGCTTCAGCCTGTCTTCCTCCCTCTGCCACTTGAGGTCTGCCTTGCTCTGATCTTTATGTAGGAATTTATACATTGTATTTATGCACATACATGTGTGTCTTTGTGAAGGTGTGTGCATATAGGTTCCACTGTTTATGGAGGCCAGAAAAGAGGATTGGATCCTATGGAACTGAAGTTACAGCCCCTGAGACTAGTACTGGGATATGACATTGAAGAAACAGGCTTGGCCCATGTTCTCTAAAGAGTGCATTCTAATATCTTGAGTTACGTTGCTGAATCCATGGGCAGGGACTAGCACTGTTACTGCTACCATTGCTGCTGATCAGGTGGCCTTACTATTTGCTACTATTTATCCACAACTCTGTTACATATAGCATTTTAAACACTTTGTGTGCAGTGCTATGTGTGTGTGTGTACATGTATATATATATATACACACACACACACACACATATGTGTGTGTGTGTGTGTGTGTGTGTGTGTGTGTGTGTGTGTGTGTGTGTGTGTTTGGTACATATATACCAAATGACATCATGAAAGGATACTGTTAGCAAGCCCATCTTGCACACTGAGAAAGTTAATCTTATAGATCCTGCAATTTCTTCGAAGTTATGAAGTTATCAGTTAAAGTCTCCATGAAAATTCAACCTCCTTCAGGACAGAGCCTGGAAAGACATAATCATTAGCCAACTTAAGTCGAAACTAAGTAAACTACATTTTAAATAAAGAAATAAGCTTGGTGTGGGTGCAAGTGGTTTCCCTGGCTAAGGTATGTGAGTTAGGGCCAAAGTCCCTGGCTGTCCTGGCTAGATCTCAGAGCAGTCAAAGAGAAACTGAGACAGTTCTTTGGCAGCATTTCTACTGAAGACCATTTACCCTAAGGCCGAGGGTTGGAAGCCTGTCATGTCACAAGCCATTCCATTTGACTCACAGAAGTTTCAGTTTGTAGACTGCTCTCTCCTGAAGCACCAAAGATGTGTCTGTTAACTTTTAGCCCTGTGACTTCCCTTATGTAGAGTGACCCGAAATGACTCTGCTAGATCTGTGAGAACTCCAGCTCTCAATTCCCTTTTCTGCAGGATGAGTTTCTGAGAACCACTAACACTCTTAGCTCAATTTTCTTGGAGATCTGATGTGCAACATGTACCTTTCTGGGATGTATAAAAGTTGGAAGAGTCATACATAGGCCAATGGAGCCCCATCCTCTAATGATAATGATACACTAAAGAAGCACTTTGTCTATTTCCCTGCACAATAGCCAACTAGCCAAGTAATCACCATGTTCCATAGGGCAACCAGCCTCTCAGACTTTTGGGCACTTAATCCTGCTTTTGTTTTTAGTTTAAGACAAAAAAGAAAAGGGTGTTTCTTTGACTTATTCCTTTATCAAAAGACAAAGACGAAGTCTGTATTTTGAGGAAAAACAGGAAAGGAACTAGTTTTTAAGATTTATCTATCCATTTTCTGTTGCTCTAATATAATATTTCAGGCTATGCAATGTAGAAAGGAGAGAGACACAGCTTGTTTTAGTTCTGGTGGCTGTAAAGTCCACATGCCATAGGGCCAGTATCTCCTGGGAGAACTCTCTGGATGTATCATTACATGGAGCTGAAGAAAGGGTAGTTGGAGGTCACATGGCAAGAAAAGAAGTAGGGCTAGGTGAGGCTCACTCTTTTATAGCACTCTTGTGAAGCAGGGCCTATGCTGAGATGTTAGCATTAATACCTTCACAAGGTAGTCATCTCCTCTCAATTGAGCCATTTGATACCATGACATTGAGGACCTAGGTTCTAACACACAGATTCTGGTTGGACAAACCACATCCAAACACAGGTGGTGGACACTCCTCATCTCCAGCCTGCTTAATGTTTACTCGTTACTTGTGTGGCTCCTGTAGGCTTTTAGTGTCACGATCTGGGTTTTCATTGTGTGTTCTCTACTCCTACCATCATCCCCTCCCTCTTAGATGCACTGTGGTCCATCCAAGTGCTGCTATCAAAATGTGACCTCATGATTCACAGAGTGCGTGGGGTTTGGACCTACAATGGAAGCTTTTGAGTTCACTCTCTGCTTGTATTCCCCTGCTGCTGTTTGCCAACTAAAATATTTCTGTCTACTTGCTGCATATTAAGGATCAAGACAAAAAAAATAGTGGTATCCCCACCTGGGTAAGGTCTCTTGCGTTACCTAGAAAAACGTGACAAGGAGAGGATGTTCAAGATGTAGCATGGCAGAGGCCAGGTCAGGGTCAAGTCTTGGAAGACAGAATTCCGAGTTTTTGTGTGGGCAGGCTGAGCTCCTTGCCAAGGTGTCAGAAAGTCATCGATGCAAATTAGAGTCTCTGGAGAGCGTCTTGAGGCACTGTATTTTTAGAAGGGGGAAAATAGTGGTCTTTAATACCAATGACTGAGTAAGAGTTCATCTTTATAGCCCATTATATTGATAGAAAGAGCATATAATGGCCCTTCATTAAAATCTAAAGCCTCCAATTATTTTATTATTGTTATTTAATATCTATTGAGTTCCAGCTTTAATTTTACCCAATTGGTCCTATAGATACAAACACTTGGGTTAGTGTAGAATTTAATTTAGGCTTCTTTCTGGTCTTAATATTTTTTAAAAATCTCTTTAAAATGTTAATCCCTTACCTTTTCCAAACAGCATCTAAGCACGTACATCCTACAGTACCAGAGACCCATAGAAATGTTGCTATACTTGGTACTGTTAGCATTCTGTCTAAGCTCCACCCCACAGTTTCCTGGCAACAGTCAGGTAGGCGTGGCCCACTATAAAAGGGTCTGCTTGCCCCCTCCCCGCTCTTATACTCTCTTACTCTTGATTCCTGCTTGCTTCTCTCTTGCCCTCTTGGGCTCTTCTCTCCCCCTTCCCCCCCCCAACGTGGTCATGGTTGGCTGTCTCTCCTTCTCTCTGCCTTTCTCTGCCTCTACTACCCTCTTAACTCCCCTCCCCATGCCCTGAATAAACTGTATTCTATGCTATACTGTCCTGTGGATGGTCCCTCATGGGGAACAGATGCCTCAGCATGGGCCCACTGAAGTTCCCCCTTCCCCACACCTCACCACATCCCATAGAACATATCTTAATAGCTCTTTATCTTTTTATAACCACAACAGGTACACATTATTTTCTCTATTCTCTCTGTCCGAGAACAAAGGAAAGACCTTCATGGAAGAAGTAAAAGAAGTGTCCTTTTACCGTATCCTCCTAACCTGAGGAGACTTGAGTCCCCTTGACAGCTAGCTATGGCAGATGGAGAATTTTACCTGGAATCGGAATATTTTGTTCAAAAGAAAGTCAAATTTAGCACTTTAATTCCCTGGACCTCGACTCTAACTGATCAAGGGCTGAATCACATCTTTCAGGCAAAGGAAAACAACATGCAAATATCATACCCTAGCACAACCGTGGTGCTGTTGTACATACAGCCAGCCATGAACTGGAAAGAGCATGCATCCTGTTTCAGGAGTCTGGGAAAAGTCTGCCTGAACCTTAGACTTTAGCTTTGGGCAGCAGGCAAGTTTCTGCTTTCGTACAGTAAAAATGTGAACAGTATCAAGATCAGTTATGATGTAATCATGAGGACAGACCAAGGTCTCTTGCTACTAAAGTTGAATCACAGACCCACTTTCTCATGGGACCTCCAGACTGTCAGTAATGTGTTTCACTATTCACACAAATATGAGAAGTGTCCAAGGTGATTCTTAAGCATTTATCCATATTACCAGGTCCAATGAACCCTCAGGTTTAGAAGTTTCTTAATGGTCCTAGTGAGAAGTAAGCTCACAATTCCTTTCAATCCAGGAGGCCCTTCTCTGTCATAGTCACCATCCTCTCTCACAGTTCCTCATAATGATAAAGAGAAGAGACTCTAGGAGAAGGTACAGATGCTAGGGAAATCATTCCTCCCCCCGCCCCCACCCCGCTGGTGTAAATAATCGATTAAAAAGTTATCAATAACTGATGAGAAGCATGTGGCTATCGGGCGGTGGTGGCGCACGCCTTTAATCCCAGCACTTGGGAGGCAGAGGCAGGAGGATTTCTGAGTTCGAGGCCAGCCTGGTCTACAAAGTGAGTTCCAGGACAGCCAGGGCTACACAGAGAAACCCTGTCTGGAAAAACCAAAAAAAAAAAAAAAAAAAAAAAAAGAGAAGCATGTGGCTAGAGATGAGGTTGAGACCTTCAGTATCTTCTTCAGTATTCATGAAGACACTACTTATAAATGAAAATCTTCATCAGGGGTGATGCACAGAAGATCAAACACTTTAACAATGTTGAGAATTTCATGAAACATATTTTGATATTATTTCGCTTTCCCTAATTGTCCCCATGTCCTCCCACACCCCCTACCCTCAAAGAACATGTATTTATTGAAGCGACTCACAATATTAAAGTATTCCTTCAATACAATATTTAAAACCAAGACAGTCTAAAGTAACAAGAAAAGCATACATTGATTCAAATATAAAGTACTTATAAGCTGCTAAATGTCTTACAGACTGTCTTCTCAAACTGTTTTTATTCATTTTGGTTACCATGCAAAGAAATGAATTTCACAGTGCCAATTAGATTCATTCATACCATAGTGCTTTACTTTTAAAAAACTCTGTTATTATTTTCATTATTGTTATTAATCATCATTATAAACATTATAAATAACATTTCAATTATTGATAAATATTATTCATATTTTAAAATTATGTGTTAATAAATAATTATTAATAATTAATAATGGTATTAATTATATTATTACTGGTGTATGTATGCATGTGTATGCACATGTGTATATGTGTATGTGTGTGTGAAAGCTTGCCACAATACACACATGAAGGGCTTTGTGGATTCGGTGTTTTCTTTCCACCTTTGTATGAGTTCCAGATATTGACCTCTGGTTACCAGGCTAATGCAGTGAGTATCATTACTCACTGACTCAGTACTGTCCCTATGAGCCCCCTTTTTTTAAAATTTTTTTAAAGCAGAAATTGTGGTGAAATATTCTTCATATACTATATAGTTTGTCTACTTCAAGTATATATGTTGATGCCATTAATCTATTTATATAATTATCACCATACTTCTATTTCAAAGTGTTTTCCTACCTCAATAAAATCCCTCATGACAATTTTACTGTTAAACTTTCTTCTACCCTACATCCCAGATAACCATAAAGTAATATATATGTATGTATTCGTGTGTGTGTGTGTATGTAGGGAATATATATATATGTGTGTGTGTGTGTGTGTGTGTGTAATAATACATGTGTAATATATATGTATATACATATAATATAGGTGAATGTATTTTCTGAACCTTGCATTCTATGCTAATTATATATAATAATTAGATAATAAGTTGTTATAAAAGACTATTGTTATACAATGTATGCTCTCTCCTGTCATCTTCTTTCATGTTTTTGAAGTCTGTCTCTTTTACAGTATTCATGAATAGCTTGCTTCTTTCACTGTTGAGTAATATCCTACTGCATGGATGTGCCATCTTTGCCAATCAGCTTTCCACTTTAAGATGTTCCCAAGTCAGGCTACTATGAGTAAAGCTTGGGAGCAATGTGTAAGTGTAGCTGGTTGTCTGTCTTCATTTCCATAGTGTAGACCATCTAGCTCAGGTGTCACAGTGAGAAGAATGCGGGGTAAATCAAAGACTTCAAATTGAGGTCAATCTCAGTTGATCTACGCCACACTATATTATACTATGTGTCCTCTCTCTCCATGAGAAATTTGACATTTGTTTTTTTGAAACCTAGATACTTAACTTCTCATACAGGACTGTCCTAATATGCAAAGTTTGAAATAGAAGTAAAATTCTCAGTCTGGACCTAGGCATTGAACAGTTACTAAGTACTTGGTAACTGCTATTCTTTTGGTATTACAATCAGGGAGGAAGGTTTTAGATAATCATTCTTGAAATGATTACTAAGCACAGAGTAATCATAGCATGCTTCAAACTGGGCTTAATCATTTACTCTCTGTGGGCTTGAACAGTATTTAATTTTTATGAGAATTCAGTTTCCAATCTACCCTGGACATTTTAGGGTTGCTTGAGTGGTTTGTTAGGAACATAGGATAAAAGACATTAGCATCAACTTCTGGTACTATGAGGGGGAAAGGGTTTTAATTAGCATAGATCTGCTCTGCTCTGCCTTAGACTCTTAATAAGTAATACACTTCAACATTATTTGAGGGTTTCTTTACTTCTTTCTCTCCTCCCCAACCCCATCTTGACTCCTCCAATGAGGCCCCACATACAAGTCCTTTTCTCACATCTGAGAGAAGCTGAGCTTCAGAAGAACGGATGTTCTGTTGGAAATGACACTGACCATCTGTGCGGCATAGGACAAACATTTCAATGTACACTCGCTGTGGCGCCAGCATAATGACCCAATTTAGCAAAGCTGCACATTGCCAGACAGCTTTCCAGGTAAAGACACTGCCTCACAGAGACTTAGTAACAAAGGACAGAGCTGGACACATTCAGGCTACGTGTCTTCGAAACAGCAATCCTATCCATTCACCCCATTACTCTGGGTTCTACCAGAGGAATGAGTTATGGCTATGTGACTCTCAAAAGCCCATATGCTCTAGGAAAAGTGGTTTTTAAAATCAAGTTAATTTGGCTCGTCTATCTTTTTCTGACTGTCTCACCAGTTTATAAGGTTGATAAGAAACTCAACCTCAAAAATTAGTTTTCTGCGATTTGCTTTTCAATGTCTTTGCATTATAACAAATAATAATAACCCTAAAGTTTACACAATCTAAGAAACTGAGTCACTGTGGGAAGGCCTTTCTTTCTCTTGCTTTTGATCTATCATGGTCACTGGCAAGACACAAGGGATCCATGTCCTTCCAAAGCTGCCAGAGCCTTTGCTCAGATCATCTAACCCTGGAGACTCCACCATGGGTGTTGTGTCTGTTCTCAGAATTCCTGTGTTCAGGTCTCAGGGTTATTGTGATCCAGGTACTCAGGCCCACAGAGATCTCACCAGCTCTTCACACCCTGACGGTAAAACAATCTCTGTGGGCAGTCTGTGCACAGCCCCTTTCTTCTCTTAAGTTCAAATAAACAAAACTGTCTTTACAATCCCCTGAGAGAAGGGGTGCTCTGAACACCCAATCAAAATCTTCAGATGGCGTCTTCCCAACAGATTGAGTACAGTTTCCCAAGATGTCATGGTAATTCCACACCACACAGCTCATTTGGAGTGTGCTTGCTCGGCCACGTAGAAAGTTTCAGTAAATCACTCTGCTACAGGTTGTCATATTAGAGAGCAAGCTGACCTAACACTGCTGATAGCAAGCTCAGAAGGAGCCAATGTTTCGCTACCTTTGATTCTTCACAGACAGAGCAATGGCACTGTGAAAGGAGGTATGTCTGAAGACCCACTAGTCCCTGGAGCTACTAATGTTCACTGTCACTGCTGGTGCAGGCATAAGCCAGAATCTTGATATTTAAAAACTTTTCTCCTTTATTTCCCATCTTCCTTTATCCTATGTGTATTTCTTTGTTCTCTCTCCACCCAAGTATATTTAGCTATGCAATATCAAAATGGTAAAGTAGGTACCAATGTTGCTAATATAGAAGTATAAGGGTATGAGACAGTCAGAAGGGTGATAGAAATGAGAGAGGACCATTGCCGCCAACCGCTGCTCTTGCCTTCACTCAGCATCCCCTTTATGAGTTCTCTGCAGAGTTGTTAGCAATTCCAGGGAAAGAACTCAAGGACCAGGGGCTAGTGTATACATCTGAAAGTGCGCAACTCATCTGAGGGCTTGAGGGAGTAAGAAGGGCACATGTCCAGAGGAGGAAAAGCAAAGCTTTCTGCCAAACCGTAGAACCCTTTTTTGAGACTGTTTCTTCTGAGCCCATAACCTGTGCCACTCTGCAAATTGGATATGGTATCTGTCCAACTCAGGGAGTAGTCAGCTCAGCCTGGCTTTCGTCTCTAATGGGTCTCTTTATCTGAAAGAGTTCTAAAATGGCTGTTTTAACAGTATTTTAGAACAGAGGGAGCCAAACAGGTGATATCTTTCTCCGAAAGGTTATCTTCCCTCAACACGGAAAAGTTGGTTAACATTGGAGGAGGCACATTAAATAGAGTGATTTAGTCCCAAGTAAAGGTCGGGAGTCACTCCCTTTCTCCTCCATCCCCCATGCTCTTCTTTCCTCCCCGTTCCCACTTCTGTTTCAATGCCCTGTTTTATCTCCAACTGTTCTAACTTCCACATGACACAGAGAAGAATACTGGGAATGTGTGGGGAAAATCATAAAACTAACAGTTTATTAAAACTTGTCGTGTACCTGGTGCTTGAAGCTTGCTAAGTAAGTCTCTCTGTCTCTCCTCACTCTCTGTCTCTGTCTTTCTGTCTGTCTGTCTTTCTGTCTGTCTGTCTGTCTGTTTGTCTATCTTTTCTCTGTGTCTCTCTCTCCTTCTCTCCCACTCTCTCCTTACCACACCACATCTAAAACAATTACCCAAGAAACCCAACCACACAGCCCCTATTTACTAGAAAAATCATATTCTTTATTTCACATTTTATATTTCTCTAATTTTCCTTATATGTTTACCAAGTGATAATTCCCCTCAATCAATATATTGTATAAAAATAGAATTATATTCTTCAGACCCCCAAATCCATCATATGTATTTTGTTATTGTTGGTATTAGTAATATCATTGTTTATCTTTTGGAAACAGGATCTCACTTTGCAGTGCTGGTTGGAACTCACTATGTAGACTAGGCTGGTTTTGAACTCATAAAGATCTGCCTGCCTCTCTGCCTTGGGGGAATAGAGATTAAATGTATATGTCACCATGCCTGGATTAAAATTATATTACTATCCGATTTTCTTTTTCCTTAAAGCCCATTCACAATAATGCCTGTATGTAAAGTTCATGTTTTTACCTTATGTGATACACACTATATATAATACTTAGTACATAATTCCTATCATACACATATTCCAGTGGGTGTATAGATAACATTTTATCCACTTGCCAGTGGGTGTTAGGGCTCTTGTATTGCTTTCTGTATTTGATTTAGTTTCTTTTTGGGAACTGTACTGACTTATTTCTCTCTCTCTCTCTCTCTCTCTCTCTCTCTCTCTCTCTCTCTCTCTCTCTCTCTCTCTCTCTGTGTGTGTGTGTGTGTGTGTGTGTGTGTGTACTCAATCATCACCACGTGCCATGTGTTTGTGAAACTCAGAGGAAACTTCCATAAGCTGATTGTCTCCTGTTGCTCTGTGGGATCTGAGACTCAAATTCAGATCCCAGGTTGTATGGGGTACTAAAGCAACTCTAGCTTACCCTGGTTTGGGCTTCTTTTACAAACAATTAACTATGATCATTCTTGTACAAACCTCTTAATTCACACCTGCAAATCATTAACCACAGCCATTCTCAAATGTCCATCTCTGAGGCTCCACAAGATTGTCAAAGACAGCAAAGAGCTATGATTTATGTAGATTATATTTACAAAGTTCATGGTGTTAGCATGCAGTGATGGTGCACAGCTTTAATTCCAGCACTTGAAAGGCTGAGGCAGACATATCTCTGTGAGTTTCAGAACAACCTAGTCTCCACAGAGTTCCAGAACAGCCAGGACTACACAGAAAAACCCCCCAAAAGAAGAAATAATGATTCAGAAGTGTTTGCATACTTATTAGTTTATGTAGAAGAAACCAGAGTAATCATGTTATGCATTGCTATAGACGGAATATTTGTGTCTCTTCCCAAATCCATAAATTGAACCAATAGTCTCTGTGAGAGTATGTGAAGGTAGGGCCGTAAGGTGTAATTAGGCCACGAGGTTGAGATCTTCTGAAATGGGGTCAAAGCCCTTTTGAGAAAGGACAGGAAGAGGCGATGTCTTTCTCCTCCTGGAACAGAATGATATCCTTTAGTAAGTTTGGCAGAGGCTTATCATAGAGCTGGGTATATCAGTCACTCCATTTTATAAGTTACAGCCTCCACAATAGCCATGGACAAATCTCTACTACTTAAGCCACACAGTAAACAGTATTCATGTTACAGGAGGCCTCAAGTGACTAAGACATATATTTAAATCAATAACAATTTTATGAAAAGCAGTGTTTTTAAAAGAAGAAAATGAATTCAAAGAGTGACATCCTTTTAAATTTTTAAATCGTATAGCTTAAAAACAGTCAATGCATTCCTGTTTGGGCTTGTTTTTATTGCAACTATTTGAAAAACATCTGCTCTCTCCAACATGTAATTGGAAACAAGAAGTGCTTCCGGAGTTGTCGACAGCTTCACAGACCACACTCAGAAAAAATTCTGTCTTGAACTTGTTTTTTTTTTTTTTTCATTGTATTATCAAACTATTCTTACATGTGATTCTATCATTTATAGTCCAACCCACGGTATATAGAACTTCTTATTTTATATGTATTTGGTGACATTCAGTTGTTTCAGGTTTTAGAAATCATTCCAAATCTGACCTATGGGAAAGGGTATTAGACTGTGGTTGTAATCTGTGCCTATTTATTGATTAATGACATTGACCATGTAGTATCTTAAGGACTACATGTGTTTCCTCCAATAAACTACTAACCAATTATTTTGACTATCTTATAATTGAGTTATGTATATTTGCACTGATATGCTTTTTATATTTGTATTATACTTCATACATTTTCTGTTAATATGTGTATATCCACAAATATGCACATATCCTTTCTTAAGTTACACACTGGTTTTATGAAAATAAAAGTTCTAACTAAAGTTTAGACGCTCTGGTGAAGCTTGTCCACTCTACTTTTCGCCATCCAGGTGAAGATCTAGAATGAAAAAGCCCTTTCTACTCTCAGCTCATGAATATATTCTCTGGCTTCATTCCCAGTTCTTACTGTTTAGTTTTGCTTTTCACATTTAAATCTGCACCATGACTATTTTTTTCAAACCCATAACCATTATTCTCAGTTTAATTTATCGAACTGCCCTTGCCTTCATCTCTGGCTTGACCCCTGGGTTTTGATAAACCAAATGTTACATAGCTGTGGCTCTATATTGAACCTATGTTTTCTTTGCGTGTTTCTTATCAAAATCAGAGTCTACTGCGCAGCATCCTTAGAAGGTTTTATCTGTGGCAACAATTCCTTGATCCATTCAACTTCTCCTGTAGGAACAGGATGTATTCCTTTGGTTCTTTTCCCGTGTAAACTTTGGAATTCTCATGCATGCCCTATATATAGGAAAAGGAACCCTAGAAAACTGGCAGTATATTCTATCTGAAGATCAAAGTCAGAAGAATTGACATCATCATTAAATTGAATCATCTAACCTTTAAAAACAATAGGCCTCTAAAAGCTTTGACCTCTATTAATATATTTAAATAAAAATTTACAAAAATATTCCATAAAATGCCTTCCTGCTTTCTGCTAGATTTATTACTGGATGTGCTGTCTTTGGTGCTGTTACTAATAATGACATTTCTAATCCAAAGTTTTAACCATTTCTTACATAAAAGAATAGAGCTGGCTCTTCCTATACCTGGCATTTTGTTAAACACATTTTTATCTAGTGACGTGTCAATTCTGAGGAGTACTCTCTGTGGACTTTTGTAGACATTGCATTTTTATATATTACCAATCTTTTTGCTTCTTCTTTTTCAATCTGTTTATTTATTTAATTTTTGCTTATCCTTGACTAATAAGAACCTCAACTATAATTATGTCCAAAAGTGCTTGTTGCTGGTTAGCATCCCATCTTATGAGAAATCAGTCTCCTGATTCTTAAAATATTTTACTTCAATACCGAGTCTTACTCAGTTTCTCAAGCTGGTCTCAAACTCACTGTGTAGTCCATCCAGATTGGTTTCCAGTTTGCAATCTTTCTTCTTCCAATTCTCAAGTGCTGGAATGATAGGCACTTGTAAATTTGCCCAGTGACAGTCTATTGATTTTACAGAAACTATTTTAAAGTTTACCTTTATTTACATATCATGATAGTAATGGAATTTTTTACAGATATCCTTTATCAGTTTAAGAAAAGTCTCTTCTATTTTTAGTATACTGTTAAAAACATTTCATGAATAAAAGTTTTTCATGAATAAAAGTTGAATATTAGCCAGCATTTCTATATCTACTGAGAGGTCATCCTGCATTAAGAGAGAATCACACTGCTTATGGATAGCCCAGGAATAGATCAAAATTCAAAATTTTGAGGTATAACTTCTGAATGCATATGATTTTTAGACTACTGTAAAATCAAGCAGTGTTAAGTCAAACCATCCTAAGTTGAAACTATGTGTATTTTATTCTATATTAGTATGAATAAACACAGAACTTCATATCTTCCAGAAATATTCAATATTAATTATATAATGATCCTTTTCATCTTCAACATTGTTGGCAATATTGAAGTCTATTTTGAACTATTTCATTTCCATACACTGAAATATTTTGCTAGTTTTCTGAATTCTATGTCAGACAGAACTGTACCTGGGAGAATACTTTGAAATGTCTTTTCTTCATACAAAGATAAGTTTTTTTTTATTGTACATAGTTTTCTAAGTCACTCCTCCCTGTGGATAGAGGTATCTGTGGACTTGGCTTTGTAGGGAACTACTATCTCAGAATTTTCAAGTTGTGTGGCTCTAAGATTTGCTTTCCATCTTTGTCCCTCAAGTTCATAAAAACTAAACCATAGATCCCCAAAGATATACCAGTTGGCTGTCAGTTATTTGGATTTTGTTTGTTCTTGTTTGGGGCTACAGGGAACTTTCTGTCCCATATTCTTGCTTTCATTCATTTTTTTATTACTGAAGATTTTCCCTACCTTCTTATCTTTTTAGCTGTATGTTCTTAAATTTTTTGTGAATATATGTAGAATTTTAAAAGGAATATAATTGACTGTGTTATGTAGTCTCTATTGTTTTAAAACCTAGACATTCTTGTTTATTCTTTTTAAAAGTATATCATGCCCGAATATTGAAACGGTATGAAGTTTGTCAAGCCACAAAATATTACTTCTACTTTATGACTAAACTCCTCAAGGATTATTAAATGAGAGATGATTCATGGATGGGAAGATTAGATAGAACTCTGATTCAAGTCCACTTGCATTCATATACGTTGGGTCAGAAGAGAGAAGTTGTAGTTAGCATTGGGAGGAAAGGCAGAAGTTGATATATATCCATGTTCTTAATCACTCAATCAAGGATATTTCATACCTGCTGGAAGTCATACACTAGGCTAGGAGTCCCACTAGACTAGAACAAGAAAAAATGGAACTTTACATCCACAAAGTTGTGTCTGTCTGAAAGTTATTGTTCCCTGTCACCTGTGGAAAAAGCCAGGTCATGAACAAAAGCTATTGGGAATAAAAAGAAAGACTACAGATGGCAAGGGGTGAGGCTGTTTTGTAGAAGTGCCAGCCTGCTATTTACAGTAGCATCCCCATACATGAATCTATATTCCTTTGAAACAAATAAGACTTCTTAAGTCTGCAAGCAGATGAGTGCTTAGGAAGCTGCATTTACAAGGTATGCAGAGATTGTAAACGTCTGTAATAAGATTTTTGCATCGCTGTGCATCTCACATTATGGTAGGTGGAGTATTGGGAAGTGGCAACACATGAACTAGAACAAGGACCCCACAAAGCTTCCTTGTCATAGAGAAGACAAAAATATCACATCGAACGTGAATCTTGGTATTGCGTGTCCATAACATTGGTCACTTGTGGGATGTTAAAAATGTCCTTTACTTACTCTTCATGCAGACAAACTCTATCCAATAACAGTCTTCCTGGGAAGAGCTCCCCACATGCTACTGGGGAACAATTGTTTTGCTATACAGCACTTGAAGGGACTTTAAGGGGAAAAGACACATTTCACACTCTTATCTACTGTGGTTGGGAGTATGCTAGGGAAGAGATTAGTTTTAAATTATTGAATCTGCATTCCTCTGAGACATCAACATAATTGCAGAGAGACACCTTTAATTTTTTTATATATATTTACTTATTAATAAAGATGAAATTTCCATTCATACACGGAAAGATTGGTCCAGTGGAACAGAACAATGGTGTAATGAAATCTCTAGTTCATTAACTTGGAATGCTGGGATTGAATTACTAATTTATGTTGTTTGTAATTTCATAATATAAATTATACTATTTTAAAATATAGGAGGAAATGGTTCCCTTGGAATCTGCCTTCCTCTAACTCTGACTAGGAAAGTTTTATTTGTCCCTCAGGAACTGGGAAGTAGGGAGATTCACTGAAAAATGGCCGTTCCACAGGAGCACACCATGAAACATTCATAGTCCTGCCTCCTGCATACCAGGAGACTTAATAAGCAGAGTCAGCCCCTGACAAATACTCGTAGTATACTATGGCTTTTGAAAGATATTTTTATAAAGTTAAAGGTAGATCTTCAAAATCTGACTTAAGAGGGATTGCCAATTTCTCTTCTCCCAAGGGACCCACTCAGAGATGAAGACGTGCAAGCCGTTTCTATGAATTAGCACCTTGGAAGGAAAGGGAAAAGAGGGAAAGAGTGTAAGACTGGGCCCAGGAGAGCCTGGATGGGCTCCAGTGTAATCTTAAAGAAGGTCTCAGCCATGCCAGAGCTCTAGCACTGAGCTGACCATCAGATTGAGCTAAGTAGGTCATCCTTTACCTCGGCATGGACCACTTATTGGATGAAGTGGGTGTGGCTTTGGGTGGAGTATGCAGTTCAGAGCTGCAGTATTCACAAATCTTGTAGTGTGGGTAAGGTATCTAGGAGCTTCACTATAAGATCCTCTACCAAAAGGAATTTCAGCAAAATCAGTGAACCACATGTCCAAAATGAAGGGAGGAAAAATAAGTGATTTGAGAGATTTTGATGCTCACAAAACATTATTTTCAAATACTAAGTCATCTTTTTTATATATAATTGTAATGTGCAGACAAGATATTTTGTTTTACTAGATGCCATAGGGATAAAGCAAGTCCAGGGAAAGAGGTACTGGGCACTGGTCATGACATAGACTAAGCAACAGAGTGTACCTCCAAAGCTCATAGAAGCTATTACATGATAGGTGTTGATTTTGGAGAGGGAACTGATTCCATGCGTATTAAAAAGCCACTAGTGTTGGGCCAGAGAGATGACTTAGCAAGCAAATAAAACTACACTAAGCATGGCGACATTGGCACACACATACATGTATCCACACGAAGAAACATATCGCTGTTCTAGAATGTTTTCCTTATCCTAATCGTTTTTTTTCAGACCAGCTGTGTACATGTGTTGGTAGGGCAATACACATACCATGTGCTTCCCAATGCTTTTGTTTTGTTTTGTTTGTTTGTTTGTTTCCTAGACAGAGTCACTTACTAGTGAGGAAATTTCTAATTGGTGGCTGGCCTGCAAAGCCTAAGGATCCTACTGTCTGAATCCCCTGAGTATGTTACTACATTCAGAATTTTTACATGCTTATACAGCAAGTGGTTTACCTAATCAACTATCTCTTTAGCTTTATGTTGTCTGTGTCAGCGATGTCTGATAGCCCTAGTAAGGACATGAGCATTGAGTTCAGGCAGGTCAGACTACATCTCTGCTTCTCTATGCTTAACAGTATTTATTTATTTATCTATCCCTCTACTTATCTTTCTATATAAATTATATATATATATATATAAAATATCATTTCATCCAAAATTTCTAAGTAGGGTATTTAAAGACCATAGTTAAATAAAAAGTAAGGATATTAAAGCAAAACACTGAATAAAGTGAATTTAGGTTCTTAAAGATCAGAAAAAGTTAACTGTAAAAGTCATTGTGACTTAGATCTACAGGAGGAGGAGTACTTTTCAAGACTTATAGAGCTTTGCAATGTTAAACTTTCTCTATCATTTTTAGTTGCTAGAAATTTTCATTACATCTTCCATGCAGTTTCATGATTCACAATCCTCTGGGGGGGCTACGATGAAAACCTCTGCCTCAGGAGAGGGATCAAACCCTCCAATGCCCACAAATGTTTGCAGCTAACCTGCAGTCACCTCGTCTGTTGTCTTAGATGGTGGCTCTCTTTTATGACGGTAGATTAAAAGGAAATCATTCCTGCTAATTCCTCCTTCAAGCATACACTTGCTTTACCAAGAGAACGCTAATCATGACTAGTTCTAAAACAATCTAGCCATACTTCATGATATGTAGGTTCCTTTCTAGATAGTCACCTTGAAGAACTTGGATATTTCTGAACATTCAAAGAGGACCTAAAATCTGAGTGCCACTTAGAACTTACTATCCTGAGCATTTTCAAGGTTGACTTTGGTACTGGTGCCTTAGTAACTAGCCAACTCTGAGAGACTGTTTCCATTGGATAACAAACTGAGATACAGAAACACCACCAACTCTCAATCATGAAACAAAATTTTAAAATAGTGCAACAAGAATTTTCTGTTAACCTTTTGGCTCTGATGTTTTCTTCTTCAGCTAGCACAGGAGGGCGTAAAAATCGGATGGATGCTAATACATTTCATGTTTCTTTTTCTGGTTCATATAATTGTTTAAATTTTCTTGTGTTAGAAAAAAAAATCATCTAGTAGGATTCTAAGTAGGATGCAAGGCCACATGAATGTAACTCTGAAGTAAGACACACAGCTTGCCATGAATTGCCTAAAGATGAGTTCCATTAACGAGAAGCAAGTGACTGAGAGGCCACAAGTTCACATGTGAAAGGCATTATGCAGACTAAGTAATTGGCTGATGTTCTGTGTCTGTGAGGCATGTTTCTTCACCATGAACACTTGAGGTCATGTTAGCCAGACACAAGGTCCAGTCACTTATTTCTTTCTTTTTATTTTTTTTATTTTTTTTTATTTTCTAAGTTTTTTTTTTTTATTTACATTCCAAATCATTTACCCTCTTGCCTGCTTTGCTGAAGGGTGTATGGTGAGGTTTGTTTGTCCTTGACTTCTGTGTTGGGTTGTTTGTTTGTTTGTTTTGTTTGTCGTTTTTCATAGTCATATTAGTTCTTAGGTGTGACATTCCTTTAACGTCTACTAATTGGGTATTTTCCATAGCTGAGAATACATGTCTTTTTTTTTTTTTTTTTTTTTTTTTTTTTTTTTAATTTAATTTTATTTTATTTTTTTAATTTACATTCCAAATCACTTCCCCTTTCCCGTTTCCTCCCTCCCCGAAAGTCCCATAAGCCCCCTTCCCTCCCTCTTTTCTCCGTTCAACCCCCTCTCATTACTCTGTCCTGGCGTTCCCCTACATCCAGTCTTTCCAGGACCAGGGGTCTCTCCTTCCATCTTTTTAGAAATCTATTGATATGCTGATTGTGTCTAGGGTATTCTGAGATTCTGGGTCAATATCCCCTTATCAGTGACTTCATACCATGTGTGATCTTTTGTGATTGGGTTACCTCACTAAGGATGATATTTTCAAGTTCTGACCATTTGCCTAGGAATTTCGTGAATTCATTGTTTTTAATTGCAGAGTAGTATTCCATTGTGTAAATATACCACATCTTCTGAATCCATTCCTCCGTTGAGGGACATCTGGGTTCTTTCCAGCTTCTGGCTATTATAAATAAGGCTGCTATGAATATAGTGGAGCATGTGTCCTTATTGCATGCAGGTAAAGTCTCTGGGTATATGCCCAGGAGTGGTATAGCCGGATCCTCCGGAAGTGTCATGCCCAGTTTTCTGAGGAGCCGCCAGACTGCTTTCCAGAGTGGTTGTAACAGCCTGCAATTCCACCAGCAGTGGAGGAGTGTTCCTCTTTCTCCACATCCTCGCCAACAACTGCTGTCTCCTGTGTTTTTGATCTTAGCCATCCTGACTGGTGTGAGATGGAATCTCAGGGTTGTTTTGATTTGCATTTCCCTAATGACTAAGGATGATGAACATCTCTTTAGGTGCTTCTCAGCCATTAGAGAATACATGTCTTAATGGCCTTTGACCAGCTTCCCTCAGCCAGTGTCACTCAGGGGTGGCTCTTGTAACTCACACTGAGGTGTGGTCTGTTCACCTACCCTGAACCTGTTCAGAGCAAGGTGGAGGAGCCATCTCCATGAAGCCAAGCCCAGGTTTACCGTGTCTCCACGCATAGAAATAACCACGTGTCAGAACTCCAGAAGTCAGAGACTTGCTCGGGGAAGAAACAACTGCACTCATTATTCGTCAGCATAAGAATTTCCTAATCGGATTAGTCATATTTAGCACTTCGGCAGGCGGTGGAGAATTACCTGGGGTTTATTAAATGCCTGGTTGCCTTTCAGGTCATTTACACAGAAGGACACAATAGCCAAAAATGTTTGTCAGACTGATGTATTTAAATCTTGAAATGTAAGAGTATTCTGTGGGACTAAAAGGAGAAAGGGATTGGTTTAACAGTCCCATGGGCGGGGCTTTTGTTTATTTGCTTTTAGACTTAGAACTTCCATTGCCTATCAGTCATTCTACTCAGAAGAGTGGAAATAGATTTTCCTGAAGAGGTTATTGTAGCTGTGTGGAAAGGCTGGTATGCCCACAGACTCTCTCTCTCATGCGATTGAAACTCTTCCATTCATTGCTCTCCTGGGATGAAGTGACTCTGCTTTTGTGCCAGAGTAAAACGGTGTTTTTTGTTCTGTTGAGCGCCATTACATCTTCACAGAAAATACTTGCTTCCCACTGTCCAGAGGTATCACCATTGTTAACAAGACATACACCTTCGCTTACACTGCCAGGCTATTGGGTTGGAATGTTAGGGAAGAACAGTTCTCACCCAGGTTAGAGTGATGGGTTCCTCAGCTTGACCTTCGAAGAAGCAAGAAGGTGCTCGGTTGTACTGATAGAAACTAGCAGCTTTGCTAGTGCTCTGGGCTGCACGTCTTTGTTTTGGCAGTCTCTCCTGTGCTGACGTCTTCAGAACATGTGCAGTGCTATTCTGAGCTTTCCGGAAGTGAAACAACTTTATGGTAATCATATGCAAAATGTTTCTCAGGTTTTTTTTTTTTTTTTGCAGTTTACTTTTTTATGAGTCTGTTAAAAATTTAAGAGAAGCCTTGTTGACATTTTATATGCTTATTTTTCTTTCAAAGGAAAATTGGAGGATTTTTTAAATTTTCATAGTGAAGATGATAAAAGGTGAAATAACATCATAATTCTTATCTCGTTCCACTTGATATTTGGTTGTTTTAGTCTCCTCTTATGAGTTTTATTCATCTTCTAACCAGTCTTGTGTATATCATCTTTTATGAAGGAAAAAAAACAGATTTATTTTACTTTTTCTCTTTTAAAGAATTTGCCTGGAGCTAAAGCAAGCATACAGGTAAAAACCAGAACCAAAAGATCAACATTCTTGAAATAAAACATTTAAAAAATGTTAATAAATACTACGAATATTTTAAATGTCACCACTTCAATATTTTAAGTACCCTGAAAAGGGATTTTGGTGAGTCCTTTATTCCCTGAGAAAATTTAATTAATGGACATATTGTTATCTTGACCTTGGCTGTATTTGAACATCAGACACACTTACTTTCCTCCCAGTGTGCTTAGCCAATGAACAGTTTGTTTATTTATATATTTATGTGTTTCTGTGAGTAGACATGTACATGTCTCATTACACATGTGACAGTCAGAGATCCACATGCATACTTCAGTTATATCAAGCTCTCTCTGGCTGTTGGCCTCTGGGCTTCATCATGTAAGCTGGCTGGCTTCCAAGCTTCCAGCACATACTCTGTCTCCACCTCTCATCTTAATGTAGGATTGTTGGAACTACAGACAATCACCATGGCTTCCCCTTTTTTTCATGGCTTTCAAGGGTCCAAATTCATGTCACCAAGCTTGTGTGTACGGCAAGCACTATTACCCACAAAGATGTTCTTTCATCCTCAAAATGGATTCTGCTAATGTAAGGACACGTGAGTGTACCAATTTACTAATTTACATTATATTTCTTCACCCAAAATTTAAGTATCTGTGGTTCTCCAAATAGTTTACTCATGCTAGTATTTTTTGACCCATCCATGTATTTGCTCTGTGATTTGTTAGAAGAGATATATTAGGACATTTTGGGGTATAAATCATTAGGTTTAACACAGTTCTTACTTAGTTAATTATTGATTTATACATTCAGGTTCCACTGTAGAGGAACTAGTGATCTGTTAATCAACAAATGGTTCACACTCCTCAATTTATTTCTCCAATCAGCACCTATTGAGTGTTTTCTGTGTGAGAAACTAGATAGGTATACTTAGATAGATGATAGATAGATAGATAGATAGACAGACAGACAGACAGACAGACAGACAGACAGACAGATAGATAGATACATAGATACATAGATAGATACATAGATAGATAGATATAGATATTAGATATATAGAGAGAGGTAGAGATGAAACTCTATGTGTGTCTGTACATGTGTGTGCAATTATATATATATATATATATATATATATATATATATAAATTGAAAAACATTTGAGATTTATTTTTATTCATTTATTGATGTATTAGAAAGCTAACAATTAGGAGGCTGTCAAAAAAAATGGCAGTTGAGTTCCTTCTAAATAGGCAGGCATGTGGCACCTGAGAGAGGAGGAGAGGGCATAGTGGACATTTTCAACAGAACATTTGGTATTAGATTGAATCACAAAAAAAGGGGGGGGACAACAATGCCATTGAATCAAACTTACTATTATTGTAGCTGTTTTTATGAGACGATCCTGCTCTGCACAGGGGTGAGGCCACACATTTCAGTTACTCATTAGCATTCCTTCTTTGAAATGACTTTACTTGGCATGTATATTAATTTGATGTCTTGGGTTTCCTGAAATAAGAGATTGACTTGACCTGTACTGGTGCCTGGGAGACTGTACCCTGTGTCACATCAGCAAAGGAGCTTTGTCTCTAACCTTATATGGCAACGCCCAGCACGGGAGCACAACCCTGTCCTTGTGTTTCCGACTTCCAGCACCTCATTAACTATGGCACCACATAAGGTCATAGAACTATGAGAATAACTTTGGAAAGTTTATAAACATCACAGAGAACATTCTCACGGGTGTCGGAGGCTGCATGCATCACTTCTTGGGGTCAAGCAAAGTTCTTTTCCACAGACAGCTCACCCTCCAGTTGCAAGAGAAGGCAGGCTGCCCACATTCTCTGTCCCAGTGCTCACCCCTGCTCCATACCCAGCATCTGTGCATGTCTGCCAGCATGTCACCAGAGGAAGATTGATAGCCTCTTAATAATGTCTCTCCTATATTTCACCAATGTGGATCTTTTCCCGGTCCCTGGGACCTTAGAGTTCAGCCCTCACCATGAGGCTCTGGCACCACATGGCCCTGGAGTCTCCAGGGAACCACATTTCCAGTCATAGATATAAGTAAGAACCTAAGAGGGAAAGGAATGGAGACATGGCTCCATCAGTAAAAATGTATGTCATTCAAGCATCAGGACCAAGTTCAATCCCTACACGCACATAAAAAGCTGGTGGCACACACTTACAATATCAGTGCTAGGGAAGCTAAAACAAGAGAGGTCCCTGTGCTTACAAGTGAGCCAGCCTGGCTCAAGTTCAAGTCTGTGAGTGAGAGAGCCTTTCTCAAAAGTCAGGATGTATAGTTCCTAAGGGAAACACCCAAGGTTGAACTTTAGCTTCCACATATACACACATATATGTGTGCGCCCCCCCCCCGCCCCAGAGAGAGAGAGAGAGAGAGAGAGAGTAGGTAAGAGACTCTAAGAATGAGAAGTATATAAACATGCCAAGCCAAGCAATGATAATCACTAGTTCCAAGTCCTTTGTCCTACCTCACCACAGGGGACACTTAGCCAACCACCACAAAGTCCTTCATCTTTGGCCATTGGACTGAATATGTCATTCCTCCTACAGCTGTCCCTTGATGAGCATCCTCCTAGGTAGCCTCCCTCCAGTGCAAACATTCCAACAGTTCCCCATCAAGACCAACATAACGTATTCAAGTGCCATGCGAGGTGATGCTGTCTAGGTGTGGGTGCAGATGAAAGAAAGCCTTACTAGACTTCCCACACACACATCTTCTAAGAATATTAGAATGGGAGGTAAAAACCCATCACTAGCTTAAAGGTGTCTATCAGTCATACTGTTAACTCTTTGGCTTTTTGTTTCAGGTCATTACTTGAATCACAGTAGATTCAAATAGCCACAAAAAAATGGTTTGTACTTTATAGAACTTCTGTAGGCTGCCTTCTTACTCTATCTTTGTAAGCCTTAGCTGATTAGGGTTTGTTTTTTCCCTAAAGACTATTTTTTAAACTTATGGTAGGGTACAACAAAACTGGGAAGATAAAGATTGTCTGTATACCATAATCCCCAATATATATGCATTTATTCATATGTGGGTGTGGGTATGTGTGCGTGCGCGTGCATGCTTGCACACTTTAGGGTTTATTCTTGCTGTTGAATATTCTTTGGTTTAGTCAAACATAATAAATGTTTTTAATCCTTTGATTTCACCACTATTTTATGAAATGTATAAAATTTTATTTCCCTTCCAAGTCTTTCTAACCAGCATGATTTTATCCTATTTTTAAACGAACATACATGTCAAATCATGATGCATCTCTGTTTATAAATCCAATGAGGTTGCAGGTAACCACAGCCTGTTGAAGAAAGATGTATATATACCCTATCAGCCTCTAACAAACCTCAAAAAATGAGAAGCTTTCTTGACTAAAATCTCACTCTTTCTGACATTCCTTTGGTTATATCTTCCGTAAAGAAATGTAGAATCATGGAGGGAAGGATCTGGGACTGGTCAGATAGAGTATGGAACCTCTGTCCAGCATTTTATTGTTGAGTGCCCCAAGTCAATTACTTAACCCTGCATCAGTTTACTAATCCATAAGATGTAAGACTTGAGAATTACTCAGAGATTTGGTGAATTATGAACCGTCTAATTAACAGTGGCTGGCACGAAGTAAGCCTCTAAGAAGCAGCGGGGAGGGTTAGGAGGAATACTGGTCTTTCCTGAGGAAAGAGCTCTCCAACCTCCCTATCTGCCAACACCTCATCTAGCCCAAGGCCTCACACACACTAGGCAAGTGCTTCATCTCTTACCGAAATCCAGTCTCTTCTCACCCTCTCCTCTTTCTTTTTCTGCTCCTGTCTTCCTTTTCCTTCCATTTTCCTTTTTTTCTTTCCTTCTTATCTTTTCCCTCTTTTCCTTCCTTCCACAATAAAAGTGCGTTGTTAATCTGCCCTTAGACTGCCCACGTTCTTCCTGTGCCTGTTCTGTAGCCTGCAGGCTCAGCTCAGGGATGCTCGCAGGGACTCCTTCTTCTTCTATGCCTCACCCCTCTCTCTGTTCACTGCCACTGTCCCAAATGAGGATGAGTGACAAGCACATTTTTAAAATATCCTTCATGTTCTCATGGTTTAATTTTATATTTAAGCAGGCCTACTACAAAAGCTAAAGCTTTTGTTCTTCTTCTTTATTTTAGGACACACATATAAACTCCAAAGCAAAACACTAGGATGTAGCATTTCAATGACAGTAGACCTGTAAATTTAAAAAAAAAATGAGCCTCCTTAGGAAATTTTAAGATAATGCCTTGTCTTTCTAGTGGCAAGTCTATATCCAGAGCCTGGTCACCACTATGCTTATAGAAAATGAAAACTCGAATTAAAATACAATGTCTGAAAGTCTACAATAGCCAGGAAATGCCACCTACCTAGATGCCAACCAGCAGGTAAACGGATAATGAATATGTCGAATGTGTACACAATGGGTTTTTATTGAGCTGTATTTTTTTTTTTAAAAAAAGTGAAATTTGCAGGAAAAGGAATGAACCCAAAGCATCCTAAGTGAAGTAACCCAGATGCACAAAGACAAATAGAACATGTTCTAACATTCTACTGCATATGTTGATCTCAGCTTTGAATGTCATGTGCACATACACACACACCCATGCATGCCCAAGCACACACGTGCACATGCACGCGCGCACGCGTGGTGAGTAGGGCGCGAGACTCTGAAACTTCAAAGTGCTGCATGAGAACTGCAAAAGAACTGCTGGGGAAGGGGACAGACTGTGGGAAACATGACATGAAAGCAGAAAGGACACTATCAGGGGCAGAAAGTGCAAAGTAGGGGCAGGAGGGTGACTGAGAGGGAGGGAAGGAGAATCAGCAGCAACATTTTTAATTAAAAATATTATAATGACACTTAATAGTTTGCACACTGCTTGAAAACATGGATTGATTACTTTTTTTTAAGAAGTCCAAACAGGCAGAAAAGAAAACAAAGGCCTTTAGAAATAATGATTTAAAAATAAAACATTAAGAATACCCTTGAGAAGTGTGTAAGATTGTATCTGTGGTGTCTTCTTCCCATACCACTATAAACGACAGAAGGTGGTGAAGTCATAGCTCTGAAAGACCCGATCCGTGCCGAGTTCTTACTCTTACGGTTCCCAAGCACTGTTGACTGTCTACTCACAGCAAACACCAAGAAGCCTTGAACACTAAAGTAGAAAATACTCACAGGTCTGACCTTCATGGAGCTGAGAACTGAGGAGCTAGAAAATGAACTACTAGCCAACAAGGACATGTATGTGACACACATTGTATTAACTGCCACCGTGGAGGAGGTAGATGGCTTTGATCACGTGTCTAACTGGGCAATGCCCTGAGATAGGAATTGCAAGCAGTTCACTTTGAGAGAGGCCATATCAGCTCAAAACTGTAAGATGAAGACCTGGCCCTGGCCAAGTTCTGCATAGTAGATATGTCTCTGGATAATAGCTGGTCAACAGCCTTCACCTAGGGCCGAGCATGGTGTATAAACAAATTATGTGGTGGTCCACATACAAGTAACATGGTAGCCAGATGCAGTGGTTGCCTTATCTACATATATAGACTATGTAGAAGGATAACAAATCATCTAGACAGTAGTCAATAAAAGATATTATATATTTTTTTATTTTTATTTTCTATATTTTTTATTTACATTTCCAATGATTTCCCCTTTCCCGGTTCCCCCCTCCCCGAAAGTCCCATAAGCCCTCTTCCCTCTCCCTGTTACCCATTCAACCCCCTCCCACTTCTCTGTCCTGGTATCCCCCTACACTGCTATGCCCAGTCTTTCTAGGACCAGGGGTCTCTCCTTCCTTCTTCTTGGAAATCAATTGATATGTGAATTGTGTCTTGGGTATTCCAAGCTTCTGGGTTAATATCCCCTTATCAGTGACTGCATACCATGTGTGTTCTTCTGTGATTGGGTTACCTCACCTCACTAAGGATAAGTGTCAAAGACAAACACTACCTCAGAGTAAAAGGCTCACCCTTCAAGAGTTAAAATGATGATAATGTTAATATCAAAGCCTACCCTATAGAATTCTGCTTCAGGTGACTAGAGAGATGGTTTAGTGGTTAAGAGCACTGGTCCTGAGTTCAAGTCCCAGAAATCACATGGTGGCTTATAATCATCTCTAATGAGTTCTGGTGCCCTCTTCTGGCATGCAGGTGTACATGCAGATAGAGCACTCATACACAAAATAAATAAATCTTTTTTTTTTAAAGGAATTGTGCTGTAATTAAGGTATCTGTAACATTCTTATCAAATTGCCTGGAACATACCGCTCAACATCTGATAGCTGGTTCTTTTGGCATTTTGCTAGCTAGTAGGAATATTGGTTCCTATAGGATCAATCCCCTCTGTCTTACTTACTGAACTTCCTAAACTTACTGAACCCCAAGTATTCTTAGATCATTGAAATATTTTTAGAACTGAACTTTAGTCAACCTTTCATTTGATGAGAGTCCCCGTTCTATCCATGAAAAGCACATTTGTCACCCCTGAATTTCTATGCCACCAGGTCTTCTCAGCTGACTCCTCTGAGTCCTCTGAGTCCGTCACCAGAGAGGCTTCACCATGTATGAACCTAGATGTGCAGTTGAGTTGAGTGTGCCTGTTGTTGCTTGTCTTGTCACCTTATGAAAGCCTTTGGCCTCAGAAGGGAACACAGCATCAGACAAGGCTGTCCCCAGATTTTACAGTCTCCATCTCACTAATATGAACTGCAAAGAAGGGAAGGAAAGGGCCATTTGTATAAGGCAATATGCTGAAGCTTCATCTCCATTAGTCGCCAGTCTGACCACTTTATAAAACAGTCAGTAAGAACTGCAGATTCTGAAAGTGACTTCAAAAAAGGAAGTGAACAGAAGGGACAGGAGGAGGGGGAAAGCAAGGAAGTAGAGATAAATACACTATACTCGATGATAGTTATGTTTCCAGAGACCCCTAGAAACTATAAAAAACAGAAGACCTTTTATGTACAGATTACATGGAAACCAGCCCATAGGCTGCCTGTCAATCAGGCAGTGACCTAACAGGGAAGGAATATGTCCGTCACTTTAGTCTTCTCTCTATTTCTGTTTAATTTGATTTTACCAAGAATCTGTTAGTTAACAACATTAAGGCTTGGTGCCCACAATGCAAAATAAATGTAGGTGTTCGTGTGTGTGTGTGTGTGTGTGTGTGTGTGTGTGTGTGTGTGTGTTTGCATAACACATGTACAATTTAATTGAAATTTACTTTTACTTTGTGTTAGACATCGTTAACTAATAACTAAATAACAGCTTCTACCCCTCCATTCTTTTTGCTCCCACATGGAACGTGTGTACATTCAACGAAGGAACTATTTCTGTCCCTTTGGCACGACACCAGGAGACCCACAAGCCAGAATTTGACTCTGGTTCATATGTAGTAAGCTCCTTGAAGCAAATTGATTGCACGCATTACAAGATTCACCATATTTCAGGCAAATTCTTTAGGGAATCTGTTTCTAGAAAATTCTAACATTAGTGAAACTGCAAACACCTCTGGTTTGGGATATGCTCCTCGGTTTCATTTTATTTTTTTTTCCTGTTAAATAAAGCAGATGAGACAGAGCTCTGACTTCCCCTTTATGCTTTTGCACTCATTCTTTTGTCCTGGAGGTGAAGTTCTAGACTTAAGACCAGGGAGACAGAAAGTCGAGCTACAGCTGGTGCAGCTGACCCGCCTGCCATGCTGCCTCAGTTTGCTCAGTCTCTCAAACATATTGACTCAAACCATTACTGAGTGAAAAATCTGGATTGCAAGATTATCCTGTTTACTTCCACTGTGAAGAGCCCTCCGACTGACACCAATCTGCTGAGTCTTCTCTGTCATTTGTCTCTACATTTTGATAAAATACAGGTTTCTGGGTACAGGACAGAGGCCAAGACTCGTGTGTGGAAGGATACTGCAAACAGGTTCTTTTTGTAAGAGACCTGGTCCTATTCAATCTCAGGTACCCAGAAACTGCTGTCTGTGTGTGACCGTGCCCACGTGAGCTGCACACTCTTGGTGAATGTCATTAAGGTCCCTTGTATGAGGACTTTGAGACACTACTCTCTTAAGCAGGTCTACTGAAAGGACACTGGAAACCCATCACTTCCTGTTGGTTATAGTCAGTCCAAGGAAATAGGATTTGAAGCCATCAATTTTTAACTTTTGCTTTGTTTTCTTCCTACACAGCTGGACTTGGCAATTACACATATGCAAAACACACAAAGAATTAAAGCCAACTCTCCTCTTTCTGCTAATGCATCAAACTGACATGTTCTTCTTTTTGCATTTTCCCCCTTAAGTGTAACAGGTAGATGCTGGAACTATTTACCCCCATGGTTTTAACCTCTTGCAGCTGGGAGGGGGCTACACTATTTAATTAGGGTGGCATTGAGTTCATTTAGTAAAATATGTAGACATGGCAACAGCTGAACAATATTCTTTGTCATATTGGAGAAGAAGAAGAGGCTGTCTTCAGAGCATTCTTTTCATATTTTGTGGCTCTAAAAGTAGCCAGTTAATTAGATTCCATGGTTACTGCTATTGTTATATCTGCTTACTTGAAGTGTAAAGATAATCATCAATTGTACACTCTTGACTACGCTATTAATGGCTTTAATATCCCCATTGTGTTTACACTTCGATTGTAAGGAACACTTAGCTATTGTGGTTTTCTTCTTTTTTTTTTTTTTTTTTTTTTTTTACTCATAGTAACTCAGTGAAGGCTGCCTCCCTCTGAGGCTCTTGCAGTCTCATCCCATGGTATTAAATGTTGTTTTTCCAGTGAGGTCTTGAAATGTGGAGCATTATGTATGAGTTATGCTAATTTGTTAGGGCAATGAATACATTAATTTCATTAGCAAATGGCCTCAAAGCAATAATTACCAGTGTAGGTGTGTCAAAAGCGATCATGCTCAGCTCTTCCAGTTAATTATCAAGATTTTGTTCTGAGGGGCCCAGATTTGACATTCAACTTCATGTTAGCCATAAATAAAACCCTCAAGTGTGTGGGGATGAGGAAATGAAGCTAGGATCTTGTTTTGCGCTCACATACATCCCCCTCTTGTCCAATTGCTACTGCCAACAAGATGCCAAAATAATCACAGGGTCAGCGACACAAAGTTTTAGTGCCCCACAAAAGGCACAATTATTAAAAAACAGCAGCTATGCTTTTCTGTACTCTTATTGGCCTCACACACCTGGGTTTTAAGGTAGCTAAGAACCAAGTATATGACTTGCTAAGATGAATTCTGCTAGAAGTGTTATCTGCCGTTCATCCTTCTTCGCACTAAAACTCACTTTATTTTTTTTTAAATAAATAGCTTTCTCCCCCTAATGGATTAATTGGCTCTGTGAGTCAGCTGTATTATTATACGTGAACATTTGCTGCTGAGCAGTAACAGTAGACCCTATATCCCAGTGTTCATTTCCATAAAAACCTGACATTCTTTTTATAACGATACACCTGTTGGAACCGTTCAATGCCTCTCCATTTGCTACAGTTATGTGTGAGGTCGTTCCAATCGGGGCCATCTCTCCGGCTGTTTATGGAAGCTTGGAATATAAGCCGTGCTCGGTGAAAAGGAATGCCTTGGAGTTTGAGAGGCAGACGACATGTGTGTGGAAGAAGCCTGCACAGTATATGAGCCAAAGCAGGGAAGGGAAGCAGGCTGAGGCTAGACAGGATGAGAGAGAAATATACTGCAGAAGAAAGTACTGGAAGCTTCAAGAAGAATCTTTCACTATAGGAGCTCTGTGATTCTCAAAGGGTCTCAGTTTCTACAGAGGACTGTTCTCAATTAGTCTCCAACAACCATACTTATAATAAAAATTATTGTACATTGATGGAGCTGACAGGAATTTGGTTCTCTGGTTCTAGACTCTTCCTAACTAGTGGGAAATATCAGTCTTCTGTTCTAAACACTTTTCTACTCTCTGACATCATCACTTCTGGCTTCTCTCATTACCTGCCCATATATCAAAGTTGTTCTTTTCTTTTTAAAAACACTTCCAAATTTTCAACCACAAGCCTGAGACCTCAGCTTGACCTTTGTATATAGCAAACTATCATACATCCCATGCAGTGTTTGGAAAGACAGGTGTTGTTTCACTCCAAAGCAAGTTTTGATTAATTTGTGTGGGCAACAGGTTGAATGCTGTTAATGTTAAGGATCAAAGTTGCTTGGATAAAGGCAATGTAGTCAGTTTGGCAATGGTATATCTCAATATTAAGGGGTGAGAATGAATTTTTATTCTCCTTTTAAATTAATATGATGTTTCCCACTTTTTAAAAGATTTATTTATTTATTATATATAAGTACACTGTAGCTGTCTTCAGACACCAGAAGAAGCCATCAGGTAAGTCAGGTCTCTTTACCGATGGTTGGGAGCCACCATGTGGGTGCTGGAATTTGAACTCAGGACCTTCGGAAAAATAGTCAGCGCTCTTACCTACTGAGCCATCTTTTCAGCCCAATTTATCCAATTCTTTTTTTTTTAATTAGATATTTTCTTTATTTACAATTCAAATGTTATCCCTCTTCCTGGTTTCCCCTCTGAAAACACCCAATCCCATTCCCCCTCCCTGTGCTCACCAATCCACCCACTCACGCTTCCCTGTCCTGGTATTCCCTATACTGGGGCATCAAGTCTTTTCAGGGCCAAGGGCCTCTCCTCCCTTTGATGTCCAAGGCCATCCTCTGCTACATATGCAGCTGGAGCCATGTGTCTGTACTCTTTGGTTGGTAGTTTAGTCCCTGGGAGCTCTGGGGGGGTTATTGGTTGGTTCATATTGTTGTAGTTTCTACTAGCAGAGTTTAGACATTATTTCAGATTACTTGATTGATACTAATTTATTTTAAGTGGAATCTTTAATGGTAATCTTGATTTGTCAGCTATCTGCCGTATTTGAAACATGTTTACTGACATGAACATGTTGCCTGACATTTTTGTGAAATATACATAGGAAAACCTAGAGGTAAAGATGACCTCACCTTACATAGGACACTAAGACATAGAACTCCACTTGTTTATATAAAGGGACATTAGATCTAAGTTACAGGACACAGATTAGTAACCAGAGACCCTGAATATAACACACTATCTAAGTTATACTATTTCTATCATACCCAGAATGATAGAAATACTTGTGTAGTGCACAGTCTATGCAGTCATTATATAGAAGTCCTGGTCAGGACTTTGGCTAAGGAGCAAATCTAAGCTCTGTCACTTAGACTGTGTGTGAATTGGGACAAACCACAAAATCCCAAGGCAGAGTCATCTCATTTGTAAAATATAGATAATATAATATTATCTACTCCATAGGGGTTTCACAAACACTATGTGAACTATTGCAAGCCAGCAAGCCAGGCTTATTGATTAAAAATATAGATACTAATTGGCACTATTATTATTAGTCTTACACTATTATTATTAGTCTTAGTAGTAGCACATTTTTCTTAAGCGATGATGCCGGGCCTCTGAAAGTCAGAGGCTAACCGTGACACACATTTGCTGCCCGCAGCCTGCCTCCCCTCCCATTCCCAGTAGCAGTTCGGATTCTCTTAATTATCTCAGCAGCAGACTCTCTGGCCTCCAGGTCTTCACACTCTGTAGAGGAGTTTGAACTCCTCACTCAACCTTCTAAATGTTCTTCCACTGATTCCCAGTGTTCTATGCTGACTCAGATGCCGTCTATTCTTTCTCTATGGTTAGTTTTTTTTTCTTGTTTTCTTCTATCTCCTTCCCTCAGTCCACAACATCTGCCCCGTAGCTAGATGTGTTTTCTGATCAGTCAGAACTCTGCTGTGCTTCTCTATTTCCCCTCTTCTGAGTAGCACAAAGGAGCTCATAGACCCAACACACATAGAGACCTTGTGCAGTGACGGTGGAGCCAACTGATGTTAAGGAGAAATGTCCCCTAAGAAATCAACTAGAAAGCACTTTTCCCTTGAATGTCCTTCTTGCATCTGTCACAAGATACTATATACTATGAATCACCATCAGCTATGCTAAGGCTTTCCCTAATTATTATTTAACAATAATTAATGTATAGGTGCAACAATAGTGTTCTTTTAGAGGTGATAAAACCAAGACATGGAGAGAGTATGCATTACCTGATCAGGTTCCTATGTCTAGTAGGTACTAGGACATTTATTTATGCTCAAATGTGACACCAAAGCCATTCTCTTAACTACTACCTCCCATACCTCAACTACATGCTGTAGATTCTCACTGTCAGCATGAACATCATCATTCAGAATAAGTCATGGGCCATTTGCATAGGGCATAAAATGAGATCTTTACACACATGCACACACATGTATTACCTTCTGTATTTTAAGAATCTCAGTCATGTTCCTCCTCTTGAGGGAAATCATATCAATGCAAGAAACAACTAAAACCTGCACCCTACCAATACAGAGACGGTAAAGTCAGAAATGTGGCTTGAAATGTGTACCTCTCTGTTATAAATATTTATGGTCCCTGCAGTTTCTTTTATAATTCAAGCAGGCTGAACTTTAAAGGAGTCTAATGTGTAGAGCCCAGATGATACCAGAAGAAACACTGAGTTAATATTGGGACATATCTAAAACAAGATCAAATGAGTCCTAGTCACCAACTTTGTTCAAGGAGTTTATTGGTTACCAGTATGGTCACCAAGTTTCCAGGGGACAGTAGAGTTGATACCAGAGCTAAGATTTATCTCTGTCAGCACTGTGCTGAAGTCACACTGCTACATCCATCCCATTGTTTTTTGTGTCACTCAAAGGCTACAGATGTGGCTTTGACTAATAACACATATGCTAAGGCACAAATTCAGAGGATTATGAGACTCCATAGTAGAACCCCAAAGTGTTCTCCCAATATGAAGATAGTGGTCATGAGTACTGTGTCTAGCCTTAAGAATCTCACTTTCCAAACTTAAGCAAGATGTAAATGTGGGTTCCTCTAACCTCTAAGCTATCTCTCCAGACCTTAAAAATGGGTTCCCTTAAATGAGAAAATGTGTGTTTTCACTTATAGATGCATACACACACACATACACGCACACACACACACACACACACATACACACACACACCTACCAATTGGAAGATGTCTATCACTATAGTCAGGGGGAGAAAAGAAAGGAAAGAAGGGAAAAAGGAAGGAAGAAAGGAATGAAGGAAAGAAAGGAAGGGAGGGAGGAAGGGAAGGAGGGAGGAGAAAGAAAGATGTTCCCATTATCTGATCATCAATTTCAATCAATGTCATTCCTCTTGTCTTTAAACCTTCAAAAATTAAAAGATGCAATTCTGCCACAATTTAAGCAAGTTACCTGAAAAGGAAAATGTAGCAGAGACCTTCATTTCTCCTACTTAACTATCAATTCATCGATGTGTGCCTCCCACTGCACATTATTCTCCAAAGCATACAGATGGAGACAAGTATAGAAGGGCTAAGGTCCCAGAAAGGGCGTCTGGCCCATTAGAGCCTAGAACATAACTTGTTTTCATAAGCGAGACCTTGAGTGCCAACCCCAGAGAAACCAATACTCTCTCAGATAGCTCTCCCCCTCCCAGACACTCTTGGGTCACTGCCTCCTTCTAGCATGTTCTAACACCACCCAACTACAGAGCTATTGGGTGTGAACCTGTAGTCTTGGCACTCAGCTTCTCCTGGATCCCAAGAGAGATGTCCCATGAAGACTGTCAAGCCTACTCATAGGAAGCCAGTCTGTACCATTTGGCCAGTGGTGGTCCCTTAAGAAGAGACAGAAGTCAAGCCATGTTCTGTTAACAAAGTTAGCACGTGAATCTAGAACGCGCTAAACAGTGGTGTGCCTCTGGTTGCTCATAGGGATTTGGGTGAAATCTGAACTTCTGAATTTTAAATTAATATTTATGGAACAGCTAATACACTTTATTAACGTAAAGGAACGGACTGAAAGATGCGGTTTGCACCTATGCCCCACCAGAAACTCATTTACTAACAGAATCCAACCCTAAGTAAAATAAACAGCTTTGGTTCTACTGACATTTTATAACCACCTTAAGGGAAAGGTGCAGAGGAGAATTGGGTTTCCATGTGGATTTAATTCAAGAACTTCCCAGGAAACTGCTTGAAGGCAATACAGTAGTGAGCCAACTTTGTTCTGTTAAGTCACAAAAAAAAAAAAGAAACAAAAAAAAAAGAAAAGAAAGAAAGACTCCACTGAATGAAAGGGATCAAACACAGCTGCAAAGAGGAAATTTAGAATTATCATCCCACCACTATCAGAAGGTCCTTTATGTTTATAGCTTCATAAAAGTTCACAGTTAGAGTGTTTGCTGCTGCCAACTAATAAAAAAGTAATGAAAAATTTTGCAGATTTTTTTTGTGTATAGACAGCAGTTGTCTAATCCCTAAATCCTGGTGAATTCATATATTCAAAACTATTTGAAGTAGGAATGACCATGAGTTTATTTGAGATCCCTTTAAAGCTATAGGTCTCAACTTTATTAATGGATACTGAACAACAATATTGTTTGGCTGTGTATCTATGTGCATCTGACAATATATCGATTTCTTATTGCCTGAATATTAAAATAGCCCTAAGGAAGCACTGATACTTCAGGGTGGATATCATTAGGAAATACTAATGCCTCTTGGTGTGGGTGATGACCCAGGAGCCCCTGACTCTGTGCCTTTTCTTGATTATAAAGGAAATCTCTTTTACTTCTTTTTTTCTTTCCTTAAAAATAATATTTGAGCAAGGCAACTTTTGTACTTCCCATACTCAACACAGCCATCCACATGACAAACACTATTCCTATGGGAGGAGCAGTAGGGAACGCATGGGAAAGCCTGGAAAATATTGTTCCTGCTCTGTGCAGGGCTTGGTGTTCTTCTCCCTGCGACTTTTCTGTTTTGTGATGTGAAGGAGCAGACACCTCGTGTGTTTCATAAATTCCTCGTGCCTCCCTTCCTGTTTGCATCACTCGCTCAGCCTGTACCTTCACCTGGCCTGGTCGAGCTAGTCAGCTTTCACCTCAAACAGATTGCCCTCAACCTTTACTTCTCATTCGAGCACAAGGCAGGAGGCAGTGGGGGAGGAGGAGGATGGAAATTGGAGGTGTTTCAAACGTCTGCACTGCATTATGCCAGTATATGAAGAAAGTCATAGACTTCGAAATGAAAGGTGAAGCAAGGGGCTTGGGATGTGGCATTAAAATTCATTGCTGCCAAGGGCTCATAAAAAAAAATCTGTGTATATTTGTTGTTCTTATTATTTATAACAAATAATTATGTGACAGTGCTTTCTCTTTAGCTAATCGTTTGTGTCCATAAGGACACTCAGCTATTATTATTTTATTATCATGAACATAATTGCCTATGAAATCTGAACATCAGCTGAGTGCTGTGTGGCAGCCGCTATCAATGTAGTTTGCATACAGGATCTCCGTCAGTCCACATGAAAACTACTGTATATAGATTTAAGGATCTGAATATGAGCTACAGTTGGAAAGTTCCACAATGTTATGGAGAGTAATAAAGAGCCGTTGGTCCCTGCCCAGGTCATAGAATCAAAACCTAATAACTAGCTCACTCCATAAATCATTGTCGTCCCTAGACCCATATTAAATAAGTAAATAAAAAGTGGGCTTTTACAGCTAAAGAAATCAAGGCTGAAAGAAACAATTAACTTATAAATGTCACATAGTTATCCCACAGTGGGGCCCAGAATGGAAAACACACATTTGTGAACATGGCCCACTGCCCTGTCCGCACAGTCCTGTCATTTGAACTCTTTGATGATCCTTTCTCTGGGAGTGGTTATTAACACTGTAAGGCTTGAACAGCCAGGATGGAGGCCTAGATTAGCACCCAATGCATATTTTTTATTAACAAAAGTATCAGCCTCCCCATGAGAGCTACTGCCTGGGAGGTATGAAAGAAGTAGCCAGACAGAGGATCACAATAAAACAAACCCAATTTAAAAGCCATCCTTTTAGGATGAATTCGGTGCAGCAGAGGTCAAAGCAAACCCCTGGGTGCAAGCGAAGCTGAGGACATCTTTTGCTTTACACAGATGTTCCACTCTCCTCCAACAAGCACTTTTCTGGTAACAGGATTCTATTATACATAAAATGGAAATGTGACCAGCTTGGGGTTATTTTGCAAATTTTCAGAGCTTTTAAATTTTTCCCCCCAGTGATCATGAGAATCTAGTAGAAACAAAGTAACAACACACATACACACACACACACACACACACACACACACACGCACGCACACATGCATGCACACACACAGGACACACACACACTTATACTCTCTCTCACACAGATATATACACACATACTCATACTCTGTCACACACACACTCAGCACACATACTCACAGTCTCACACACTCATATATATATATATATGTATATATATATATGTATATATATATATGTATATATATGTATATATGTATATAATCACACACTTGCACATTCACAGTCACACACACTCATAAATACAATCACATACACTCATACATTCACACTCAAACACATACTCACAGTCTTACACACTCAGATATACAATCACACATACTCCAACAGTCACACTCTCACACACTCACAGTCTCACACACTCAGATATACAATCACACACTGGCATATTCACACTAACACACACACACACACACACACTCATAGTCTCACACACTCATGTATACAATCACACACACATACATAGGGAAATATGTGCACACACACTGACTTCAAGACAGAAGGTTCTAAGGAGCTCTCCGGTGCTGCCTTTCTGATCCCACATTGCTGTTTGCATACTGTCCTGCAGAGACAGCTTCCAGAAGGGCAAATCACCTAAGGTCCCCGCCCCCCCCCCCCCCGCAACTTGTCCATTGTTCTGACTTTGCAGGCATATCACTTTTCACAGCAACACAGTTGCCAAGCACCCAGCAAGATGCCCTACTGAATAAACCCACACCTCGCCCATCTGCAGCCACCCTGCCTGTCCCTCTGAGCCAGCCATTCGATCATCCCGTGTGGGATGCCTGGAGCTGTTTGCTGAATGGCTTCATGTTACTCTCTGACTGAGAGAGAGACAAATGTTCCGTATTATCTTTAATTTCCATAAAATTGTTTTAATCTTTGCTTTATAATAAATGTATAACAGTGCCCTCAGGGGATCTCTGTTTTGTATTATAGGTGTCTCCATTGAAGTTATATGCAAGAATTAAAAAAAAATAAAAAACCAAAACACTAAACAGCATTTGCCTTTCACCCAAAGAACAGGAAAGATACTTGGAAACAAAAGATTCCTCTAGGAAGTATCTATAGGCACAAAATGGGAAATTTCCTTTGCTCTGTAGGTTTCCATCCAATGTCCTGATCTTGGAGATGTAGTTTCTGGCCCATTCAGGTCAGGGACACGGGTAATAAGGAAGTCTGTGCCTTCTTTGGGACTATTCCCCGTCTGAGTGTCCTATTTTTATATATGTACATATAGTTAAAATCTATGATATATAGAGACGCAGCTATAAAACATAATACATTAAATAAACAAAAATGTATTCCAGTATGTCAGGTTTCAACCACAGAGCTATAGTGGATCTTTAATAGTCCAGCTTGATGAAAAAGGAAAAAGGGAGGAGGTGGGTTTGGGGAAGATCCCATGAATACATTTTTTTTGACATTTTGTTTATTATCGTTTTTATCTAGGCTAGTGGTGAATGGATGGACTTGTCAGCAGAAATCTCCTGCTGAAGTAAATAAAGAATCTTACTAGGCAGGGAGAATAGAACTCATGGCAAATTGCTCACAAAAAGATCTAATTTATTGGCTTCTTTTTCACTGTGATTCTGTACTGGATTCTGGCTTTGCCAGAAGAAACAGCTGAAAGATGACATGAATCCACACACAAAGTGAGAGAGTTCTCTCTCCAGTAGTGAGGAGAGACTTTTCCCAGCTTAGACACAGTTCCTTCTGAAAGTTAGATCTAAGCCTCGGGGTAGCCCTTCTCTATTTTTTCATCCCTTAATAAGTCACACTGCATTCATGAAAGAAATATATTGAAAGTGGCTATGCCAGTTAGAATATTATGGCTATTGGGTCTAAGCATCATAAAGACACCAACAAGGGCTCCTCAGTTATTAATATTTTTCCAGGTTAAAAGGCAGCAATAAATCATCAAGAGTGTTTCCAAGAAGTAGCACTTTTACAGAAAATTGCTTGCTATTTAAACAAAATATTTGCTCTTCATCCCGGGAAAATATGAGGATGCTTTTGAACAAGGAACTATTTTGCCTGCTCTCGGCATCTCATAATTAGCCCCAGTCTACTTTCAAAAGACAGTGCATGTGGGGTGTGTGTGAGTGTGTGTTCATCCCTCCACATGAGTACAGGAGCAAGCATGCTTCTCTTCAGGTCAGATAACCATGTCTGACCCCTTCCACCTCTTGTTTGAGATAGGGTCTTTTTGACTTAACCAGGTAGGCTAGGGTATCTGGCCAGTGAATTCCAAGATCTGCCTGTCTCGCCCCACACCCACATCTAATCGCTTGAATTGCAAACACACAACTATGTGCCTGCACGGCTGGTTTTATAGGTCGGTTCTGGGCTCGAACTTGGGTCCTTGTTCCTGTAGCATAAGCACTTTGTCTATTGAATCATCTCCCCTGCCTATTTTTTTTGTTTTTGTTTTAACTTGCTTGCCTGGATCTCAGCAAAATAAGGCCCACGTTTACTTTGGCCAAATAGACAATTTCTTTCTCAGTAGCCTGTGTTTCTCCACAGAAGCTGGTATTCTGCATTTAAATATTTGGGTTTTTCTTTTTTTTTATCCTTCCTTCTGAATAGGAGGCCTTTATATGGTCCTCTCTTCAACATAAATGAAGAGAGCTGAGTTCTCAGAACACTTTGATCCAGTAGACAGAGCTAAGAATCACCCCTCTGGCTGTCAACACAGGAAGATCTGTGCACACTTTTGAAGTGACCCTCTTGTGAACTTCAAGCTAAAGGTCTACTCAGGAATGGAGCCATTTAGCTCCAAAAGTTGGACCTTTTCTGTCTTTGGGCAGTGGCTAAGAGGAGTGGGTCACGCAGATATTAACCTATCTTTCTTCACTCCTAGATTAGACTTGCAGGAGAGCAGGAGGTAATGGATATCTTCCACTGTTGTATAGTGTTCATTTGACCTCTGAACTCCATTACAGCCTCTTATGGAAGCCAACAAACATGGCCGACTGCATCTCAGCCACTGAAGGGCTAATTAGGGTTTATTGCTTATTCTTTTAACCTGGAAAGGAAGCACAATGGTGAATATCTTTTTAAATATTCCCTTTGGCCAAAAATAAGTGTGTTGAGAGCAGATGGGATCAGGCCCATGGGTGAAAAGCAAATCAACCTACTGTTATCAAAAATGCTGGGAAGGCCATTTTCATAGTTTGAGTTAAACATGGATTTGCCCCACACCCATTGAAAGTAAACAGAAACTGAGGAAATTCAAAAAATCATCAGATCCTACTACAAAAACCTGTATTCAACACAACTAGAAAATCTTGAGGAAATGGACAATTTCCTTGACAGATACCAAGTACCAAAATTAAATCAGGATCAAATAGACCATCTAAACCGTCCTATAACCCCTGAAGAAATAGAAGTTGTCATTGGAAGTCTTCCAACCAAAAAAAGCACAGGTCCAGATGGTTTTAGTGCAGAATTCTATCAGACCTTCAAAGAAGACCTAACACCAATACTCTTCAAACTGTTCCACAAAATAGAAACAGAAGGAACACTACCCAACTCGTTCTATGAAGCCACAATTACACTAATACCAAAAGCACACAAAGATCCGACAAAGAAAGAGAATCTCAGGCCAATCTCTCTTATGAATATCGATGCAAAAATACTCAATAAAATTCTTGCCAACCGAATCCAAGAACACATCAAAACGATCATTCACCACGATCAAGTAGGCTTCATCCCAGGGATGCAGGGATGGTTCAATATAAGGAAATCCATCAATGTAATCCACTACATAAACAATCTCAAAGAAAAAAACCACATGGTCATCTCATTAGATGCTGAGAAAGCATTTGACAAAATTCAGCATCCTTTCATGCTAAAGGTCTTGGAAAGATCAGGAATTCAAGGCCCATATCTAAACATAGTAAAAGCAATTTACAGCAAACCAGTAGCCAGCATCAATCTAAACGGAGAGAAACTTGAAGCAATCCCACTAAAATCAGGGACTAGACAAGGCTGCCCTCTCTCTCCATATCTTTTCAATATAGTACTTGAAGTTCTAGCTAGAGCAATTAGACAAGAAAAAGAGGTCAAAGGGATACAAATTGGAAAGGAAGAAGTCAAACTATCACTATTTGCAGACGATATGATAGTATACATAAGCGACCCAAAGAACTCCACCAGAGAACTCCTACAGCTGATAAACGACTTCAGCAAAGTGGCCGGATATAAAATCAACTCAAGCAAGTCAGAAGCCTTCCTATACTCAAAGGATAAGCAGGCTGAGAAAGAAGTAAGAGAAATAATACCCTTTACGATAGCCACAAACCATATTAAGTATCTTGGCGTGACGCTAACCAAACAAGTGAAAGATCTGTATGACAAGAACTTCAAGTCTCTGAAGAAAGAAATTGAAGAAGACCTCGGAAGATGGAAAAATCTGCCATGCTCATGGATTGGCAGGATTAATATAGTAAAAATGAGCATCTTACCAAAAGTAATACACAGATTCAATGCAATCCCCATCAAAATCCCAACTCAATTCTTCATAGAGTTAGAAAGAGCAATTCAAAAATTCATCTGGAATAACAGAAAACCCAGAATAGCTAAAACTATTCTCAAGAGTAAAAGAACCTCTGGGGGAATCAGTATCCCGGACCTCAAGCTGTACTACAGAGCAATAGTGTTAAAAACTGCATGGTATTGGTACAGTAACAGACATGTAGATCAATGGAACAGAATTGAAGACCCAGAAATGAATCCACACTCCTATGGTCACTTGATCTTTGACAAAGGAGCTAAAACCATCCAGTGGAAAAAAGATAGCCTTTTCAACAAATGGTGCTGGCTCAGCTGGAGGTCAACATGCAGAAGAATGCAAATTGACCCATCCTTATCTCCTTGCACTAAGCTCAATTCTAAGTGGATCAAAGATCTCCACATAAAACCAGACACACTGAAACTAATAGAAGGGAAACTAGGGAAGAACCTTGAACATATGGGCACAGGGGAGAATTTCCTGAACAGAACTCCAATAGCTTATGCTCTAAGATCAAGAATAGACAAATGGGACCTCATTAAATTACAAAGTTTTTGCAAGGCAAAAGACACCGTCAAAAAGACAAAGCGGCAACCAACTAACTGGGAAATGATCTTTACCAACCTTACATCCGACAGAGGGCTAATATCCAAGATATACAAAGAACTCAAGAAGTTAAACTCCAGAGAGGCAAGTAACCCTATTAAAAAATGGGGTACAGAGCTACACAAAGAGTTCTCACCTGAAGAATATCTAATGGCTGAGAAGCACCTAAAGAGATGTTCATCATCCTTAGTCATTAGGGAAATGCAAATCAAAACAACCCTGAGATTCCATCTCACACCAGTCAGGATGGCTAAGATCAAAAACACAGGAGACAGCAGTTGTTGGCGAGGATGTGGAGAAAGAGGAACACTCCTCCACTGCTGGTGGAATTGCAGGCTGGTACAACCACTCTGGAAAGCAGTCTGGCGGCTCCTCAGAAAACTGGGCATGACACTTCCGGAGGATCCGGCTATACCACTCCTGGGCATATACCCAGAGACTTTACCTGCATGCAATAAGGACACATGCTCCACTATATTCATAGCAGCCTTATTTATAATAGCCAGAAGCTGGAAAGAACCCAGATGTCCCTCAACGGAGGAATGGATTCAGAAGATGTGGTATATTTACACAATGGAATACTACTCTGCAATTAAAAACAATGAATTCACGAAATTCCTAGGCAAATGGTCAGAACTTGAAAATATCATCCTTAGTGAGGTAACCCAATCACAAAAGATCACACATGGTATGAAGTCACTGATAAGGGGATATTGACCCAGAATCTCAGAATACCCTAGACACAATCAGCATATCAATAGATTTCTAAAAAGATGGAAGGAGAGACCCCTGGTCCTGGAAAGACTGGATGTAGGGGAACGCCAGGACAGAGTAATGAGAGGGGGTTGAACGGAGAAAAGAGGGAGGGAAGGGGGCTTATGGGACTTTCGGGGAGGGAGGAAACGGGAAAGGGGAAGTGATTTGGAATGTAAATTAAAAAAATAAAATTAAATTAAATTAAAAAAAAAAAAAAAAAAGAAAGTAAGTTCCTGAAAGGGTTTCTTGGCATTCCAAGTAATGATTGTAAATCTCCCAAGTTAATTTCCAAACCAATAAAGTCCTGTCAACTCTCCTTCTCATCTTCTAGAAATCAGGTCTGCAGAAAGGGAAAAATGGAAAAGCTAGCTAGTTTCTGAGGAAATATATTCTAGCTTCTCACATATTCCTCTTAAGCCTTGTTCTGGAGTCTAATTCTGGGCACTGTGGAATATGGAAATCCTTGCAAATGCAGAAAGCATTTGGGGAGTGATAATAGCTTGTATTGTTGGTAGTGAGACTTTAAGGAAATTAACAATAAGTGCACCAGAATTATATCCAAACTGCCATCAGATTAAATTCAGAACTTGAAATGAAAAGCTGATGCATCCAGCTCCTTAGACACAAAGCAAAGTCTAAGGCCGCTGCAAGGAGTCAGGTGCTTAAGAGGTCCCCTGTCCCTCCCTTTCGCCTGAGTAAACACCTTGTAAATTTGTCTAAAATTTTCAAATTTTACTCTAATTGAGGTTTCGTGCCTGCTCATTTGAATTTGGGTGTGAAAATACATCCAATCCTAACACACAAGTGTGGCTCTCTCCAGCCACACTTCATCACATGGTTTCATCAGATGGACTTAATTTTCTTCGTGACATTATCTTTTCAGGCTGACAGGTGAGTGAGCGGTGATATTTGCATACTCAAGGCAGAGTGAAGTGGCTTTAACTATGTGTCTGCTTGTGTGGGAATTTGGGCGATTTTTACTTTGAGGAATCAAACAAATAAACCTTTAAAAAAAAACAAATACAGATTTCCTCTGTGAAGGGTTTTGTTCTTGCCTCGTCATGATAACACTCTGAGCTATTTTTAAATGAAGCTAGCATCTAAACAAAAGTTGTCTCAATATATATAAGGTATATACATCCTTGCTCTTGAAGGTCTCCTGGCATTTTTCCTCGGTGAACATCCATGTAATTTAATTGTAGACACAAGAAGAGGAGTGTTTTATGGACAGAAAGGTTTAAGATTTCAAATCCTGAATTCCAGACAAAATTAATTACTAACTTTGAATTTCAGTCATGGTTTCCAACACGGTCTGTTTCAGACAGAACTTGTCACCTACCTCTGAACATTGGCAGAGATAGCATCTCTTTCTCTGCCATGACAGTCAGGGTGACAGTGTCTCTGACCATGTATACTCACTTTTTGTTGAGTGTCCACAACACACTGTTATTTAAACCTATACTTTTAAAATTACTTATTAATGAGTGTAGAAATACAGAATACAAGAATTGGCAGTCTATCTAAGAGAGAATTCCAAAGTATAATAGAAATGTAAGAAAATGAGACCAGGTAAACTTACCGATCCCATCAAGACTTGATACAATTAGATGTGGTAAGTATGAAGGCTACACATTCACTTGACTAGGCCACAGGATACCCAAATATATGACTAAAGTTGTTTCTGGGTGTATCTATGAAATTCTTTCTGGAAGTGATGAATATTTGAACTAGTAAACTGAGCAAAATAGATTGATCCACCTTACTCTGATGCATTCAGTGGGGAAGACCATCCTCTGATCCACTGGGAGTGCGAGCAGAGTGAAATGAATAGTGGACTTGTAAGATGGCTCATGGGGTAAAGACACTTGTCATGCAAACCTGAAAACCTGAGTTCAATCTGAAGAACCCCCCGTGAAAGTGGAAGGAGAGATCTGAGCTCACGAAGTCATCTCTGACCTCCACAAATGCACTATGGTTTACCATAATGACAATAGTTCCCATTATTGCAGTCTGAACTTAAATTCTCTTGTCAGAGTCCCAGGTGGTTCCTAGATTCCCAAGTTCACCAGTGCATCTCACTTATTCTCTCATCTGTCTCTGAGAGAGACAGACTCTCCTGTGAAATATATTCATCAGGGCCACAGGGACAATGGCAAGGGAAGAACATCTTCCTCCTCTTCCTTCTCTTTTTTGTCCTCCTTCTCTTCTCCACACTTGCCTGTCTTTTGACTTATCTTCACTATCGTCTGATCTCCATCTCTTTTTTCTGATTTTCCTCTTCTCCTGCCCTCCAATCTTGAATGCCTTCTACATGTTGACAGCATCCCACTCCATGACTTATGCTTAACCTTTCCAGTTGTCACATTGTAATCCAACCTTCTTATTCACTCACCACTTAGATGTTTAATGCACCATTGTATATGTTACGTGTATTTTGTTGTCAATGACAGAAAATAGAACCATCATAAGCATAAACACACAGGTTTATTGATGTTAGGAGGCAAGCATTCCATAGACTAGCAGCCCAGAGATGAAACTGTGGCTCTGTGGCTATCTAAAGGGCGTGATCTCCTATAGCTCCCAGGACCATGTTTTTTAGTATGCGTTTGATTCTCATTATCAAAGGTAGGAAGGTGGCCTCTTTACCTCTGGGACCCTTTGTGCATTCCAAGAGGAAAGTAGGAAGGCCCAATGACAAAGGACAAAAAGCTTTCTTCTCGTAAGTGATGCCTTGTTTTATCTTGTTTTTTCCACAGCATTCAGTCAAAAATGAGTATCTGCATTTTACTAGTCAGATCCTTATAACACAGTCAGTTAAGTGTAAAGGAGATTAGGAATGGAAACATTTCGCTTTTCAGTTTGTGCTTCCAAAAAGGTAGAGAGCATTGGAAACCATGCTGACTGAGGCGGCATTTCACATCAAGGTGTCTGTATTTTTCATTCACACAAAACAATGACATCACCACTGCCTTCTCTCATCCACTAATACCATGCATTGACTTGACAATAAATCCTTTTACATATACTTTCAAAATGTATCTAGACTCTAAGCATGACATGCTATTTCTCCTATTTACATCTTAGTCTAGGTTTCTATTATTATGTAACTCTATCTAACTCAGTCTCCCCACTTCCTTGATGACATTATGGGGGGTTAGGTTATTCTCTACCATAGACCAGCTGATTATTTCAAAACTTCACATGACATAGAAACAATTGGAAAGTCTCAGTTGTCTTTATGGATATTTTCCTGGAGCCTAAGCAATGTTAGATAAAACTTACTTTTAAAAAGCTAATTTCATCTTAGATCTTTGTTGTAAGTACTACTTGGTGGGTTTGTGCTATTATTGTTGTTTTGAAATTACTGAAAGTTTTAGGCTCAGATATTTAACTGCTGGGTTTCCATCTGTCAAGCCCTCATCACATGCTGGACTTTGCTATAGCTATCAGGAGCAGAACACAACATACCCCAGGTCAAGAAGAGAGGATGGCTGGACCAGAAGTTCCGTTAGTGTTCCCATGGTTCCCAAGACCACTGATGCTCTGAGCAATACTGTTGCTGCACCTGCAGATCCATGAGGTCAACATCGGCCACAGCTTTAACCCTGTCACCCTCACAACTGGTTTTACAGTGACTTCTTAAGCTGATATTATGGAAGATGTACCTGCTTTAACCATCTCATTGTTGCCTTGGGAGGTTCTGGTCCAGAATTTCTGATCCATTTAGGTGAACACTCACCTAAAAGATGTCATTCCAACCATGGAACCCACCCCATCTGTCCCAGCAAAAGCTCCAACATAATGGTTATTTCAGGAAACTTGTTTCAGTCACAGCAACTCAAGGGACCCTGAAGTGGCTCCAGGAAACTTTGATTTTTGCCATAATAGCTTCAAATATGCTTTAGATAGTCCTGTTTCCTAGCCACTCCGGGTGTCACAATTTCAATCTTGAGTTGTTTAGAGAAGGAGCACTTGCCCTACACATGACAATTGGATCATGCAGACCTGCTGCATCTGTGTAGGTGGAAATGATTAAGAAGTTTGTCTTCAGTTGACCTGGAGGCATATGCATACAAAACTGGCCAAAGAGAAAGCAGTCTTCTTGCTGTCTTCAAATCAGACAGTGCACCCTCCTCTTGTACTCACACACACACACATATATGCAAGTACACAGACATGCACACACACACATCTGTGCTACAGCACCAGTCTCTAATAAACCCTTATCCAACTGGTTTGATTGTTGCACATAATTTTTATCATGGATGGAATAGAATAATCATATAGCATGAAAAGCAGACAGATCATGAGCCTGACAGAGTCAGGCACATCCACCTGCAACTTGAAAGTAGAAGAGGAATTCCGAAGGACAGCCAAACACTTATATCCAAAGACAGACACTGCAGAGATTGGAAGAAAATATAAGTCCCTACCATTGGGAGACTTCTGAAGAACCAGGGAGTCACCAACTGCAGTTGCCAAAGAGCGGTAGCCAAAGTTGAGAGACCCAGAGTCTTAAATTTTGAGTTGTGGCAGCAGCTTTTGGGTGCTGGGGTACATAGTACTTAAACTCCATGATGTCACATTTAGAGCAGAGGAGTTCAACACCCTGGGCTGGCAGTATCTGGCACAGACTTGTGCTGTAGTCTTTAGGTTTCTACCAAGTACAACTGAAGATCCTGAAACCAAGTTCCCACACGAACTCTCAAACTCCATCTCAAAACTAGATTTTAGCTCCTCCCCAATTATGGTGACCCTTTAGTCTTGCCTCAGTTCTTTCTGGAACTCTCTGACACTCCACCTTGTTATTCTAGGCATTTTCTGGAATTCCCTTCCGCTTTGCTGCCTTGATATTTTGTGAAGTTCCTACTGCCTGAAATGTTCACTTGTGTTTTGTACTGGTATGAATAAGATGTCCTCACTAGTGTCTGGCATTTGAATAATTGAGCCCCCAGTCAGTGGTGCTGTTTGGGGAAGCTTAGGTAGGTGAGCTTGTTGGAAGATATGTATTACTGGGAGGAGGCATTGAGAGTTTAAAAAAGTTTGCCATTTCAAGTTCACCTTCTCTCCTTCCTGCTTGCAGCTCAAGATATAAGCTCTCAGCCTGCTGCTCTTGCTGCTCGGCTATCCCTTGCTCGACTATCCCTTGCTCGGCTATCCCTTGCTCAGCTATCCCTTGCTCTGCTATCCCTTGCTCTGCTATCCTGGACTCTAAACCTCTGGACCCATAAGCTCAAATAAATTCTTCCATAACTCACTTTGGTCATGGGGTTTGTTACAGCAATAGAGAAGTAATTAATACATAATTGTCTATAGGTTTATGTCAATCAGACTTTATAACTGCTATGATGAAATACCTGAGAAACCAATTTAAGACAAAATAATGATTAAGATTTATTTTGACTCACAGTTTCAGAGAAGACAGTCCATCACTACTAGTGAGGGTTGCAGGATGGGTGGTGGAACGAAACAATCATATCATGATAGCCAAAAGACAGAGAGAGAAAACACCTGTATTTGTGGCATGTCTCCTTTATACCTTATTTCACCTAGGGCCCCAACATACAGGATGGTGTAGCCCAGATTCAGGCTAGCTAAGTCTCTCTAGAAAGCATTACACAGACATTCCCATAACTATACTTGACTGATTTTCTATACATTTCTCAACCCAATGAATTTAATCAAAATTAACCATTAAAAAGTCAGGTTTCTTCATTCCTTTAAGTCTCCGTTTAAATTTAGTAATCATAAGGCCTTCTTCAAACACTTCATGTATACTATTGACTTCATCCAAATTGGTCCCTTAGTGCCTTTCTGATGGATCTCTCTCTCTCTCTCTCTCTCTCTCTCTCTCTCTCTCTCTCTCTCTCTCTCACACACACACACACACACACACACACACACATATACACACTGATACATTTTGTTTTGTTTTGGTCTATGCTCAGACTTGTCCGTTTTCTGTTCCCTCAACTAGAATGTATTTAGCTGATACAGTGGGCTTGGTTCCATCTGTTGCCTGTACATTGCAATCTCTCAGTCTGCCAATCACAAAGTTATGTTTGTGAAGCACTAACATGTTGCCAGGTACATCATTATCATAATCTTCTTCAATCCTTACATGTCCATGAGGGGAGCAATAGTGTCTTTGTTTCACAACTGAAAAAAAAAATCAGAGGCTCAAAGCAGTTTACAACTTAAGGTCTCACAGTGACTAAGGGGCAGAACCAAGATTAGACCCCATGAACCCTCAACTCCATAGTGAAAACTTTCAAAGTCACACTTTTTTTTTATTGCTTCTTAATCAATATTAAAAGGATGGCTGGTGTATTTACAAGCAGGTAAAAGTTGAATTTTCTTTATCCCCTGAGGCTTCTTATTTCGCTTCCATTGGCTTTGGGTACTTAGTTGCTATCTTTTATACCCTCTGTTTTCACGATTTATAAGGAAACATCACAAGCTTTGAGAATCCTACAAAAGGTCCCTTCAAGAGTGAGTCTCCTTCCTTTCTTTATCTGTCCCACCCAGCACTATTCTACAACAGTTTGAATACTTTCTTAGAACATCTTTTTAAACCAGAATAAAAGTTATACCACCTCATAAAAAAGGCCATCGAGGAGGATACAGAATGTTTGTATGATGGTCTGTTGGCTTCGGAGTCTACTTTTTGTAGTTTATCTGATTGCCTAGCATTTCCTATTGTGAGAAACTTGAAAAAAAAATCCGAAATTGAAGAATCTACGTCTCAGGAAAGTGTAAGAATAGGATTGGTAAATTATGCAAATTAGTTGGGATCTGGACTTCACAGAAATTAGACTAGATTTATTTAACGAATGTTTTTTTTTTTATTAAAATAGAAAGTTTTAGTTCTCCAGGACTCAGATACCTATTTTTCTCCAACTGGCATGTTTTTGAGAAATTGTGTGAGGAAATTTGGCATGCATGAACTTAAATCTGTCTGCACCAGAGGAGGAATTCAGTAATTCAAACTTCTGTGTTTACTTGTAGGCTAGTAAGCATATATGTATATCCTATACTTAAAGTAGTGATTTATCTGGGTCAGACAAACAGCACCACTCTTTGCCACGTCTCTTATTCTTGAAGACCTCACCCCCTAAGATAACCTGCTGTTTCTCAGGAAACCAGATCAGTGAATAAAAGTTGGTTTCACGTAGCTCTGGACTTTTAGCCTTACCTGAATTAATGTTTAACTCAAGGCTTTAAGAGCACAGGAAAGAATTAAAAGTGGAGAAAATTCATGAAGGAACAAGAGAGTTACTTATAGGGTCTTGAACTGCTATAGAGAAAGAACTTAGCCCTAATGTCATGGAAAGAATGAAGGTAGGTTTTACGTGCCGTGCCTCTGTTCTCCCAACCCACCATAGTGGGTCAGATGGCCAGTTGGTACAGATGAGTCCACCAAACTCTCAGTGTTCAACCTGACTTGCTCAGCTTTCTCTCTGCTCCATGCTAGAATGGCTGAGAGGTTATTGCAAGCCAGGTCATGTTCTGAGCAATTTCTCAAACATTAGCTAAATTTAGATCTTCCACACTGAGGGTTAGTATTGTGCATTGACACAAAGTAAGCACTAAGAAAATACTGAAGAAATCGAAGCACAGAAAGATTAGGCGCCTTGCTCAAGGTCACGCAGCTAGAGGGTTGTAGGACCTCATTAAAAACCCAGGCAGTCTGGCTCCAGAGCTTAAGTTCATCAGAGCCATGCAATACCATGCCTGCAAATTGCAGCAAGCTCCGACCGTTTGCCAGCCGCCAGAGCTTGTGAACTCATTAAAGTATAAAGTTTCTTCCTTGGCCACACAGAGTTCATCAACTGCTCTAAATGCTGAAGTGTCATTCAGAAGAAAGTTCTGGATAGAAGTCCCAAGAGGCAGTTAGAAACAACAACTCCACCACAAACTAGAGGCATGACAAAGCAAGCTACCCCTTCTTTACTCTTCCGTTTCCTTGGTTCGAAAGGGAGGGAGTAGGACTCCAGATGATTTTAAGGTCTCTTCAGCTGTGGTATTTTATGAACCCATGTCCTGTATTTTTGTTTCTATTTCTCTTGGGTTGTTTTTTTTTTTTAATTACAGAGCTTGGCATTTGTACCAAACCATTTGTCACAAAAGCTACCCATGCTGTCTGCAATGATATTGAAGTGGTCTGTGATATCTGTGACTACTTCCAAGGACTCAGTATCTAAGGTGGGAGACACGCATCAATCAACAAGACATCCTGCTGTCCTGGGAGGACTAGCTCAGCATTCTTCCTCAAAGGTCCTGGGACAAGGTGACGTCACTGAGAGGGATCTGCTGTAAATAGGAACAAGATTTTCAGAGGCAATAGTGAAAAACTTTGCAACCGTTGAAAAGAATCTAAACTATATACCAATAGATGTATTCTTTTGTCCAACTATAACTTGGTTTCATTGTATTTCCAATATACTTAAATTCTTAAAATGAAAATGATTAGTTAAGTGTTGGTTTCTGGTGTGGCATTTCCCCATTAATAATGACTGTCTGATTGGGTGACTTTATTTAAAATTTTCATTGAAGAATATCTTTATTAGTCTAAGGAACAGTGGAGAGGTAGAAATAGCATATTCTATCCAAGCGTGGACACCTGAAGTTAGATCTCCAAGACTGAGGTAAAAATCTGTGCATGACTGCAACATCAAAGTCCCTTAATACCAGTGCTATGGAGGGCAAAGACAGGAAGTCCCCTGGGATGTTTGGCTGACAGCCTAGCTGTAGGTCCAGTGAGAGACCTTCTCTCACAGGAACAAGGTGAAGAGTAATGGAGAAGAACACACAAAAATCTTTGGATTTCACATGGAGCATTCTCTTCCCATCAGTATATAGCATGCACATGCATACAATACCACACCACATACACACACATACACACACCCACAAACACACACACACACACACTTATTAAATAAATGAATAAATAAATAAGAATGTCTATTAAAATTGTTTTCTCCAGCTTCCTAAAAGACCAACATTAGTCTTTAAATATTAAATAGTTCTCTTTTGTACTTTGATTTACTCTTGTCTGGTAACTGGTTCTATTCTGAAATATTCTCATCTGTCATCTGTTTGTAGGCTATTCAATTATCCACCATCATCAATATTGGCCTCACTTTTCCATATTTCTACTAACTGTGTTTGCACTCTATGTTATACTGCCTCAGAATCAGTGGGATATTGGTCAAGAGAAGTTTTGGCATGCCTAAAATAAAGACATGTGGGCCCACTATCCTAAAGAGGCTTAGGTGGAAGATAGCACCAGATGATTAATAAACGGGAAAATGTTTTCATGTTTTGTCAATTTTGTTTCACTGTGCAACTGTAAAACTCAAGCATGGGCATGAAGGTACCACCAGTGCAGAGAACTGACAGAACTGATAGCAAGCCCGGGAGCTGGAGTCATCAGCACATCCATCTCTTTGATCTGCATCACTTGACACTTAACACGCTCATATTCACCAGACTGTTTCCTTCAATCCATTGGGTGATGGTTCCGTTTAAGAGCTAAACGTGCTAAACAGTAATCTGTTCTTGGAATTAAAAGAGAACTTAACATCCTAGATGTCCCTTGCAACAGAGAAAATGTCAGACATCTCTTGTTGTCCTGCAACCTGAAAGGCCTAGAAATTTGTTATGGATGTGCGTAGAGTCTTGATCCAAACTATCATGTAGATTAATGATGTGTCTTCCTTTGTGTGAAGGGCCAGGAGGCATCCCTTTTATTTTCTTAGCAGTGGCATAAGCCTTCTGCTCATTCACCACCCTATTTCCACTCTGATTGTATCAGGCACATTTCTCCAGTTCTCATGCCAGGTAGTTGAAGATAGTTTCTAGAGCTGGGGAGATAATCCAGCACAAATGTATGGCCTGGAGTTCGAATCCGTGGAATGCAAGTAAGAACTGAGAAGACAGCTTTTCTGTAACCTCGGCATTGAACAAGTGGAGATAGTAGATGCTAAGGGTAAGTCGCCTTGCTCAACTAACAAGAACTGGAAAAGCTCTGGGTTTAGTGATGGATGGTGCCTCTATGAAATGAAGCAAAATTCAGGAAGATGTCTAATGTCTACTTCAGGCATCCACAGTCCTTCACCCAGGGCTGTGCCCAAACATATTTGAATGCTCTCATACCCACCCCATTTACCTGTACATGCAAAAACAAGCAAAAAAAAACAAAGAACACAAATCCAACCAGCAGAAAGGATAGGAAAGAAGATGGAGTGTGGGAAGGAGAGAAAAGGGGAGCTATATAGCACATTGTGTGCTTCACATGGCATCTGTTGCTATGGTGGTTGGGCATTTTCTAGGAAATGCGTCATCACTGCCTCTCTGATGCCACCCTTCTGCTCTTCTATCCTATCTCCTGTATCATTTGTTACAGCAGCATCTTCTAACTTTAGCATTCTCTACATTGTTGGTTGGGTAATTGTTTGCAAAGGTAGTGGGGGCTACTCTACTGTGCATTGCAAGATGCACAGCATCCTTGACCTTTACCCAGGTGAACTCCTCTCACCCAATTTTAAGAGCCAAAAATAGTGCCAAGTGAGGAATTTGGAGTAGATGCCAGGGCCAAAATGGGTCCCAGTAAGAGCCACTACACTATGGTCCTTTGTCTCTACATAGATTTCTTAGTAGGATCATAAACTCCTTAATAAAGAAATTATAAATCGATCATATCCTTAGCTATAGCAAATGCTCAGGACTGTAGTTAATTAGTACATGATGAAGTGATAATTTATGATATTAATAGTCTTATCAATTGTTTATGTCTTATTATCTTGTTTCACAGAAGTTAAAAGGAAAAGGATATACCTAGCATTATGAGGAGGCTTAATAGAAATTTTCACTAGCATTTGAACCAAACCAGTTTGAAGCAGAACAGAACAGGGAGTAGAATGTCCACAGAACCAGTGCTCTGTCTCCTATCCAGTGTAGTCACAAGTCACTCCAGCATGGGCCTATGACAATGTCTGCTTTCTAATGTCAGCATCACCTTTAGAAAACAGGACACCCAAGGCTTAGAGGGGTGGAGTAACCTTGCCAGAAACACAGTGTGTGAGTGTAATGACTGTACCCTCACCCTCCAGTCTCCCGTCTCTCATTCACTTCTTCAAGTGTTCCTCTCAGAATGCAGTGTTCTCTCCTCCCAGGCATTCAGGACATCCCTGTCCTCTGATTTATTTGGTTTTAGTTGCTTTCTTGTTTTGTTTCCTCATCTTCTCTACCTCTCAGACATCCTAGTTTGCTGCTGTCTCAGCCTAGGTGGACCCATTAAACATATCCCTTAGTCCTGTTGCCCTGATACTGTTCAAACAGGGAGGCTACACATGTTCCTTCCTCTTCTGCTTTCAGGTGTGTGGATGCATAGAAGGCAGAGAACAACAGGGTGTCGTTCAAGTGCCTCCTTACCTTGTGTTTCATACACAGTATGTTAGAACCTTGGACGTGTAGGCTGTATTAGGTACCCAGTGAGCTGGCAAGGATCTTTGTCTCTCCTTGGCTGTCATAATAAGTTCATGCCAGCACACAGAGCTTTTTACATGGGTTCTGAGGATCCAACTCCAGTTCTCATATGCTGTACTAATTGAGCTATTTCCCAGCCCATGCAAACACTCCTTCTACATCACCCAATCAGCTCAGTTACTGAAGCTATTACAGCCAATCATGGAAACTCAGCATCCAAAATGACCCGGTTTCTAGTCCTGCATCTCTGTGACTTTGTGTGCCTCTCCAGAGAATTGCAGGATGCCTTTGTGCATCCATCACAGTCTCCACATGTAAAGTCACGATCAAGAACCAGAAGTCTGTAAAGACAGGAAGAGCCAAGTCCATCACTTAGAGCTGGACATGGCCTGTTTTAAGAGCTGAGTGTATACTGATAAAAACTAACAAACTTAGTGAAACACAGCATACGTCTTTCACATTCTTCAGCCCCCCTCTTGAGGGCTCTGGGCTCAGGATAGTAGGAAAGAAGAGAAGAGATCCACGGGCCAGTGGGTAAAACTAATGTCGAAAACATTAGGAGAGAAGTAAGATAACAAAGAATCCAAAAGCCTCCCCCATCCCCACCCGAACCCAGTCTCCCTCCCTCTCTCCCCACTTCCTCCCTTCTTCCCTCCATTTCCCCTTCCTTTCCATTTGCTTCTGTCCCTAGAATGGCTGCTGCGTCATTTAGCAGCCTGCTTCTCATTACTACATAGATGTTTTTCTTTTTAACACTCCAAGACTTTGAATTCAATGAGTAAGTCCATTATCCCTTTATCCTTGACATCTCAAAAACTGCCATAGTCATTGTTAGTACATAACAGATCCAAGGGTAAAACAATGCATGATCTGGGAGAGATGGCTTTAGAGATGCTCCTACTGGGTGAGGTGGGCTCGGACCCCTACTTCTGATGGCCATGCTCAGCTGCAATGGCTGTGAAGTCCACTCAACAACTCACCCTGTCCCTGTCAGAATGCATTGTCTACAGCCTTACAGCTTGAGCAGAACTGTCACCCAGGCTATCATAGCCGTGTGCTCTCTAACGCCTTCAAAACTTTTTTCTCTCTCTTTTTTTTTTTTAATTTCAAAACTTCCATGACATCCTGGTTTTCTGTCTCTGCTCCTGACGATGCCATATATTTCACTGTGGTCCTGGGATGCCTTGTTTCTGCGAGGCATAAAAGCCTTTGTAATGGCCTCAGCTAAGTGCATTTGTGCCCAGAGGCGGAAGGGTGGACCTGATGGCCTCCTTGCAGCATCAGCGGTCCTGATGCTGAGCCTGACAGCCGTGCCTCCCAATTGCTACACTTCCACTGACAAAAATCGAGTGGTTAGGATCATGTCTAAACAAGAAGCACAGAGAGGAAAAGGAAGCCCGCGTAATCTGTCGGCAGCGGCCGGTGCCAGGCAGAACAAGGAAAACTCTCTGTGTTAGAGGACAATGAGCAAGCAGGAAAGAAGGGAAGGAACCCAGGGAAGATATTTCAGCCAATTTTCTCTACAAATAAACAATTCTGCTCTTAATAAAAAGAGGTGCCTTTTGATGATAGCCGGCTAAAGTGCACATTCTCCGCAGTAAAGTAGCTTTTAAAGCAGGTTTAAGGGGTCTGAAGGGCCTGGAGAGGAGTTTATCACTAGCTGTCTCCTGCTTTTATGCCTTGCTAGTATCATGGTCCTCCAACCCTTCACTCCCCACCCTGGAGACAGAACAAATTTTCCCTGGTCCAGGTTACTGCTGAGTGATGACTTTTTTTGGCATCTAAAGCAGAATCAGCTTAGCCTACCAGTTCAATGTCAGGTTCACAGATCCAGGGGTGATGTTTTGGCTACTGACTTAAATGTGTTAATTTTTTAACACTCACCAGGTCGCCTTTTGAAGTTAACAGCCTTTTAAGCAAAGTCAGGGAAATTCACACCTCTGCCAAGGCAACTGTTTTCAGACTCACACAAGGGTGTGAGTGTAGTGCATGTTGATCCACTTCTATGAGCTCTGGGGCGTGGGGGAAGCATTAAAACACACTGGGAATTTTCGTTTTGAGGATCACATATATGAAGAACAAGTTCGTTCATTTGCGAACAAATATTTATTAAAAGCAGCATTAAATGTCCTTGTGATGAAAATGTGAAGAGACAAAGTTCTTTCCTCAGGGAACCCCAAGTCTCCGGAGACACACCAGGCTTTTATGTGTACATCCTGTCTTCCCTGCACCCCTGAAGGCGGATTCCTCTTTAACAACTGGGTTTTATTTACCTTTTTACTTATTTTTTTAACTTGGTTCTAGCCCCGTCTAAGGTAATATTTTCTGATTAGTGTGCCAAAGTCCTGGGACATTTAAAACATTAGCTTTGATCTTTAACATATTTGTTCTAATCAAAAAATGACACCTAAGTCAAAAGATGAACCGGTACTTAACATCACTGACTATTAGGAAAATGCTTGCCACAAACCGCCCCATGTGCTTCCTGGTGGCTCCTGTCAAAACGAAAAGGTGAAACAGCAAGTGTTGGCAAAGATGTGGGGAAATCGGAGCTCATGTGCACCATTAGCTGTGAATGTAAAATTCTTCAGGAAAACACAAAGACGGTCCCTTGATAAACATAAAATGGAATTACCTCGTGGCCCGCAGAAGCAATGCTGCTTCTGAGACTATGTGCAAAATAATAGAAATCATGTTCAGACTAGTCTATACTCTCACGTTCAAGGCAGCATTATTTATAATCAATAAAAGATAAAAGCAATATGCCCACGGCTGACTAAATCAATAAATGTTCATATCCACACAGACACACACAAAAAGAATACTATTCAACCTCAGACCAGAAGGAGGAATGGCATAAGCTACAATATGAGCAAGCCATCAGAGCACTATGTCCAAAGTTTTATATGACCAAATGAAAAATACTTACAGGAGGCCAAATCCACTGAAATATAAAATAGGATACTCAGCTAGCAGCAGTGGAGTGGAGAGTGGATGGAAGGTATTTCCTAATGAACATAAAGTTTCTGATTTATGTGATGGTGAGTTCTAGGGTTTGGTGTGAAACAAAGTAAATGTACTTGACATTACTGAGCCAGACACTTAAAAATTATGGAGAGCTACTCCTAACACTATATACTGCAAGGAAAAAGAAGACATTATCCAATATGATGCTGGTGGAGCAGTTACGGGGAGAAACACAAAACCCAGTGCTAATTCTCTGGATTCTTCAATGTGAATGATGTAGGTCACAGTAAAACATCACCCTGGGTTTTGTGAGCTGCAGTCTTGGAATTGTATCACTTTCAGAGTCCATTCACTTCTGATATCCATGATGATCAGTCATATACTGTAGTGTGTGTGTGTGTGTCTGTGTGTGTGTGTCTGTGTCTGTGTGTGTGTGTGTCTGTGTGTCTGTGTGTGTAGGTATGCCAGCATCTCCAAGCCTCATCCCACAAATGTACCTTAAACCCAGTGACACTCCAAGGGAGTGGGGGACATGTTAAGTACTACAATACTACAGGAGCGATGGTGTTTGCTCGTGGAAGGTGACGAGATGGGAAGTAATGTGATTTAAATGCAACAAGACAGATATTTAGCAGTGAAGGTTTGCTTTATCAGCAGTAGTTATCTCTGAAACGAGACCCTGAAGAACTCAGCTTCGCTCACTTGCTCTGACCCTTCCGCTGGGAATGCCTCGGTTTACTCAACTGCGTCTTCAGTTTTGTGGTCCTGACAGAGAAATTATGACTGTCAATTGTCATTAATATGGGTGGAAATTTAGCAAGTGTGTGCCATTCGGAAAGAACTTCTATCCCATTCCCCTACCCCAACCCCACCCCCTCCCCAGCTTTTAAAGGAAACATTCCTAAACACTGTGATGAAATATTTTATGTCTGTACTGTGTGCCGTAGGAAGATGTGGAATTAAGGAGAGCTATAAAATATAAAGACTCTAGACCTGCATATTATTATCCATCTTAAATTAAAGTAAATTTACTTTATACTGCTCAATGTAAGTATTTGGCTTGCAGGGTAAGATTTTATTTTTTTTAACCCTGATCGTCACCTTCCACAAATCAAAATTCCTGGGGTGGAAAATGGGAACTCAAAAGCTATTTGTGGTTGCTCTTCTCTTTTCCAAAGACCGAGCTGCATATTAAAGGTAAGTAACCCCAAATAACTTGATTACATTGATTGTGTGTTATCTGTCAGCTAAAGAGTGCTAGAAACTCAAAATGTATGCACATTTTAGTCGATTGAAAAGCCATCCATAGAAGCTATGATTAGATGTGGGTAGTTGAGAGTCCATAATTTTCAGATTACTTTGGAGACCAGCATCAGTCAATATCTTTTCTATTCCTCAGGCCCACATACAACCGGTTCCCAAGTCGCCACCTCTCACTTGGCATCACAGTCACCAAACTATCACGTTCATGTTTCTGACTCCAGGATGTATATTCGTGGTTTGCATTCTGGAAATTAAACCTTGAGAACTGTGCAAACCAGACAAGTTCTCTACCAGTGAGTTATGTGCCAACCAAATTTTACTTTTTATTTGGTACCAAGTTCATCTTCATTCAGGCATCTAGCTTCTACCATCTACATTCAAGCATCTAGCTCCATATCACGTGGTAAGCTCTGTATACCCCACTGTGTTTGCTTTAGCTATCTGGCAGGTGTTTTGTTTGTTTGTTTGTTTGTTTTATTCCTCTACAATCTGGACTTAATCAGTTTTTTTAGGCTTCCTCTACACCCCACAATTTCACAATTAAAACTGGCATGGACTCTGAAAAATTATGAGACAGCACCCCCATTTCTACCATGTCTTTATCTTCATTGATTCTGTCCAGTAAAATCTCATCCTTTATCCAGAAATCAAAACTAAATACCAGTTGTCCTTGAAGACATTCCTTATGTTAGATGAAATGATTTTCTTGCCTCTGAGTCCTCCCCCTCCCCCCCACACACTCCTTCTCTTTCTCTCCTTTTATTGAAAATAAATTAGTTTCTCATGCAATTATATTCTGGTTATGGACCCCCCTCCCTCTACGCCTTCCAGTTTCCTGTCCACCTCCTCTCCCACTCAGATCCACTCCCTTTATAGAAAAAACAAATGGACTTCTGATGAATAATGATAAAATATAACAAGCTAAAATAAAAACTAGCACATCAAAGTTGGATAAGGCCAATCGACGGATTAAAAAAGAGCCCAGGAGAAGGTAAAAACATCAGAGAACCATTCATTCTCACACTTAAGAATTCCATAACAACACTAACCTGGAAATAGTAGGATTGCATCTGCATAACACCCCTCACTCTTTCTGCTCCATCTTCCACAAGGATCTTTGGGATTGAGGAAAAGGATTTGAGGGAGACATCCCATTTAGCGTTGAATGCTCCAAGGTCTCTCACTCTGCATAGTATCTGGCCTTTACATCATAGTATCTTTGGTACAGGAAGATACTTTGCAAACTACCAAGGGAGGAATATAAACACCATTCCAGTCACAGACTCTTGGGTTTACAATGGTGTCCTACCTGTAAGATACGCTAGGGCAATGGTGACCCAAAGCCTGCAGGAGTAGCTAATTGATGTTTGATGTAACTTAAGGCACACTCCATGAAATAAAAGTCATACCTGACACTGCTTGAATGTCTAGATAGCCCAGGTACTTGGGATAAAATAAAACAAAACAAAAAGAAGAGATAAAAATGACTCCTGATGATTTTCTTCTATACTCATAGATCACTACCTTATTCGGCCATCATCAGAGAGCCTTCCTTCTGCAGGCCCAAGTTTCTCAGTCTGACTTTTATAGTTGCCCATAACTGACTTTAAGAGATACTTTGTACCTTAGATTTTTGTTTTTACATATAACCTCTTAGCTTCCAAATTTTCCCTGGAGCTATGTGTTATCCATTTTGATTTTCTTATTGGATCTCGGCTTTGTGCTTTACATAGTAAATATTAATTAAAGGCATACATTTGATTTATTCAATTCTAATAGTTTATTGAGTAAATTTGATGTTGGTTGCATTGATCAAATGTTCAACAAAGAAGAAGTTTCACAGGCAATTTTAAACCAAATTCAACAAACATTACTAAGAATATCTGTAATGTCCCCATCAACGTGCTTGAAGGTAAAGAGGGTCTCACATAGAAAATGCAAGGTCTCTAGAAGGACTAAGATGGGAAAGAGATGCACAGAGAATGCCTGTTTGTGTGCAGCCTGCACTGAAGCAGACAAAGTCCTGATCCACACGGCATCCTTATCTCTGCCTTCTGAACCTGACGATGTTTCATTAGACACAGAACATAGCTCTCCTATCAAAGAGAGTACATTTACTGTGTAATAAATATAGTCCCTGTTTTTCTGCCCATTTTTTTTCTCCTCAGTAAATTCTGACATCAAATTTCTTTTCTAGTCGTCTGTGCTTCCTCACTAACAGCTTTACAATGCACTACCTGTCTTTGATGCTTTTAAACCCTACTATAAATATCTAGGTTCAGGGCATTCCCTCACATGAGGTTTATCTGGTAATACACGAGGCTTTTTAATCAGAGTGTTTTGGCTCTGTTTTCTGTAAATTCTCAGGTACTTCAAGCCCTTTCTCTGTTACTTTCACCTCTTCTGTGTTTTCCTTGGTCATATTTTGATTTTTTTTCCTTTTCTATCATCTATGAGTCATATTTTTGATTGAATTAAATTTACTTTTTATGTTAAATAACTAGTCACTGTACTTATTAATGAGATTCGCCATCTCTGTACATGCATGTAGCCCGCACTAGTCATATCCAATCCCCATATTCCTCACTTTGGTCCATTTTTCCCCCATGCATGGTTTTGCTTTGAATGAGAATGACCCCCTTAAGTCCCATATGTTTGAATACTCAGGTTTCAGTGGGTGGAACTATTTGGGAAGGATTAGGAGGTATGGCCTTGTTGAAGGAAATGTGTCAGTGGGAGTGGGCTTTGAAGTTCAAAAGCCATACAATTACACCTCTCTCTCTCTCTCTCTCTCTCTCTCTCTCTCTCTCTCTCTCTCTCTCTCTCCCTCCCTCCCTCCCTCTCCCTCTCCCTCTCCCTCCCCTCCCTCTCTCCCTTCCTCCTTCCCTCCCTCCAGTGCTTCTGTCTGAAGAAATAATGTCTCATACTGCTCCATCATGCACACTTCCCCACACACGACACATGCCCACACCTATAAACATGAAAATGCACATGTGTGCACCATATACACATACATATGCAAAAACTATATGTTGATTGCATGTTTAGGTTTAGACCCTGTCTTCAGTTCCTTATTATATGTATGTAAATAGTCCAGATAAAATAATCCCAAATATGAATCACTTCTGTTCCTAAACACACCAGATAACAAGACTCAGTCTGTATTCAGAGTTGATGGTGAAGCATCTTGCCCTGTGATAGAGGCAACTGAGACGTTGCACACAGCTGCAGTGTGTGAGCTGCTGGTAGGACTCAGTGTGGTTCTGAAGGCCTGAACTAGAGGAGCTCATGATGTTGGTCTCAGTCTGAGAGCAGAAGGAGGTAAGAGATGTTCCAGCCCAAGCACGTTGTTAATAAAGCCTAAAGACTGAACTGAATGAGATGAGTAAGCCCAGGGCTGCTGCTGTACAATACAAAGCTTACAATCAACAACAGTGTGTTTAGAAATCTATTAAGAAGTTCAAACTCATGTTCCATGAGCTTACTACAATACAGCACACAAAAACTAAACCTAAGACTGTCTTTCTTATGGAAAACAGAGTGGTTGAGCTATCATAAGGATGGATATGCCCTCCAATCTGTCTTGGACATTTCTATCTGTCATTGAATTCTCTTCAGGACTTAAAACTATTTTCAATTGATTGTAATTACAAATAAAATTTATAAGTGAGTTCTGGCAGGCAACAGAAAAAAATGGTTTTCTGCACAAGATCAAGCCAGTGAGCATTCCATCACGGAGGGGCTCCTGAGATCCCACCTCTAGTTGAGGATCTTTTGCCACTTGATGGATTTGGAGATGGGGAGAATCAGTTGCTTTCAAAGAGCATGGCCCCTGGTACATGGGTCATACTCTAGTGTGTGGCCATACATCTATGAATATATGGGCAGCAGAAGTTGCTGAGTTGAGAAAAATGAAAAAGGAAGACACAAAACTGGGAGAGAGGGAGATGAGGGCGTAGTTCTGGAAGAAGTCAAGGGGAGGAAAAGAGTTGAATATGATCAAAATATACTTAATTCATGAACGAAATTATCAGAGAATTGTTTAAAAAAATATGCATTAAGAGTTATAAAACCATGCAGACAATCTCTAGAGAACTGTCTAAGAAGTAGTATGCAGATAGAAAGAAGCTATGACCTGCGTGCGATGTTCTGGGTTTGTGGTGGTGGTGCTCTTAGGATATGCTGTCGTTTAGATAGGAAAGGGCGTTTTCAGATCCCTCAAAGAGTTACACAGACAAGGTCACCTGGAAAATACAGGAACTTGTTAGGGACTCATATGGCCAATCCAAGTCAAACCTTCACGGCAGTTAGTCAGAGGAATAAAGATTTTCACATCTTTGCTGATGTCCTCCCTTAGCTAAACAAAAAAGGAGCCAGAGGGTAAAATACCCAATTGGACATTTTTCCAGCACTGAAAGCTGTGAGGAACAGAATGGAAGATATGTAGAAAGCGGGAAAATGGACAAGATTCAGCAGCATAAAAACCATCAGCAGCCACATTGAAATTAGAAGCATCCAAAAAGTACTTGGGCTAATTCTGTTATTTTAGAGGTGAAAAGGGTAGTGTGCTGAGCCTTTGTGATTTACCACAATAAAGATCCATTAAGGACCGGAACACCTTGCTCATTTCACATCCCTAATATCTAGCACACTGTCTGGCTCATAGTAGGTGTTCAATAAATGTTAATTTCATAGAGTTAGTGGAATCAAATCGGATTAGAGAAAGCAGAAGCCCAATCTAAGCACTAGTGTGCCGATTGGTGATTGCACACCACCACCTCTAGATACGATTTTAATTTTCAAACATCAGACTGGAAATTGAACAATATAACGTCCCTTCCCACTCCCACCTCCACTGTATGTGATAAAACTCAGAAAGCAGGAAAGAAGAAAATTAAAGGGCCTGTGTGATTTACCAAATGTGCAATTAGCCTCCAATTAGACCTGAGGAGGCCGAGGCCCTCTCCTGCTGAATCTTTTAGTACCAAGCACATTGAATACTCTGTCATGCCTTCAGCTTCTCACAATAGCCAGGCCAGCACCGGAGCCTTCGCAGGCTTTGAAAATGAATCCATATTTCTAAGGCCAGTTTCCTTCCCCTCCTTTTTACCCTATTTGTAAATGATTTATTGTGGTAGCAAATCAGATCACGATAAGATAAAGCTTTTTAGAGGTCATTAAAGAGTTTGGGGGAAGTTCCTGAAAAGATGCGCAAGTGTCGCACTGTCTGGACGATAAGGCAACTTAACAATTTATGTCAAAGTTTGCAAAACGTTTTTGTCTGATAAACAGTTTGCTCTGTAGGCATCAATCATACTTGCTCTCTGTGGTGTGTTGTATTTTTCATGAAGTGAACTTTAGTGACTTGGCCCATCTCTGTTTTTTGTTTTCTGGGATTATTTTTTTATTTTTTATTTATTTATTTATTTTTTTGAGATTGCAGCATGCTAAAGAGAGCTTCCCACTTTGCTGGGCAACTTTCCTAGATATCTTAGCACAGGGTGCCAGTGTGGGCAACCTCAACAAGCAAGGTGAGGAAGGACAATTTGCAAGAGCTGTGTCATTGAGAAGAGAAGAGACAAGCAGTCCTTGGATGTTGGATGGATCCGAATAATAGAAGCACGGGGACTTAGAAGATAAGGGTGAATGCATACTGTGTGTGTGTGTGTGTGTGTGTGTGTGTGTGTGTGTGTATGTTGCTGGGTGGTGCAGGGGTCAAATGGATGCAGCATTTTGTAAAAGTCTAAATGTTCACAAGGGTAAGGTTCTGGATTCAAGAAACTGAGTCCCATTCTCAGCTCAATCCTTGCACTTTCTGGTTAACAAATCAGAGTCTACCCCCATGCTACGTTGAGAGCAGACATCAGAAGGCAGCTGAGACCATTTTGTAAGCAAAGTCACTATGCAAATAGAAGCCATTGTCTTAGGTGTTGATTCAAGCAAGAGGATGCATTTATTATTCCTTCATAATTAAAAAATAGTAAAATAAAATAACCCGAGACCTCGGGACAACTTGGTTCACATACATTCGGCTCTCTCAAATCTTACCATTTCAGAGGCGTTTTGCAACTGCTTATAAATCACTTCTCAAAATTGCCCTGAGCCGAAATGATATTTCTGAGCGAATGTTAAAAGCCTATAAGTGCTTCTGTTCTTGAACAAAGTGAAATCAGGTTACGTTAATAGAAGTATTAATTAATTTGCTCTAATTTTATTCAGCCGAATTAGCATCACTGAAAAGCCTTTCCCACCCTTGAGTACTCTAAAGTGCATGAGGCTTTTGAGGCAGGTGGGGTGGGGTGGGGTGGGGTGGGGTGGGGAGTGGGGCTCCAGCTGCAGCACCTAGCATGGTACAGGGGGGAGGATTATTGTCTAATTTGGAAACCTGAGCTGTTACTTGGAAGTGCTGTGGGGTGTGTTATAATGAAAATACCAATCCACATTAGCCACGGTTGCCATAAGGAAAAATCTTAATATCTTGGCCAAACCTACTTAAGGTTCATGTAATAAACCCACATTCCTAATTTTATTAGTGATGTGCCAAGTTAAGCACTTTGCTGGCCTTTGGACAGATTTATAGCTTGACTGTGCTGAATTAGTGGTGACTGACAAGGGGACATTGTTTTATAGGATGCTATTTAGATAAAAAACCTGCAGGGTGTTTCTGTAATGTTGTCACTTCAAGTCCAAACAGGAAAAAAGAAATGTGTATTAAGGAGGACTCTTCATTAGCTTTTATGAGTTTAATCCAGTGCAGTCAGATGCTTCCTTATAAGGCAAGACACGCTAATGTACGGAGACAATGTTATCTCTGCTTCAGGTTTCAGAATAAAATGATCTGTAGTATTGTATAAGCAAAGAAAGTTCAATGAGTTAATACTTGCTAGCATTTAGGATGGTGGGCGGTACATAGCAGGCCACGGGCCACTCCTGTGTCTATTAAATAAACTAAACACATAAAGGTGAACACAGCTTTCATCATTCCACAGGGTATTTATAGATGTTTACAAAATAAAATAAAATTACCTTTTGCCCATCTGCCCCTTCTTAGCCAGATTTTTTTTTTTTTTTTTTTTTTGCTAAGGGGAGTTTCTAAATCTTTAGCCATTGTTTTCTCCCACAGTCTATCAAGTGTAGAGATCTCTTGTTTTAAAAGGGAAAGACCAGAGCTTTCTAGTTCTTGTTGACATAGCACTGGCCTTCCTACTGGGTTTTCCTAGTGAAAGCAACCTGCCTGCGGGTTTTGAGGAAGCCTGCTAGCTTCAGAAGGATATTGGTACAGATCTGGGGTTGGGGGCCTCACTGTTTCTCACTGATAACAGCTGGATGACTTTGTGAACAAACAGCTTAGCTTCTCTCCTGATTTGGTTGCAAGTCCTCCTTAGAAACTAAAGCCAAGATCTATAAATATGCTTTTCCCTTGACCTATGAAGATCCTTTGACCTGAATGTCTAGTTCATGAATCCAAATCCTGATCCTTTTCTCTTTCCATATACTTGTATTCATACATACATATATGAAAAGAACCAGACCCATTTGAACTCTCTATTCTCTAGGATTAAAGACAGGGAAGTTGTACCATGGTTGATGGTGTACAGAGTCACCACAAACCTTAATATAAGCTCAACACTCCAAATGAAAGAACTTCCAGAGTACCTTAGAATCCATATTAAAGTCATTTTAAGATGCCAAACAAATGGAAGGAGACAATAGTTATGATCTTGTTCTCATATTTACCAAATGTGGGTGTCTGTTGCCCATCCAGCATCAGCAGACCCACAGAGCAAGCAGATTTGGGTAAACTGAGGCATACTTGAAGCAATCTCTGCTTCAAGCACTTGCTCATGTCTGTGGATACTTGGAGTCAAAGCAGGAGTTTACAAAAATACGGTAAGGTTTTTCATCATCATTTTTGTAATTTGCAAGAATGGATGGAAATGTCCTAAATACCCTCATTATGTCCAGAAAGAGAGAGTAGGCTGGAGACTGTCAACAGTCTTCTAGGACTTGCACCCCATAAAACAGGCGTTCTTCTCCAAGGCTTCCAACTGCTTTGGAAATTCATATTCAAGGGACATGAATTAGTGGTGATCTGTTTTATCTCATGTCTCTGTGCTCTTAATTTGTTGCTGGAATATCCGCTTATAAAACCTGGTTTTCCAAGAACTGTGGGTGCGATACCCCAAGGCTTCCTTGTATCAATCAGTAATTAAACTCATAGGCAGCACCACCTACCTCTGCTTGTTTAGAAAGTTACAAGGTAGGGGAAAAGGGGGAAAGGGTCTAGCATTTGGTAACTTTCTAAGAAGTTTGAGTTTAATGAAGCATTTGGAAGAGGAGACAAGAAACGGTCTTATCAATAACTTTTTTTTTGAAAACGTTCTATTAGACCAGACACATTGTCTGCTTTGTTTTATTGGCTTGGCTTCGTTACATTGGCTTGGTGCCTGAGTTTAGCACGTGTCAATGTGGATATGGGACATTAAGCCCTGAAAGCCATCGATGTACCTGATATGCTTTGTCACGATCCAGACCTCTGTGTTGTTTGTCTGATACAATACTCAAATTTAATGTGTGTTATATGCCTGTCTACAAACAAGCACAATTGTTGTTTCTGTTATTTTACTGTTGCTGTGATAAAATACCACAAGGTTAAAGGAGAAGAGGATTATTTTGGATTCCAGCTTCAGAGAGCTACAGTTCATCATGCTGCAAAAGAAACATCGCAACAGGCAGGAAAGGCCTGGAGGCAAGAGCCGGAAGTTGGTTAATCACATAGCATCCACACACAGGAAGTAGAAAAAGTGTGAACAGGAAGTGAAACCAGGCTACAAAACATCAGAACCCAACCCCAATGATGTATACTCTTAAGCAAGGCTACACTTCCTAATTATGTAACTTTCCCAAACACTACCACCAACCAGGAACCAAGTGTTTAAAGACATGTCACCAGGCTCTCCTAGACATCTGTATATCTCCATAAATGCACAAAGATAAGCGTGTATAGTAGAATTCAGTGATGAAAAATAAGTATGAATGTAATACTGGCATTCAAATATTGTTCCTGGGTGCTACATGATAACCTTGGTTATAATGTCTCATTTCACAACACACTTGTGCAATTCAAAGGCTCTGGCTCACCAGCAGACATTTAGCTATCTGAATTTTGCTTAGGAAAGCAGTTCCCACTGCTACACATTAAGGCTGTGGTCTCTACTCCCTTCCTCTCCGGTCCTGCCCTCCCCCTAACTTTCTTCTCTTTTCCCCCTACTCTCAGCCTGTCTTCTCTCTTCTTCCCTTCCCATGTCCAAGTCCTAGATGGCATATGAGCCTTCCTCTCTCCTTGTCTGCTTCATTAAGTATGCTGGTTGCTTTTTGGAGCCTGGATGAAGTCACATGGCTGGGATGCCATCTCTAATCCCATTTTCCATTTGTATATTGGATTTTGTTAACCACTTTTTAAATAAAAATACAGCATGATTCTAATGTACTAAGGAGTTCCAGGGATAACCATATAATTTCGAAATGATACTGATTTTGTTTATATGCAGCATAATCTTTTACAGTCCTGCATCTTTATTTGAAGCATTGCAAAGTGGATTTTTATGAAAGTATTATAAAGGACTCCTTGTTTCTCCATAACAGATCTGAACGTTAACTGATCAGAGTTCAGATAAATAGTCTTTACTCTCCATTAAAATATTAAAAAGCCTTTGGTAAGAAACTGGCATAAAGATCCTTCATTCTTGTTTAATGAACACTTGTTGGCAAGTATAACACTTTAATAGCTTCGTAGAATGAATTTTGTGTGTGCATCCTCCATTTCGCTGTCAGACACTTGTCCAGGTGCTGAGAATTTATTGGAGGAAGCATATTTTTGCTCATTAGTTTTGTATTTGATTACAGAATAGTAAAATATGAACCACTGGGTCCCCGAGGCACAGCTGTGGACACCAAGATTAGTGATTGCATGTCATCGAGTTCCATTGGAATTTATACGGTCAGATGGGATAGGTGCTTCTTAAAGAGGTTTAAAAGCAAAACAAATTTGTACTTAATCTTTTTCTTTTGCAGCTATAGTCTTTCTAATGGAGAAAAGCTCAGGCTGCACCATATATTTTAAACAGTTTTAATTTTTCCTTTCCTAGTTTTCTTCACAAATGAAACCTATCAGGTTTTCACGCTAACAACTACTGAGAAATCAATGCCTATAAGGAAGATATGATATAAAACCTGTCAGCAGAGACCGGTTTTGTCCACATTCCAGCAGGCACAATGATAGGGGTGGGGGTGGGGGGAATGACGATAGGTGTAGACAAGTCCTGCCGTCCCAGCAAGAAGCTTAAAGGCAAAATAGAAATTACACAGGGATCTTCAAGAGACATCCACCCCCACCCAATCCAAAGTGAGACTTCCTTCCATAGCACACAGACTGTTTTGTCCCCTTAAACAAGTTATAGGCTTGCAAGCTGAGCTTGTATTTTTTAAAGTTAGGCCTGCCACAAGAAATTTTCATTTCGTTGTTTTGCTGTATAACAATAAAAAGGGGAGCCGCATTAAATCAGTGATTCTGCTTTTAGCCTGTGCTCTGGTTAGCCAATGCCAATCATGCTAAGCTCTTTCTATAAAGATGCCCATAAATGCAGTTTCCAAAACAGAATCTAATGAGGTACTTAATGGTCACAAAACTGGCACATTTGATAATTAATGTCCCTTACTGGGTTTTCTGCTGAAGCAGCAGTGATAAACAGTGGCGTAAGTTAACTAAACACATCCTTGAACCATTAGTTAAAAATTCAAGTACAGAAAGAAGTTTAAAAGAACACTGTTATCTGCCATGAAGGGACGCTTGACATCCATCCAGAACCAACCAAAGAAATGCACAAAAACAAAGAACATCGCCTGCAAACAGCGGAGTCCTGGGGGGCTCCTGAGATTTATCTGCTCATGTTCTATTCCGTTCAGAATGCTAAGTTACCCCATGTCCAAGGTTCTAAGTTCAGAAGGTGCACACAGTTGGTTGAGCACATCTGTGCCAGACACTTAATTGTGGGTTTCCTCATTGCACCTGGGTAGCAACTCTATGCAAAATCTCCTATGCAGATACTGAGACCCAACAAAGTTAAGTCCATGTGCTTTATAAGTAAGAGGCCATCTCTGAGGATCCAGTAGTGCATAAAGAAAAGACTAGCCTTCTCTTGTGGGTGCATTCTTTAAACAAGTCTCCTGCGGGCATTTTCATGCATGTATGTGATATACTTCAGTCATATTTACTACTGTCTCCATCATTTCTATCTCAACTCCCTCCTTTCCCTCCTGATGGTCCTCCGTTCTTCCCAAATAGTCATATCTTGTTTGTTTGTTTATTTTAAATTTTGATTATTTGTGTAAAGAAAAACATATTATATCTGTCCTTTTGAGTCTTGCTTAATTTACATAATAACATGAGCCATCCATTTTCCTGGAAACATAGAATTTCATTGGTCTTTGTGGCTTCATGAAACACATGTTTTATCCATTCATCTGTTGACTGATACTCGGGCTGATCATATAACTTGGACATTGGGAATAGTTCTGTAATAAACGTGAGTGTGACAGCATCTCTATGGTATGGTGATATAGGCATGTCTATTGTGTGGTGATATAGCTTCCTTTGGTTCTATACCTAGGGGTGGGATAGCTACATCATACAGTAGTTGTATGTTTAGCTTTTGAGGAAGATCTACACCTATTTCCATAGGTGCACTAATTTACATTCCCACAAACAATATAGAAAGGCACTAAAGAGGCCAAGCCGATGAGTAAGTTTGACACCACCATCTACCTTCATCTATTTATGGTCCACTGTGTAAGACCTGGCCTGCTGCAGCCTTAGTCCGTCTACAAAATCTACACTGCCTTATAGCAGAGAAAGACAAAAGACTTAATCTACAATACAGGCTAGGATACAACTTGAAGATGTGAAATGGGCATGAAATGGCAGGTTTTCCTCTTAACACAAGCATGTGTGCAAAGGCACACACGCCGTGCCTCCCAATAGCCAGCAGAATTATCATTGAAGAACCCCTGGAACTCAAAGCTCAGCACCTTTCCCAGACACTAGTCTGCCTTTTCTACTTATGAATTATGGGTGATTCTTGTCTCACAGCACACAAAGCAAATCTACACTGTAGTGGACAGATACGCTAATCTTAAGATGTAGCACATGATTTCAAGAGTGTTCTTAATAAAAGTATATTAAGTTCTAGTCAACCCCATGACTCTTTGAGTGGGATCTATATGAACTTTGGCAACCATTTGTAATAACTGTGTATGAAATTCAGTTGTTGGAAATGCATGCATAAAGTAATTTCTCTTTGCCCCCGGTTACTAATCACAGAATCTGACTTGGGGTGTGTGGGTGTGCGTGCAATTTTTGACATTATTTTGAGTAGCTCACTTGAAACCACTTTTTAATGGAGAACACTAGATTAAAATAAAAATGTAGAAATGGTTGAAGAAACAATGTGACCTACGATCTTTGCTAAATAGTACTTTTACAAAAGAAGAAAAGATCAGATGCCTTTGTGGTAAAACACCACTTCTAAACTTTTTATTCTTTATTTTATTTTACTTAAATTGCATCAGGGTTCTCTGGCAGATGGACCATGTTTATATTTTATTGTTGGTTTTTTTTTTTTGTAAATTCCCATTGACTTCAAAGGGACAAGCCTACTAAGATAGTGTACATTTCACAGCGTAGATTTAAGGGATTTGAGGGACTCAGAAATGCTGAGAGATAATTGAAGACTCACAGGGGAAGCGGAGAGAGGATCAGAACAGCAAAGGGAGGCTCAAGCAGGATTGTGGGGGCTCCAGAGGAGCTGTGAGTGGATCAGTGTAACAAGCAGGGGCTAAGGGACACCCCCACCCCTGCCACACAGGCGCGAGTGCACACACACACACACACACACACACACACACACACACACGTGCGCATGCCATGGCACAGTAACAATAAGAGGGAATTAGAATGTACAGGAAACAGAAAAGAGAGAGGACACAAGTACTTCCTGGGACTGCTAAGCTCCTCCGGGGTGACCGCCACCTTTTCCTATGGACAGATTCAGTCTTACATAAGGTGCTGTCACGCTGGACGACAAATCCAGTTGCCTGTCGGCTGTCTCTGTTGCTCGGCCAGTGGGTACTTCACACTTAGTATAGCTGGGTTTCAATGAATCATTTCTTCTCACCTGAGTCGATTCACATGTGTGAGTTTCACAAAGAGCTTCCCAGGTTCTTTTCCCTACTTAGAGAATCATCAAGTCCCTGGATGGTATTCTTCTGCTAAACCCTCTTGCTTAGCTACTTGTGTTGAAACCCTTTAGTTGCAGGGGCTGCGTGACCTTCGTGTTCCCCTTTGTTCTATACACTCTGCAATCCTGAAGGTCATCCCTGCCTCTTCCCAGGCTCACATCACAGGCATCCACATCTGCCTTGCTTCCTGTCTAGAGAAGAACTGATTATGATTATCTAATACAGAAGTACGTCATAGTCTAGATTTTTCCCATATGCTTACCTTTATCTCCTAATCCAGTGGACTTATTAATTACGCCTCTGTATTTCACCTCTTTCTTCATGCAACTCATCTTTCCTCTGCCGTTTTCTGTGGATCCATTACTTCCCCAGCCCTTGCAACAGTCTCCTACCTAATGTTTCAGTCTGCAAACTCAATGCTCTCCCCCACTTACGATCTAACTATAAATGAAAGGCCATCAAATCCAACTAAGAAATTTAGGTATTTTCCATTACCTTTGCAATGAAGTCCAAACTCATTGAACCTGTATATTTTCCTTCTGATGCCGTGTTATACCTTACTCCTTTATGTCATTTTCTGATATTCTTCATCTCCTATGTCACCTACCAGCTACACTGATTTACTTGCATCTTGGTCAGACTATCATAGCTGTCTCTTATCTCTTGCATTTCATGAGTCTGACTCTTAGACCCTCCCCTCCAATGTCAGTCTCACAAACAACTGTTCTTCAAGACTCAGCTTGAGCATCATCCAGGTGTATAGTCTAAGGGATTTTTGGCTTTCCAGGAAAGTGTTGATTTCATTCTCCACAGTCATGAGCAAGCATACCAAGGACATTTTCAAGGAAGGAAGGAAGGAAAGAAGGAAGGAAGGAAGGGAGGGAGGGAGGGAGGGGAAGAGAGAGAGAGAGAAAGAGAGAGGGGGAAACAAGGAAAAAGAAGGAAGAGACAAGTTCTGAACACACATCCTATCACACAGTGGAAACAGGTTAGAAGTATCGGTTCACAGCCAGAATGTGATATAGGGGAAGTCTGGCCCAGTGAATTAAGCTTGGAATATTAGTATAGTTCAGTAAAGTACACATGTGAAGAAAGTCTAATGAAACTAATGGTTTTTTTGTTGGTGGTGTTTTTTTTTTAATAAGGAGAAGGGGCTCCATGAAGGAAATCCTGTAGAAGTCTATTAACTCAATCTAGCTACAGAGTTACTGTCTTATGCTTAGGGATATCAGGATAGTTTAATAAAATGGGGTTTGGGGACTCAAGAAACAAGATAGATAAATAGGTAGTAACTGGGACAAGGGAATCCAGATGCTTAAAAATGCTCAAAAATGCAACCAGGAGAAGTCACCCATACATTAACTAGTCCGTGAAGAAAGCTGAGTTATTGCTGAGCCCCAGCGGTGTGAGTCAACGCCCTACACTGTTGCTGCTATGCAGAACTTGTCAGGCTGGAGCCACATAGGGCCTGGCTGCCTCACACTACAGCGAGCACGAACTGTGTTAGGAGGAGGGTCTTCCTTGACTCCTGACTATTCTCCTTCCTTCCTTTTCTGCAGTACAGTCTGGAGAGCAATTATCACAGTGCCGTGCTCTGCTTGGCTTATACCATTCTTTACTCTTTTTCTTTAGAGTCTGCCCTTGACATTTTCAGACTTCCAGTCTCTTCACTGAGCACCCTTAACCTTTCTGTGCATTCTAGGCAGGCTGTTTCATGAGTCTTTCCCTTTGCCAAGCTTTACCTCTCTTCCAACTCAGATCGAGCCGCATTCGATGAGATAAATCCAGGAGATGCAGCTCCACAGTGTGGTAACCATCACCACTCACCAAAGAGTGCAGAGCGCTACAGAGACCCAGGTCCTCATTCACTTTGCAAGAGGCTGAGCTGCACCCTTTCTCTTGGGAAAACATGAGAACCCTTTCAAAAGTATAATAATTTCTTTGCCTTTGGAGTTAATATCAAAACTTCTATCTATAGAATAGAGTTAGATTTTATGGTTTTGTGGTTACATGCTGCAGCACATAACTAAACTAGACCAGAATCTTGGTCAAATTTTCCCTAAATAATTTTGGAAATATTCTTTAACTTCTGTAGGCTCTGGTTTCCCTATCTGTAATAAGTCATGATAAATAGCTTCAAAAGCTATTGTAAGGAGAAAACATATATAAATACATATACATATACATATACATATACATATATATATACATATACATATACATATACATATACATTTCAACAAAATGCCACACACATAATTATTTTAGCAGATGGGTTAGTAATTGTAACATATGTGAGAAAACTCGTGGGTGCAGGCTCCTCCACAGCCTGTCTTTTTACCTGGGTTTTAAAACTGGATACCCCCTGAGTAGTAATGGAAGGCAGAACTTGTTTCCTAGAATTTGAGGATTTTAATCCCCTAATGTATAGTGTTCTTCTCCTCCGATACCAGTAAGTCAAGATCTTCTGCCAGGCTCATTACTCTTTAGAATAGCAACTAGTATGAAATTCTAGGAAGTTTCTGTCACCTTGCAGTTAAGATCTTTGTTGATGTGTGTCATCCCTGGCTTAGATTCATGATTAAATATAATCTCTTTTTCCAACTCACACCAAGGCATGTTGGAAGGGAATTGCAGATGGAAACGTTAGGAGGTCTGATGCACCAGAAAGCCTTTCAGCATGGACAGCCTCTGTGAGTCTCACACTTACACCCTCCCATTTCTTCCTATTGTCATGCTAAACCTGTAAGGTAAGTTGTTAGTCATCCTTACTAAGGCTTAATATTTTAGAAACACTACAACTAATTGACTGAAAATGCTGAGTCTCTTCATCCTGGGTCTACTGTGGGCAGGATAGAATGTAGATGCTTAGATTTCTAAGGCTGTCCTACTGTTACTTGTATCTAAGCAGTTCTATATTTGAAGCAAACATTTCTGGATTTAAATGTTGATCCAATGTATTATGAACTATGTGGTCCTGAAATAGTACTTTAGTCATTATAAGCCTTGATTTTACCTGTAAAATGTGTATAAGCATCCACTTCAGAAGACAGCTAAGCAGACTGGTGCCCCATAAATCTGGAAGAGGGCCTCTCCACTGCAAACAGTCTCAGCTCTCACTTTTAGTTCCCAGTGTTATGGTTTAGATGCCTCGCTCTGCAAAATCCATGTATTGACAATGTGATAATATTAGGAGTTGATGCCTTTTATGAAATTATTAAGCTGTGAATACCATTCCCTTCTGAAAAAAAATGAGATCTTCATTTGAAAGGCTTTGTGTGGCATTAGATTATCAGCTGCCTGTGTTGCTTTTCCACTATCTTTCCTGTCCCACCTTATGCCATATGACCACACAACAAGAAGATCCCCATCTATTTCTTGCCCTTTGGTATAATGTTTCCATTTTTCAGAGTTGAGAGAAATAAACTTTGATCCTTCAATAATCAGTTTGATCACAGTTATTTTATATTACCAACAACAACAACAAAAAAAAATGAAGATGAAGAAACTGGACAAATCTACTTTGTCCATGAAGTTATTAATGATTGTTGATACATTTGGTGTGAAGATCAAATCACCATCTCTGTGTTGAGTATCCAGATACCTGAAGAATGACTTTTAAAATTGTATATAAAACATTGTGATTTTGAAGGACCACTCAATCTAGCTTTACTTAAACAAACTATTGTGTGATGTTTGGAAAGAACTGATAACCAATAAGTTTCATTTATGTATATATATGTATATATATATATATATACATATATATACATATATACACATATATATACATATATATAATATGTATAATACTTTATATTCAGCTTAAATAACATAATATAGAACCTTCTTCCCCATCATCAAATGAATAGGTTATCACAGTATTTACAAATTGTGTTCAGTCATACTACTCATTAAATACGCTACTCATTTCTAAAATATCAACATTATTTGCAAGAATTATTTTGGAAATTATTAAATGATTTCACTTCCTACCCAAATTCAATGGCTTGCCTCCCAGAGCATTCAGAACGATTTCCTTAAGACTGTAATTACTGACAATTTACTTTTTTTTATTTTGACCTATGACCAAGCTGATAAAGATACTATTTGTCTGTCTTTTATACAGCAGATAACCTCTGTCGCTGGCTTGTGTGACTTTGTTCAAAAAGACAGGGCAGCCCTCAGACTCAAGTTAAAGGGCAGATCCTCCACTTATGTAACAGATGATGGGGAAAGATGTCTTCTAAGTCTTCATCATCTCATCTACAACAGAAAAGCACCCATCCCTTCATGAGTAACCATGGTGACAGACACAGGTTAGACATGAAAGATTCAACACTGAACCCAACACAACTCACAATTCAGTGAGTACTGAGATGGTAAAAATGAGGCAAAAGTTGACAAAGGAACAAATCAGTTAAATAAAAACCCAAGAGATAGTACAATTTTTGTCTTTAACCTAAATATGTTAGGGATGCCAGGTACCTTAATTTCCTTCTCTGTAAAGTGGATATGGGCAGAGGGAAGGGCCCCTGTGTGTTATTAGATAGTCCTCCCTGTGAGATTACTTTGTAGACATGGCCAGCATTCTAGACCTGGTCTGGTGAAAATCCATCTAATTAAGCATAGAAGGTTGGTCTCCTTCTCCTTTCAACCTCAAAGTATTTTTATTGCTCAAAATATGATAGTCAAATTTCTCCACTGAATTCTATTTAGTATGTATCCCCTTCTTCAGTCTCTAGAGACTATTTCAAATGCAAGTGAAAGTAAAGTTTCTTGTGGCTACGCAGTTGTTGGGAATGAAATAAACATCACTTCAAAATGCAAGTAGATATTTATATGAGATCTATCTGATGGATGGAAGACAAACAGCAGGAAGACGTGTTGGATGTTTCCTTCCCTGTTCCTTGACAGAGCTCTCTATTCAGCTTCCTGGTCTATAATCTGTGATTTCTAGTTACAGATAGTTTTTAGTCTAGAATTTTGGGGTCTGTTCTGAAGGATCTTGCTATTCTATGATTCCACACTCACCTCTTGTGCGATTCATTTCCACTTGAAACTGAACAGAAGCCCATTAATTATCACTTCACGTAGTAAATCCGTTTCTCCTATGCAGAAGGAATACAGCAACCCAAGTCCCTCCTTTTGTCTGAGATCACCAAAGGATTATTATAGATGGTATTGAAATCATACGAATAATTTGAACATTGCTGCAACAACAAAGCATTTTATAAATGTATAACCTCATTTTTCTTTAAAATCCCTGAATAACTATGAAGTCACAGTAGTGGCTTAAGTGGGCTAGCTCTCCTCTCTCTGTTGCCTCCAACTCTAAAAGCATGCATTCAGTTTCTGGCTTTAAAGTCAAGGCAATGTGGTGATTGACTGTGCAGACATAATTGTGTTAATGACAAGACAGGAAGGCTACATTGTTAGATAGGTCACTTATCATCACTATTTATTTAGTTGGCTCTCCCAAGTCTGAATTGTACTTTTTTATACACTGTGGTTAGAGCCAGTCATTTAAAGTGCTTCACTGTTGAGACGACTCTTTTTTTTTTTAACAACTATTTAGCTATAGTTCAAGAGAAGGGGGAAAAAAGACTTCTACACCATCATTAAACAGAGTTCAGAGTAAGTCCTTGCTGAAAGATGTGAAGTTTGAGCTCTTAGGAAATGAAATCTTTGATCTTCAAAATGATTAGTGAAAACATTTTTGTACACAGGCCCATTTTTAAAATCTCATGTTCAAGAAAATAGTAAGATTGCATCTACATAATACCTCTTTCTCATGCCTCAAACCAACCTCTGCTGCTGGTATCCACACTGCCTGGGAGTCTCTGCTCAAAGCTCAAGAAGGAACTGGAGCTCTGCCTGTCTTCCCTGGCATTAGAGCTGTTGGCCCGACAGTAGACACGGCTTACTTTATGGTACTGCCACTGAGTTTGGGAGGACAGCATTTCAAAGTTATGAAATTCTCTTGGTCTCTCTTCACATGAAAATTATGGGAGAATTAACATTTTAAAAATATGAAGAAATAGCCTTGAGTCATTGCACGGAGCTGTTCAAACAATAGGACATCTCCCAAGCCATTCTGGGGAAATACCAAGCATGGCCTTTGGGATAGAGACTAAGGAGAAACTTGCAGGCAGTTAGCCCACAGATTGAGCACATTCTAGATGGACCTATCAAAATGGATACCATGGTGGAGAGGTTAGGCTGATTGCTCAGAGTGTCCTCTGATTCAGAAACTGGCTTCTGTGGTTATGCCAGCTTTGATTTGCCTTGCTTACATGTTTAAGCAATGTTTGTTTACCTCTTGACAGCAACAGTTCTGGATTCTGAAGTTAGTCATGCATGAAACCACTCCTCTGTCAGAATGAAGCTTCCATGGAATGAAAGAAGCCAACCAGTGAATAAGCTTGCTCGTGAATCCTGTGAGGAGCTTGCATTTCTCCAGGATATTCCTGGTTCCTTGATGGATGACAAGGTCTACTCAGTCACTCTCCCACATACTAGTATGAAGGGGTCCACTTAGCTCTCCAATCTTTGCTGTTTCCAGAATTTTTGCTTTTGCAAATCTGGTGAAAGATTTTATAGCTTAATGAATTCAATATTTCCATGTTGCTGGCTAGAGAAGATACGTACTCTCTGTCAGTCAACATGTTTTTAAAATGGCATGGTAGTATTTGTGGCCACTCTCTTTCCTCTTTTGCCTGTCCCTGTCACCTGTTCTTTTCTTCTCTCATGTCCAGTTGTGACACTTGTCTTTAGTCATTGTTTTGTCTGGTGTTGGATACTTGGTATAATGAGATTCTTCCACGTGGGTGCTCCAATGATTTCACCAGACCATGCCTTTCTCTTCTCTCTGCTAGTAACAGATACTGGGAAAAAGTTCCTTATGTCTATTTTTTTCATTTTCTTTTTCTTGTGTATTTGGTATTGAATTACCTTTATCCTATACTCAGATCATAAGAGATTCTATCACTTATTCTAAAAGTTTTAATATTTACTCCCACATTCAGATATCTGACTCACCAGAAATGGATTTGAGTGCTTATTATGAAATAATAATCCTCAGGTTTTTAGGAGGTGGGGAGATAACTCATGCAGAAATACTACACATGTGTGAGAATGTGACTTTGATCTTGGGACCCACGTAAATGCCTGTTGGGAGAACACACATCTGGAACTACAATGGCAGACTGTTGGAGCTCATCAGTCAGCAGCCGTCCCAAATGGTTCTCCAATGGGGCTCCAGGTTAACGGAAAACCCACCTCCAAAAAGGAGGTGGAGATCAAGAGAGTGAGACACAGGTTGTTGGCCTCTGAATTTGTATGCATGGGCACATACATGCAAATATAGTCAATGCATGTATACCTGAACACACACACACACATGCACACACACGGAGGGGAAGAGAGGGAAAGAGGTGTGGAAAAGACAGAAGAAGGGACAACATGGAGGGGGCATGTTTTGAGAGAGAGGTCATTTTTCCCAGATGGCTTCCTGACGTTAACATGGAGGAGTCCTGGGTGCTCCTGGGTCTTTTCTAGATAGTTAACAACAAACTCTCCTTCATGGTACAACACTATCTAATTCTAATTCAATATCACACTATGTTGATTCTCATAAGTAAAATGATAATGAACCTTGCTATAGCATATCCCAATGTATACTTGCAAATTGTCTGTGGTTTTCACATTCATATCAACTTTATAACTATTTGTCACATATTTTTAAAGTTGTGGTTTTTTATCAGATTAGTTTCTTTTACTTAACATTACATCTTTATGGTTCCTCCATACTTTTCATGACTTGATTAGCTTACTTTGTTCTATCATGGGATAATATTCCATAACCTAGTTGTAACACAGCTTATGTATCCATTTACCTATTTAGGAACATCTTGTTTTCTACTAACTTTGAATAAAGCTGCTACAAACATTCAAGAACAGGTTCTTTGTGTGCTATGTTTTCAACTCCTTTGAGTTGGTAAGAGCATGACTTCCAGGTCAAATAGTCAGAGGAGGTTCTGTGAGAAAATACTAATACTTTGCAATGTCCTGTCAAACTCCTTTGCAAATGTTAGACTATCTGCAGTTACACCAACACTGAGTGACAGCTCAGGCCTACGTTCTCATCAGCATTTGGTATTGAAACTGTTTGGGAATGTGGGCACTGAGATAGCTAGGTCCTCATGATGTCATATGCTTGCTTCCAGTTTTATATCTTTTTTTGGGAGGTTTCTGCTAAGGTCTTCTGTCCTTGTTTAGGTTTTAAATTTCTAAAAGCTTAATAAAATTAAGAAAGGACTATTCCTTTTTTCTTCTTCTTTTTCTTAGGACAGGTTGTTTTTGACTGGGATTATCTGTTCCTTGAATGTTTGGTACAAATGATCTTTATGATCAGTTGATTCTGGTGGTTTTAATGGGAAAGAATTTTAATGATTTAAATGATGTGTTAGTGTGTCCATGTCTATTCATATTTCAATTCCCCTTTTAGTTGGTTTTAAGGTACTATAATTTTCTGGGAACTTTTCCAGTCCATTTAATTTTTCAAATCCATTTATGTTACATGTTTTCACAATTATTCTGAATTTGTTCTCTTCATATCGGAGTACTGTCTTTGCGTAATATTTTTATCTGTGTCTCATGCTGTCCCTTTTCCCTCTGATTTTACCACTGATTTTACCCATGTGTTGAATGAATCTTAATCTTTATTTTCTATATTTTTATCTTACTAATTTCTGCCATGATTTTTTAACATTTTTTTCCTTTCTTCCTCTCTCTCATCCTTTCTTCTTTTTTTGATTTTATTATTATGCTTTCTCTGACTTAACAGGCAAATACTGGTTTAAAACTATTCAGCCTGTTTTTTCACATAGACATTTAAGGCCATATATTGTCATCTATGTGGTATCATTGCTGCACTCTGGAATTTCTGTTACATAGTATTTGCATTTCTTTTAACTTTTAAACATCTATAACTTTCAGTGCATTAATTGAAACTATGCTTTTAACTTTAAAACTGAGTTTTTAAAAGATATTTCAAATTTCAATTAGTAAATAATGTCACTGTTGATCATGTTTGGAGAGAACTAAGGTTCAAGAAAATTACCCAAGTTTTTGCAAATAATTGAATTTCCAAATCAAGCTCTACCACCAGCAGCTACAGTGACATTTTGTTTTGTTTCATTCTACTCTGTTGTCAAACTCAAAGCAAACCAAGAACTTTAGCAATATACAATGTCTATTCTAAACCCTCAATAAACAGCTTTTGAAACTTTCTCATTCTTTAATTTTAAAATATCTCTTTTTTTCTCTCCTCTCACTGTCTTCCTTCTCACTCCATCCTTCTCTCTAACACACAGACACACATGCACGCACACACACACACACACACACACACACATATATACACACACATTTATAAAAAGAAATGTACCAAAAGATAGCACATGTTCCTTTGAAGAAATCCCAGTGCCAATTGACCCTAATCTACCTGCCCTGGAGCACAATCTCATAACCTTTAAACCCCATATTCTTTGGCATGCTACCAAATTCTTGCCAAATATAATTATTAAAAATGTTGCAGGTTATTGCAAACCAGAGTTTCGAAGTAGATCATACCTGGTCATCTACTTTGTTATTCCCTCCCCAACTATTTGTGACAGCCAGGGGTTTCCTTTGTGCACCCAACACTTCCCCTGGGACTTTCTCTGCGATCTACTACTTCTAAAGGTGGGAATGTTCTTTGATCAAGGGAAGTCTTTGGGACTAACCCTGCCACAAAGGTTTGATGGGAAGAAAGTGAGAGATGAAAGAAGGTAAAAGCAGGTCGGCAGAGGATGGTATGAAACCTGAACCGGTTCCTTTCTTAATCCATTCGTTCATCTGTCAGGAAAACCATCTGCTCTAGTGGGGTCAATCATTATGTAAGCAAAGAGTCACTTCTGTCAGTGACCCATCAGCTCCTCCTCTGCCTTGAGCAGGGATGGCGCAGTGTGTTGAGTTCCAGTGCCTGTATCATTGCTTCATCACATCTTGCAGACTGGTGACCATGATCATTTATCAAATCCAAAGATGGGTGAACCAGAACTGAGTGGATGAAATTTCCTATAGATAGTGTTCCTCCTGGGTTTCATGATCAATTCAAGACTGAATGGGAGAGGCCCACCAATGAGAACTAAGGTCTTCGGGATTTCAGAAATAGGGAAACAGAAATGGTATCACTAGTGGAAGATAACAGAATACTGAAGTCAGTTAATGACTAACTCATTATAGTCCCTGAATATTTATGATAACAATAGTAAGAATTTACTTAGTATCTCCTAAGTACTGAGTCTTCCTCATTCATTATATTTAATATTCATAACTACCTTCAAATGTTATCTCTGATGGTACAACTAAACATAGAAAGAACAAATGCCATATTTGCTGATAGAAGCCAGTTCCAAAACTTTAAACCAGGTAGGCTTGTGACAGAGTCCAGATTCTCTGAACCAGCTACAGGGTTAAGTCTTCTTAAAATACTTAAATGAACATACATTAGTGTGCATGAAAGATGCCCCATTGTCTGAGTCAAATGTAGAGTCTATTCCTTGCCTTTCAGATGATTACAATGGGATTAAAGAAAGATCTAACTAAAATACAGTATAGAAGTATAAGTACCTAAGGAGAAGGATAAATTAGAGCACCTAAAAGAGGGACATTCTGATTGTATAGATTCAGACCAAATGGTAGAAATCATATTCCAACTAAAACCTACGAAACAACAATTATTCACACAAATAGAATGGGAAAGAACAGGTTCCAGGCAAATTAAATATATATATAAATAATACTCAAAAGCTCCTAGACATGAGAAGAAAGTTTTTTTCAAGACTCACTGTAGACCCTATGAGAGAAGCAAGGTTAAAGCAAGTCAGTAAAGACTGGTCTGAATAGCCCACTCGAGAACTATTACCAGACCTAGATCCTAGAAGACTAGAATTAATATCTACAAAGAACCATGGCAAAGAAATAAAATATTCAGTCAGAAGAGAAACCATTTTCGTTGTGGCTTGAATACCCTGCATATTCGGGGGAACTACAGAATACAAAAGAAAGAGCTATGGACAGCCAGACTGCAGCGTGTCAGAAGATGTTATAAAGATATAAAGTTCAATAATGGTCATGTATTATCACTCATATGTCTTCCACTGAGTTCTAAGATAAATAATGTAAACATTACCACTTCATTCCATGCATCAAGAACTCAGAAATCCTATTACAGCTGGGTGGGAAGTCCTGGAAGGGTTTGTTACATATCAGGCATTTTGGTAACAGTTTTCAAGACTTTGGTTCTTCCACCTCTGAGAAAGAAAGTGATAAAACATCCAAGATGTAGACATGCATTAATGTAGACAGTTTTCTTGCTTGATGCAATTTTTGGAAAGTGAACGTTATCCCCTAGAATCTCTTATGGTCATTATCAGGTGAGTTGACACCGATTTTCATGTGCTTACCAAATCAATGTCATTTTTTTTTAATCCCCTACTATTATAAGGATGAGCAGAACACATGCTTTTCTGACACATCATTTTCCTTATTCTCTGAGAAAAAAATGTAAGCCATTAGAGAAATCAGCATTTTTGGTACTTGTTAAAAGAAATGTATGTATTTCCACTCTGTGGAATAAAGAAACATGAAAGCTTCCCTAAATAAATTAAATGCTTTTGATACCATGAAGTCATTGGGAATACCACAAAACTTCACATAAACATGCTTTTAATTTTCTTCATTCTAATAGGGGTACTAAAGTTAAAATAAGTGTAGTGGCTTGAATAAAAAGTGCCTTTATAGGTTCATAAAGAATGGCACTTGATGGAGGAAGTATGTCACTGGGGGCGGGCTTTGGGATTTCAGAAACTCAAACTAGGCCCAGTGTCAATCTCTGTTCCAGCTTCCTGCTGTTCTGGATGTAGAACTCTCAGCTACATCTCCAGCACCATGTCTTCCTGCATGCCACCATACTTGCTGCCATGATGATAATTGACCAAAGCTCTGAACTATAGCCATTCCCAATTAAATGCTTTTCTTTATAAGTGTTATCACTGTCATGACATATGTAATAGTCATAGAAACCCTAACTAAGACAATATGGAATTCTAGTCTCTGGTATCCTCATTTATTCTGGTATTAAGAACATGTTGAGCAGAAGTATGGCAGGGTACATCATTTTCCCAGATATATTGTAAAAAGCATTTATAGATCATTTTACCTATAAATAGATATTACCTTTATATGTGCTTACTTATTATACCATAACCAATTTATTTACATGAATTAATAAAATGCCATCAGGGTACAAAATATTTTTATAGTAACTATTTTTATCAATATAAATGTCAAAGGAAAGTTAAATATAGCCATTCACTAATCTCAGGTGATTTTTATGAAACCTCTAGTTTTTTAACACTCTAATGTGCCTGTCAGTGTTTGGGGCTCTGGGTCATCTACTCTATAATATGAGGTCATACTGCAGTAAATACATGGCCTTAATAAAGTATCTTGAAGAAAACTGTGTCCATGGCATACATACCTCTTTTGAGAAAACAAGAATTACTCATTCTTGCTATTTTCTTTATCTTACATAGAGATTAAAAACTAATACAAGAACCTCTAGTGGAAACCTTGGGAGATTAAAAAATATTGTCCAAAATTGTCCTTTGCTCATTTAAAATTTGGTAACTTTCTAAGAAGTGAAAAATGTGCCAGTATTTCCAGAAAATGGTATGCTCTGCACACAGTGGAATTTGATTTCAAGAAGTCCTGTGGTTTAAGTCCTTTGTTCTACAGCAAAGTTAAAGAACGTTGGCTCTGGTGGACATTTTAGCAATGTTTTTCTTAGTATAAACACCCAGTGTCTAATTCTGATTCCCAGTCAAATGGGTGGTGGCTAATGAGACCCTGCCGTAAAAACTAAAGTCTGTAAGAGTAAAGAATACTTTCAGAAATCTGGTTTTAGAAGTAGTTTTTGTTTTTTTTGTTTTTGTTTTTTTTGTTTTTGTTTGGTTTGGGGGGGTTGGGGGGAGTTTTTTTGGGGTTTTGGTGTTTGTTTGTTTGTTTGTTTGTTTGAGACAGGATTTCTCTGTGTTGCCCTGGCTATCCTGGAACTCACTCTGTAGACCAGGCTGGCCTCAAATTCAGAAATCCTCTTGCCTCTGCCTCCCAAGTGCTGGGATTAAAGGGGTGCGCCACCACTGCCTGGCTAAGAAGTAGTTCTTTTATTATACCTCATTTTATATATTAGTAGTTCTTTAAGTAATACTCAGTGTCAATAGGTGCAGTTTATGCTTCTCAGAATAGAGTCTGAAACACAAGCAATTACCTATCTTGAATCCATGTATGAGACCACCATCACTTCAAATTATATTTCTCTCATCCTTCAAATTCTGCATTATATATGAGGGTCAGTGTTTGGTTTGATTTCTCAGTCATTGGTGCAAACATCAACTTTGTATAATTCTTGAGCATTTATTAAGAGCACACATATTTGTAAGAACACATACATTTTCAAAGCACACAGATGTGTCCTGGCAGATATTTTTATTGAATAAGAAACAAGACGGGAATATTGTTAAGCAGTTTTTAAAGTTTTCTAGGTGAAGTAGGAATGATGAAAGTAGCAATTCTCAGTATTAATAACTAGCTTAGATGCACATTAATCCATGTTAAAATATTCACTACTAATCTCTGGTAATTTATAACTTTTCAGAAATGTTCTGGGTGATCAGTAGTATTATTAATAAATTCCAAATAACTTGGCAGCCAACGATTTCTTTAAATGACTTGTGTCAAATGACATAAAATTCCCTCTTTTTCGTTTATAAAGGACAACTTCACAGTCTTGGATGTTAAAGTTTCATCAACTGTCTTTGCTTTCATTCTTTGAAAAGACAATATGATTTCTCTCCTTTCTTTTAGTAATAAGGGTAATCCACTGATCAAATTTTAAATATATTTCAATTGACTTTTTATTTGCTTTTATGCATGAACTTATGTGTACCATGCACACGCAGAAGCCATGGAGAAGAGGATGTCAAGACCATGGAATAGTAGTTAAAGGTGTTGGGGAGGTGCCATCTGTGGGAGTTGAGAACTTGATGAGGAGTATAAAGTGCTCTTGACCACTGATTAAGCCAACTAACTCTCCAGCCCCTTGACTAACCCTTTAATGTATAGAAACTTTACATTCCTGAACAAAGTAGACACATTTATGATGTCTACTAGTCATACTAATGTCTAGATATTCCTAGAGTCTACTTCCTACTGTTATATTTAGGATTTTTGTAGCTAATGTTTGTGTGAGAAATCTACCCAGGCTTATCCTTCTGTGAAACCATCCCAGGGAGTCTTTACCAACAAGGAAGTGACAGTCTTTAGGTTGAATCATAAAGTATATTCTGTTCTTTGCCTTGAGAAGATTTATATGGAACTGGTGTGGTTTTATTTAAACATGAGGAATAATTTAGTAATGAAGTCACCTGGGTTTAAAGAAATTTCTGTGGGAAAGGTTTTTGTAAAGGAACTGTTGGAGTTCTTCTCTGCTATACTAACTGGGAGGTGTATGTTCTAGAGATTGATCAATTGTACCTAAATGTTTAACTTTTCTGCCGTAGTCACTCATATTATTCTTTTAGTAGCATTTTAAGTTTCCTACGGTCTGTAGTGATGTCTCAGCTTTTAGTTGGAAGCTAGCTGTTTGTAGCTCTTCTTTGCATCTCTCAATCAACTTAAAGAGTCTTTTCAAAAGAAAACATATTCATATTTCCCCTTATATTAGTTACGGGCTCTTTCTCTTTCCTGTCTCCTTTTTGACCAACTATTTTATAATTTTGCATTTAATATTTTACCTAATTTCTTCTCACTTGCAGTGAGGTTTTTTTTCTTACATTTCTTAAAATTTTACCAGATTAATTCTCAGCCTTTGCTGTTTTCTGATTTGCTTTTCTTATTTTGTTTTATTCTTTTGTTTATTTGTCATCAATTTCTTTTTGAGATAACATCTAGTTATATAGCCCAGGCTAGCCTTGTACCTGGGTCTTACCTACATTCTTAGTGCTAGTATTGCAGGCATAGACCACTGCACCAAACCCATTCTTTCCTTGAATAGCTTTACACAGGCTATGGCAAACTTCCAATGCTTTTGCTATGTTATATTTTATTTTATTTGGTTACAATATTTTTCTAGGATTGAGAATGTGCTCAGTTGGTAGAATTTTTGACCAGATTCCATGAGGCACTGGCTATGATCCCTCCCTAGGAAAGGGAGGGTCAAAAATTCAAGGTCATCCTGAAGAAAATAATTCCTATTTTTCTGATAATTTCTTGCTTTTTACATAACTTATCTATGTACTCTTTCTGTAATGTAATGTGATATAATGGGTTTATAAATATATTTGAATTTATTAGGTTTTTTTTTTAGCTTCATGCAGCAAAGTTTGAGGCTTGCTTGAGGGTACAGTTAATATTGAGCATACAGTTAATATTGGTAAGTCCTTCGTGCACACTTGAACACAATGTGTCATAAGATTCCAGTATCTATGCCTTTATTAACTTTTGTCTGTTTTATTACCTAATCAGAAACTGGCTATGGCCTCTCCCTGTGCTTGTAAACACACACATTTGTATGTTTTCTCTGACGACTCGTACTTGTGTAAATAGAGGTGACTGTTAGATATTCACAAATTTTCATTTGGAGTGTGTGTGTGGTGTGTGTGTGTGTGTGTGTGTGTGTGTGTGTGTGTGTGTGTGTGTGTAATCCTTTTGAAATGATCGAATCTAGAATTCTCTTTTGATGCAAAAAATGGAGCCACACTTCTGATTAGAGTTTATCTTTCTGTCTCCACCCATTTACTATCTGAATTTCTGGATATTCATGATAAAAAAAAATGCATCTCAGGTAAACAACACACACTTTTTGTCTTTTTCTGCCACTGAACAATGTTGAAGTGTTTGATCCACAACAGTCAATGTATTTAGTCACTTCTTCTTCATGATTTCTATAAATTCTAAAAATTAAAAAAAAAAATTTAAATTCGTTTTAAACATCCTGTTTTCTTTCTGTCATTTATTGGTGTTTTATTTTTATTTTAAACTGTTAGCTTAGAGATTGATACCTATTTTTCTCACTTTCTTAATGTTCAATATAAGGTCATGCTTTTCATCCTTCCTAAATAATGTTGATAGCACGTTCTGACTCTCATTCCCAGTACCCACGGCCCACTCCATTGCTTTGTAGGACTACTGTTTTATAATAGATAGTATGTTGGTTATCATTTCATAGATTTGGGGGTACTATCGTTGGGTTTTGTTTGGGGTTTTGTTTGTCTGTACCTCTTCCTTGGTAGCCAAGGTTGATCCCAAGCTCGAGTCTCCTGCTGATTACTGGGAGTGCAGCGATGTCCAATCCCTAACTTAACACTGGCCAAGGAATTATTTAGTCATTCCCTTTCTTTCTCTTTTTCATGCTGACCTTTCTCACAGGTGGGTTAGTCTGCTCCTACAAAATCTGGCATTGGTACCATTTATGCAACTGAACGGGACTTTAGCGGAACAGTATGTACTGTGTAGGTTGAGGCACAGTGGTGAAGAAGGAAATATGAAAATCCCAAATTTTAATACTTTGCTTACCTTGAGATATAGAACAGAGGATGTTTCTTGCCATCTCTGTACATATTTCTTTATCTTTAAAGTGAGAACAGAGAATTGTAGAAAGGTGATTGCTGTCTCAGTTTGAAGGAAAGAAAGGAAAAAATTGAGATTCTTATCTTCACCAGGATTCCTCTGTGCTATATTTCATTCTGTCTTTTATTCTTTATTATTAATATTTAAACTTAATTAAATTACAAATTTATTTATATTAAAGGGAGTAACAGGTTTTGTATTATTGAATTATTTTAATGCAATTACAGACACAAGTAGAGTTAACTTTTGTTATCACAACTCAACTCTGAAACTGAATGAACTCAAGTATGCTTTATCATAACTTACTCTATGAAAATTACGGTTTTAGTTAAATATAACATTTTGAAAGCCTTAAAAATGTTTAAAAGTTGTTCCTTTCCTGCATATGTATTAGATACATATGATTCTTACTTTCACTGCCAAATAAACGTTCATGTGTGTGCATACACCCATGCACACACATATGCACACACACATGCATGCCTTACACCCACACAATAAAAAGGCCAACTTTCTTCTGTAGTGTGTTATTTTATATTTCTAATTATCTCAAGGGATATAATGAAATTCTCCAAAATCATTTTAATTTGCTTTAATTTAAAATAAACATGCTACATACCTTTTTGGTTACCGAATAGAACACTATGAAAAACGTTGCTGTTAGAGTTGTTCCTACCCCCTAACAGGTGGGAAATAGAGCTCAAAGGTAAATGGCATTCGTATTTCTTTTACATAACAGGAAGTCAGTTGACAATGAGTGGATAAGTGAATGCCAACTGTAAAAACAAAGTAAGTCCGTTTTCAAAATGGCTTACAGGGAACTATAATTGGGACTGATGTCATAATTTGGCAAAATCTGGAAAAATGGGAATTATTAGATGATTTCTTCTTTACATCAGTGCCAGAGATTCAATCCAGGGCTCACATAGGCTGAACAAATGTTCTCCCACAGGGCTTTAGTCCTGACCTTTGATTTGCTTCTTAAACCAGAAAGAAACATTTACAGAATGGACAGGATTTTTTGTCTTCACAAGACAGCAATGTAGTTATTAGCATCTGCCAGCAATATTTTAACACACCACTATTGCCATGTGGAAATTAATACTTATCAAGGAAAATGTTGCTTGTATCTCGCTTAAACACTACTCATTTTTAGTTCCTCTTGAGACTCCAAGCTAAAACCAGTTCATAGTTTCTAATTTTTTAAACTTAGACATTGTCACTTACAAAGCAAAACGTCAAGGTATATTGTATCGTTTCACCCATGGTCCAAACACTGACTTGTCTAGAGAACCGTTATTTGTTGATGTTGAACAGGAAGAAGGTTTTCAGTTTTCTAACAAGATTTCCGAGTCAACTTCTTTCTGTTCCTCTCTTGTAAACACATTCCTTCATAGACCCACTTAGACCGTGGGATGATAATGCAGGGATAAACTGAAGACCTGATGCCAAGAGTAATGACAGTGTGTACCCACCAAACAGTAAAAAGTATTTTCAAAGAAGTACTGGAGTCAGTCAAGGCTGTCCTTGCTGATCCACACGGCTCAAGGCTGTCTGTAGAACAAATGTACTGGGGACAATTGCTTGTCTTGCTCGTGGAGATAAATAAAAATTTAATCATCAACAGATTTTTATGCACCCTGATGGTTTTTTGTTTCATTACCTGAGCTAAGCATTCCTAAGAAATTCTACAGTCATAAACAAAATGGCAATATAAATGCTGAGACTCTTCCTAGCTTAGTCAGCATTCAGACAACATTTATTGACCAGAGGCAGCGTGTACAGGGTAAAGAGTGTCTCCGCAGCTAGACCAAGGTGCTAGGATCCAGTGAAGTTTCTTCACATAGTAGCTGTGATTTGGGACAAGATTGTCATCCTTCCTTGTCTCAAATGTCCTTTGTTAATGGTGATAGTGTGACCTACTTCAGGAGGTGCCACAAAAGTAAGAAAAAAATTCTTGAAACACAGTAAGTATTCAATATGTGATATCAACTGATGTAAAGCATCTATAGACCAGGTACTTGCTCAATACATCATTATATGAATATGAGCTAGACATGGTGACTAATCCAAGCTAATTTACAACATAGGAGGAAAGATAAAACATGGACACAAAACTAAATCATGGAGGTTTGGATTCAATGCATCAAAGCCCTGTTATTAATTCCGAATTGCTCTGGGTAACCCTTCCGTGACAGCATAAATAGGCCTACTAATCATGACTTATCAAGTTTTATAATTGATTATGTGCATGCCTGTTCTTTCCTACTAAATTTCGATTTCCCTGACGATCTATCTGTGTGTCCTTCTTCCTCTAAAGCTGTTCTACTCACTGGCCTGCAGTCAGGGTTCAACGAATGTTCAGTGAATGAATGACTGGCATCATAGCTGAAGCACTGTGGGTATTCATTCTTGTCTCTGGCTATGACTCCTGGGATACCCTTGCTCCTCTTCTAATTTGCATTATTCCATCTTCAAAGATGGAATAATAGCCTTGAAAAAATGCTAAGTAACTTTTTAGCCTCAGTTTCTTTCACCTATCTTTGATCCTCATGGTGAGATTCAGGAAGTGTGTATTTTTTTTACTCAACACCCACATGTTTTCTCAAATGTACAAAAATAGCCCATGCACTGAGGCCCAATACATAATTCACTCCTAGTACACATGTCCTAGGAAACGGGGAGTTGAATGGCAGAGATATACATCATATATCCAAAGATAACTTCATCATGGTCTCTGGCTTGTTAAAATAGGAGGAAACCATTGCCTTTTAGAGAAAAGTTCCAGTAAATGTCACCCTACGCATAAACAGCGTCGTGACACGCTTAAGCCTGGTTCTACTTGTTATGATTATGTTGCCTGTGACTCTTACCACCAGAAGTGAGTCCCTCGTATTTCCTTTCGCATTAACATTTACGACGAAGGGGCAGCTTTCCCCTTTGCTCACATCAGCTGGAATGAGTCCCTTTACACCCTGCAATATTTCACCAGTCAGAGGCCTGGAAGAGCCCAGCTCCCAGCCAGCTTATTCTGGACCTCACAGGCTCCACCAGCTTCCCCCCAGCCAGCAGAACCGCCATTTGAAATCCATCTTTTGCTGCATTTCAGGGACCTAAATTCTGACCTAGCCAGGAGAGGTGGCACTGAAAGTGAGCAGAAAGGGCCGGAGGTTCTAAAGGGGAACATTGTTCAGCGCTACATGAGGCGCCCAGGACAGGGCCTGGAGTCATATTTTTCACTGCAGAAGTAGCAGAAAGAGAACACGACCCCCCTATCCCTTCTTTATATTCCAATGAGATTTGCTAGTTTAACCGGAGCCACGGTACAAAAGCGCTTGTGGTTCATGTTATATTAATAGTGTGGCCTGATTATCAAAAGCCATTACTCTTGGTTATCTTGCAGCGACTGTAAGGATGTGCTATAAGTCAGTGACTGCCCACAAAGCGTTTGCTCCATGCTTATGAGAACAGAGCTCTTAGCCTCTTAGTGGAAAAGTGCATTCGTGAAATTATTACCTTTTAAAGATCAGATCTGTTAGAAATGAGATAATTTCATTTTTTTCTTTATATGATAAAAAATTAAGTAAATAAATTAAATGTCAGTATCCTGCATTGTCGTGGCTTCGTATGGGTCAGTTTTACTTGTGGTCAAAGGCAGAGATCTTTCAAAGCAGATGCGTTCTTAACTGAATTCCAGCCAAGGGTATAATCAGGAGTTCAGGATTTTCTCTTCCCATTTCTTTGATGGTTCTTTTGTAGCACTGATTAAGACCTGGAGTAGCCAACTCCCTTTCCAACTCAGAGAGAACTTTTTTTTTTTTTTTGCAATTGCTACAATGATTCAAAGAGCATCCCTTTGCCCCACAGACAGGCTACTCTGGCATCTCCTTGGTGTTAGGCACATCGCCGGCATCGCCGCTGCTATTTTCTATTGGCCCTCTGACTCGCACCCAACTTGGTTTGTGTGTGTGTGGAAGGAGAGACAAAGACAGGAAGGAGAGAAATTCTGATAAAGTAAAAGAACCCAGCTTTAATGCTCACTAATCTCCTTTAGTTACCCATCTCGTAGTACACACCATAACATCAGGGAATGAGAGCAAGATGGCTTGACTCCTGGACACACAAGAGACTCTATTACCGCATCCAAAGCTCCCAATCTTCTTAATAAGCAAAAAATATAAAAGGTAAATACATCGGCCGTGCTCTCTTCTCTGTCTTTCCGATAGGAACAGTGGTTTAAAATATCTCATGTTATAGATAGTTATACCTTTATGACTCAATTCATTAAAAAATATATTTCTGTAAGTTGTTTGGAACATGGTCCCTGAAGTAGCCGACTGTTGCACTTTTCTTTCTCCTCCTCCTCCTCTTCCTCCTCCTCCCTCCTTCTTCTTCTTGTTTTGACTTTTAGAAACTGTTTCATATCACTACCTAAGAAGAAAATCCAGCCAAGATTTACATTTTAATTTAGTTAACCAAATACTTCAGAATGCATTCTCCACAGACAAAAAACTGGTCTGTAAGTGGGCTGGATTTTCCTGTATTTTATTGCTGTAATTTGCATGAGAAACACCAGATCCTGGATAATTGTTGCTTTGTTGTTCTGATCCGAGTAGCTGTTTCCAATATCAACAATTATAACTTGAAATGAAATTTAGTAGCAGTTAGGGGGTGCCGGGTGGAGGCGACTGCCAACCAGTCAGAATTTCACATCAACTAACCACAGTCTAGCCTGCTAATGCCGCGGTGATTGGAACAGCAACCAAGCTTGCAACACAACTCCACACGAAGTCAAAGGGACCAAGCCAGGCGCTCAAGCCTCACCACACTAATGTCTTATGGTATGCCGTTCCATTTTGGTGTCTAATGAAGGACCAACATGTTTTATATATGATGGCTTCTAATTGCTCCATTACCCGTGCAAATCACAAAGGCAAACTGTCTTATCATAAAACCAGTAACTGGGCCCATTTGAAAGCGAGCCTCAGGAAGCCGCTGTTACTGTCCGAGCTGTTTCAGCCTCCGCTTGCCTCTCCTTTTTTATGACTTTGTTTTAAGTTGGAGCATTTTCTCCGCGGTCATTGGTTCCTTTAGATTAGTCCTCAGTTAAGATAAGCTTGTAATGGATGAATCGAGGGGCTGTTGGAGATTGCTGCCTTAGCCACCACAGAAGCTTTCAGCCAGCTGTGTCAGCAGACCCACCCACCACCCTGCCCCACGGGCTCCCAACCTATCTGAGAGGAAGGACAATCTGAGGAGCTAAACATGCCCCTCTCTCCATCTGCCTTTTGTCACACGGGGAGATTCTATTGAGGAGTCCCATTGCTGCCGCGGTTTTAGTAAGTAACGAGAACCCAACAGAGTGGACAAAAGAAAAGGAAAAATACACAGGAGGAAGAGCTGAACACCTTCTAAATCCTCACCCCGCATCAGGGCAGGGTGCAACAGCAGCCAGTTACACTTTTTTTTTTTTGTCTTTTTTTCTTGTCAGGGAGAGAAGCAAAGTCTTCAACGAAGGGATTGAAAAGATCCACACATTCATAGTGCAGAAGTACAGTCTTACTAGCTAGCTTCCAACACAGCCCCTCTACTCAAGGACTGCAAGCCATTCAACGGGAATGTTGACGGTGACTATAATTCTAGACTAACTAGCCGACGTAATGTCAAGGTAACAAAGAAATTCTGCCTGTGTGCAGATTCCTCACCACAGCTGTTGGGGTGTTAGAGCGGGAGGCTCTACACCTTTCCCAGGAATATTAAAGCAGACTGCCTCGCCGCCTGTGTTTGTCCTGGTAGCCTCGCTCTCGCTGCTAGCAGAGCATGCTCCAACTGTTGTCAATTTATCAATGTAACGTGCACTGGTGGGCACAGCGTGAGCAACCATTAGGACAGGTGCCTCTATCCATCACAGCCAGTCACTTAGTCCACCTTGTCAGGGAAACTAAATGGAGCTTCTGGAGAAATGTAAACAACTCTCTAATGGACAATCAAAGCACCACGTTCTGAAGCAAACAAGAGGAAGAAATCTGACAAGACATTTTTAGGAGGGGGGGGTGTTGGTATTTAAGTGTTTTTCTGAAGAATTTTTAATGGTTGTGGTTTTAAAACACCCGGGTTGAGTGGGCAGGGGTGGGGTGTGGGGGGAGGACAGTAAATGGAAGAAGTAAAGTAAAGAGCAGCAAAGTTCGCTCCGTGGCCGAAGACTGAGAATTCAGAATTTTTCAGAGGTGGCCCAGGGAACGGAGGAACCATTTGACTGTCCTCAGGAAAAGTCAAAAAGTTGCTGAACTTTCAAAATACAGAAAAACCAAAGAGGCGCCTGACAGGAAGTGAAGACTTGGAACTAAACACATTTTTTTTATTATTTCTGTTTCTGAAATTTCAAAAGCAGGAATTTCAATATCCACTCCCCGAAATAAAAAAAAAAAAAGACTCTGCATGGCAGAAGCCTACCTTAACAGATGGCATTTGCACTGTGTCCCAGAACACAGAGAAGTTGGGTTTGTCAAACCAGAAGTAAATTCCTCAGAAAATGCCCAGACTGACTTTAACCCCCTGCCTGGGACCATTCTTGACTGATCAGCACCCCGCTGCTACTTTGTTGCTAAAGGGAGAAGAGAAGCTCGGTGATGGTGATTTCCAGTGTGGGCATTCAGGCCTGCACCTTGAATGTCACTGGGAAATGATGAGGTAGCCAAGACCACCAAGGAGCGCAGGTGTTCCTGGCACAGGGGGCCTGGTGCCTTTCGGCAGATGGACAGCACCGCACTTCACCAGCTGAAGCTTCTGGGTGGTCTTCCAGAGAAGCTCTGGTGTTATCCTCCATTCTGGGGGTAACAAAGACCAGAGTCTCTGCCAATAACTGTATGGCTGGGGAAGAGGAGCAGTGGCCAATCTCAGAGCAGGATGCAAATGAGGAGCAAAGAGAGATGCCCTGGGAAGAGGTTAGCTTCTAAGACTCCAGTGGCAGTGAGAGGGTCAAGAGGTGACTCTAACCTTGCTAGCTGACTTGTGTGTGAGTAAATAAGATACTTAAGTGCTGAGTGTTGAAGCTGACCCTGATACCCTCTCACGAGAGGATGCTGCCTGAGTCTATTTGGACCTGGCTGTATCGGCTACTTTGTTCTCATCAGTGTCCCAATTCGTAGTTATACTGGGTTCTTGGAGTCAATATCCCATTTGCGTAAGGCGAATCTAAGTCGATGCTATCTGCTTTTCATAAGAACTGTGACCCCCAGTTCTCTAACCAAGTCTCCCTCAAAAAACTCAACAAAGTACCATGCCAGGAATATATATCTTTATGTCTGCCATCCTGAAATTCATGTTTGCCATCAGAACTTCCTCCTGATGATGGAGATGCTCTCTGTGGTACCCAGTATAGTATCCATTCTCCGAGTCTGGACTTTGAAGAGTTGAAACGTGGCTAGCAAGATTCAGAAGCCAATATTTAATTGATAATTAATTTCAATTTTTTCGAACTCTAATGTGTAAGTAACCCCATGTAGCTGTTTAACATTATTAGAACACATGGAACCCTTTACTTTCTGTCCTGAAAAACTTTGACTGCCTTTGAGTCTGATTTGAGTCTTCTGGGACTGTATGTAATATGGCTTTCCATCAGGAACTACTTATATTTAAATTAATTATAATAAAACATAATCACAGATTTAGTTGCACAGTCTCACTAGCTATATTTCCAGTAATTGCACATGGGTAGTTGCAACTGAACTAAACAGATGAATGCAGGTAGAACATTTCTACTATCACAACACTCAAACAAGGGTACTCCTACAAGTCATCACAGATGATTTCAATGCAAAGAACAACTACTTCACTGAAAAACATAGTCCCCTCACGCCACAAAGTATTTGCCATCTATAGTTGAAAATAAAAATTGAAACATAGTAGACGTTTTAAAGGGTTTATTTGAGCAGAACAACTATTCATGAATCAGGAGCACAAGAGCAGAAAGTTTGGGCTCTACTGAGGGGAAATAAAAATGCAAGTGACAGACTTTTCTAGGGTGAACGTGGAAGCAAGACAAATGCAACATCTGATTGGTTACAGCTGCTTTGGGTGTTCCAGAGGCTAGTCCAGGGCAATACAGGGGATACAATGTGGCTTCTTCTGCTTCAGCCTAGCTTTTGTCTTTTTCTAATATAAGCATCTAAGAGAAAGGATCCAAGTCAACATCTCCTTATGTTAGCATTGCAAGCGAGGCTGAGGCTATCAACACTCCGCTGGTTTTATCTGCTCAGGAGTGTTCCAGAACTGGATTCTCACTTCAGTTTGCTTTAACAGTAACTGCTTATTTCCAGGTACTGTGCTAGACGTTAGTTCTAGAGCACAACACAACCCACGGGGATTTAGCAACTAGTGGGGATTCAAAAGAGTAGTGGATCATTACACACATATCTGGTCCTGTGGAACAGGGGGAAAGCTACTAAGGCTGGTGGAAGACCAGGTGATCAGGACTTCAAAGGTCATGAAATGTTCCCTGGAGGAAGTCATGCCAAAGCTGAGATAGATGATGAGTTGTATTAGTCCATTAGGCTAAAGGGTTAAAATCGACTCAATAAAACCAGACTCCAGAGAGATGTGATAGTAAGTTTGTAGATACAAAGAATGTTTGGAAATTATCACACAATCCCAAAGAGTTCTGGTGACCTAGCTAGGTTACAATTATTTGTTCAAACTACCCATCTGAAAATATAAACAATTGGACATTTCCCTATTATAGATAGTGTTTTGACGTTTTCCCATAGAACAATATGATTTTTATCTTCATCAATGGTGTGCGTTACAGATTACAATCCCCTAGGAAACAGGGGCAAAGATTACTCCAGCTCAGACTGCACTCAACCCAGCATCCCAAGCAGATGGTTGTGACTTAAGATTTCTAATACTTTGCAAAGTTACTTCCAGTACTCTTAAGACAGGTGGTGATGGCATTGTCTGTGTTTCAGGATGTACTTATTTTTAAAGGTGTGAACTTCAATTTTCAAGTTGAAATTGGCATTCTGCATTACAAATTCATTCTCTCTCTCTCTCTCTCTCTCTCTCTCTCTCTCTCTCTCTCTCTCTCTCTCTTTCTCTCTCTCTCTCCCCCCCCCGTGTGTGTGTGTGTGTGTGTGTGTGTGTGTGTGTGTCTTTGTACCTGCATGCCTACATGTGTGGAGGCCACAAGTCAATGTCAAATGCCTTTTTTTAGTCACATTCTTTATTTGAGTCAGGATGGGTTCCTCACTAAGCCTGGAACTCCATGATTCACCTATACTGGAGGACCAGCCTCAGGGATTCTTCTGTCTGGGCCTCCTCAATGCTGACTTTTTATGTGGGTGCTGAGGATTCAGACTTAGGTTCTCATGCTTGCATGGCAAGCACTTTATCCACTGAGCCATCTCCCCAGGCCCCTCAAAGCTCTTGATTTCAAAGTCACCTGCCACACTGACCCACGCCTCAGACAATTCAGACTATATAATGATATGCCATAAATTGCATGACTTACAAATACCAAGCATGTGTTTGTGACAGTTTGGAGGTTGGACTGTCCGAGGTAGGGGTACCAAAAGCCTTACTGCCTGACGAAGGACTGTCACCACAACCAGACCTCCGTGTACTATCACATGATAGAACTATGAGGCAGCCCTCTTGGGGCTGTTCCATGAAGACACCAATGCCAATCATAGAGACTTATGTCATGAACCCAATAAGCTCATGTCTAATATCATCACATTGATGGATAAGTCTCAACACAGATGTTCAGGAGAACACACACATCTAGACCACATGATCCACATATACTGATGGCAAGATGAAGACCTCTTACACAGATTAGGTATTTGCCACACATCAATTGACTAGGAGACAATGGTTGGGATTTAATAGTTATGTCTATCTGGTATCCATTGACTACTAGTTGACTTCATGCCAATGGAATGTTATCTTATCCCAAAAGGAAATGTAAGGAGAGTCAAGAAATTCTGGTCTAACATGGAACAAGATCAATTAGAAGCAGAAGATAATCGCTGCCAATCTTGGAACTTTCTTGGAAATATTAATTCAAAGTCCAGATAACCCAAAGGTAAATATTACACTGAGATATTTGTTTGTTACCATCTACCTGAGCCTATGGAGCTCATAGACCAAGTGAGAAGCATGAAAATGACTGGAACTACCATGGTCAACAAGACTAGCATGTGGATAGTAAAATCGAACTGTGGCTCTTCACATGTATAGATTTAGCACTCACAGTTCTGATATTTTGTGAGTAGGCCTGGGACATTAGGTTCCCATGCATGCCCCAGTAGTGCCTTTGTGGACCACAGTGTTAACATTTCGCAAATGGTTCAGGAGTGCCAAGATCCCCCAGATAGGAAATTCTTGATCTAGTCTTCTCGGCCCTAGAGTTTCTTTGATCCACTCCCCTGCCTCTGCAATATCCAGAGATTTAACAGTCACTGATACATGGATTGAATGACCTTTTCCATGCTCTGGCCTGGGTTATTAAGCTGGTGGAGTCCGACTGATCACCCAGGGTCTCCTTTCCTTGGAAATGGATTAGTTATTCTCTATTCCCAACAAGAAAGTGAAGATGAAGAAAGGAGGAAGGGAGAGATGGAGGTAATGAAGGAGGGAGGAAAGGAAGAGGGAGGGAGGAAGAGAGGGAGGGAAGGAGGATGAGAGAGAGAGAGAGAGAGAGAGAGAGAGAGAGAGAGAGAGAGAGAGAGAGAGAAAATGAAGGAAAGCAAGCAACCAAGAAAAAAAATGAATGCATTTGGTGTGAAACACTTAAGAATCTCTCTAGACTAGTAAGAAGGTCCACCATGTAAGGGCTTTGATGTTACAAAGATCATAGTTCGCCAGTGACAGTCTTTAGATGTTCAGGTTTAAAGCTTAGAGAAAAAGCAGACATGCTGTTTTGTTGCTCTGCAACCACTCGGATGGATGGATGGATGGATGGATGGATGGATGGATGGATGGATGGATTTTTCTTCTTCCTCCTCCTCCTCCTCCTCTTCCTCTTCCTCCTCCTCTTCCTCCTCCTCAACAAGGCATCACTCTGTAGCCATGTCTCAAACCACCATCCTCCTACTTCCCCAGCTCTGGGCTTACAAATATAGGCACTCATGCCCAGTTTTGTCTCTTCTTTCCTTCTCTTTTCTTTTGGGTTCTTTTCTTTTTCTTCTCTTCTTTTTCTTTATTTAAGTGATTAACAAATTATCTCCTTTGCATGCATTAGGCAATCACTGAAAAACTGACCTAGATCTTGAAAAGAATAAAATAAAGAAAACAGAGGAGGAGTCAGGAGAGGAAGAAGGGGAAGAAAGGGAATAAAAGGAAGGGAGGAGAAAAAGAAGACGAGGGGGGAGGGGAGAAGAGGGGAGGGGAGGAGGGAAGGGGACACATAATTTGGCTAACCAAGTAGTTTGTGTCCTGTGCAGAAAGGGCTCTCTAAATGTGGGAAGCAGAGAGTTGAATCTGCACAAAGAAATGCTGCACTCAAACACTGGATGGTTACTTTTCTGAAGATTACTCTGGCTATACTAGAGGCCTCCTCCTTGTAAAATTGCTTCTCCAGTTGGATGTGTGTGACAGAGGTATAGCCTGTGCCTAACATCATATCATTGGATCATATAAGACATTTTATCCAAGTGATCATTAGTATTGCTAAGAATGTACACTATATTTTCATCTATCATGTGTCCTCTAATGTGGGAAAATTACAGCAACGTGAAAATTTTCAATTTACGTATTTTTACCCTCAGTTGTAATGAGTGGAGTTTTAAATTAGGGAGTCTCTTTTGTGTCTTGCTCATTTAATTGTGAGGAAAATCTTTCTCAGTAAAGGTATAGAAATCAGGCTTGCATTCCAAAAAAAATACACTGGTTTCAGGTAATGGAATTCCTCCTGGTTCCGTCTTAACTGCCTGCCACCAAACTAGTCATTACTACTGGGCTGTACTGTTCTACTTAAAAAGAAAAAAAATAAGAACCTATAAAGTCACATTTAAAAAGAATTCCTAAAACTAGTATTTCCCCTCTTTCCTGAATGACCCTGCTCTGGTTTTTATGTTTCCATCCTCAAGTCTAAGGGGCTCTCGACTGGACAAACCGGGTGTGCTGTGCTGTGCTGTGCTGGGCTGGGCTGGGCTGTGCTGGGCTGTGCTGGGCTGGGCTGTGCTGGGCTGTGCTGGGCTGTGCTGGGTTGGGCTGGGCTGGGCTGTGCTGTTCTGCATTGGCCCATCATGCCCTGCCCTCTCCTCCTCTTTCTTCTTCTCTCCTTCTCTTGTTCCGTTTTTACCTACCCTGGACTGGCATAGAATGAATAGGCGTCATGCTTGGGACTTCTTTTCTGCATCTTTTATTTGAGCAGTATCAGCCAAGTTTCCCAACTTACTTAGAGCCCTTTGGTTTTCTCATCAAGTAAACATCAATTTAGCCTCTAACCATGAGGCTATCCTATCCTAAGTACTGAAGATACTTTCCTGAAGTATGAAAACAGAAGGAAGGAAGGAAGGAAGGAAGGAAGGAAGGAAGGAAGGAAGGAAGGAAGGGAGGAAGGAAAAAAGGAGGGAAGGAGGGAGGGAGAAGAGAGGGAAGGGAGGGGAGGGGAAAGGGAAGGAGAGGGGAGGGGAAGAGAAGAGGAGGGGAGGGGAAGAGAAGGGGGGAGACAGGAGGAGAAGGGGAGGGGAGGGAAGAGAAAGGAAGGGAAAGGAAGGAAAGGAAAGGAAAGGAAAGGAAAGGAAAGGAAAGGAAAGGAAAGGAAAGGAAAGGAAAGGAGGGTGGAGGGAGGGAGTGAAGAAAAGAGGGAGGAGGGAGAGAAGGAAGAAAGAATGGAGGAGGGAGTGAGGATAAGCAGTGAGCCTATTCTTATGGCAATGACAGTTTGAATACAACAGTAGTTCTTAACTAGAGTGATTTGTCCTCCCCTCCCCTGGTGGCATTAGACAACATCTGAAGACACTTCTGAATTCTTATTGGAAGAGGAGCCAAGATGTCACCAGCCCTTGGATGGCAGCAATCGCAGATGCTGTAAACACCCTGCAGCACACTGAGCTGTTGGACACAAGATGAAAGCAGTGGTAAGGTAGCGAAATCCTTATGTACACAAACAATGTGCTGAAAACTAAATGTCAGACATGTCCATTTATGCAAACAGTGATTTCTATTCATATATGTACCTTTCTTAGCCATAGTGAAATGGCAGGGACCCTTGGAGAATGTTTCAGAATCCAGAGCATCAATTACTTCCAAATATTAATTATGAGAAACTTAACTCAAATGACTTTAAGACCTCAATTGTGACTTAGACATAGCCAATAATTTGGACAAAGACAGGGAAGATCTAAAAGACCCTTATTTCTCCAGTGCCTGACAAGGAATTGCCACTTTGTGTGAATGCCCCAGGAGAAAGGGACTTCCTGTGTCAATGTCTTCCTGGGTACAGTGGGCTAACCTGTGAAACTGCCACTAATTCCTGAGGAGGGAACACTTACCAACATGGAGGATCCTGCCATAATAACCTTGAGCATCCTGCTGTATGTGCCCTGCTGGATATGCTGGAAGGTTCTGTGAGTCGGATCATAATGAGTGTGCTTCAAGCCCTTACCACAATGGGGCTCTGTGCCAGAAAGGAATCCATGGCTACTGCTGCATCTCTGTGCCTAGATACCAAAGCAGGCATGGTGACTTAGAATTGGATGAAATTGGAATTGGAATTGGAATTGGAAAATGTTTCTGATTTCTGCATGAATGAGGCTGTATGTCTCAAGGCAAATTGAACAGGGGTGTTTAGCAATGGGGGGTGGGGAACCGGAGGTAGCAACCAGAAAGTCCCAATGATGCCAGGAAAGCAAGAGTCTCCCAGGACCCCACGGGGATGACATTAGCTGAAATACCTCCACAAAGGGGAGGGAGAACCTGTCGAGACCATATCCAGAGGTTAGACATGGACCCCCAGTTGAGGGATGGGACCACCCACCCATCTCCAAAATTTTAACCCAGAATTGCTCCTGTCTAAAGGAAATACAGGTTTAAATAGTGGAGCAAAGATTGAAGAAAAGGCCACCCAGAGATGGGCCCACCTGGGGATCCATCCCACATGCAGACACCAAACCCAGATGCTATTGCTGATGGCAAGAAGTGCTTGCTGACAGGAGCCTGGTACAGCTGTCTCCTGAGAGGCTTTGCCAGATCCTGACCAATACAGATGCAGATGCTCGCAGCCAACCATTGGACTGAGCACAGGGACCCCAGTGGAGGAGTTAGGGGAAGGACTGAAGGAGCTGAAGGGGCTTTATCTGTCATCAATTGGAGGGGAGGCCCTTGGTCCTATGAAGGCTTGATGCCCCAGTATAGAGGAATGCTAGGGCAGTGAGGCAGGAGTGGGTGGGTGGGTGGGGGAGCACCCTCATAGAAGCAGGGTAAGGGGGGATGGGATAGGGGAGTTGCAAAGGGGAAACTGGGAAAGGGGATAACATTTGAAATGTAAACAAATAAAATATCCAATTAAAATAACTAAACAAGAAAATGGGATTGAGTACATGGTCAGAGGCCACTACCTCTCTAGCTCAAGTCACAAAACACACGGCTGATATATAGTAATGTATGTCCTGGGTGAGGGAAAGAAGATATCATTCGGGAAGTTATAGATACATTTCCTTTATTTCTCAGTTGGAAAAGTGATGGGCAGGTACTGAACCTTCTTTGTTCCATTAACCAGCGCAGATGAAGTGAACGCCTATCACATGCAAGGCTTTGCTTCTAACCGGCGTATGCAACCTACACTCCAGATAGCTATGAACAAACCATAAAAACATGAGGAAGTTTTGTGATGTGCATGTGTAATACACACACACACACACACAGAGAGAGAGAGAGAGAGAGAGAGAGAGAGAGAGAGAATCTTCCTTATAGAACTTCAGAGCACTGTATTTATGCATGACAATACTGTTCCTTAAGGTCAAAAGGTCGGCCACTCCTGATCCACCTAAACCTCTTATCTGTCACAGAGTCGCCTCCTTGTGTCACATCTGCCTCATGTTCAGAGTCAAGACCTAGGACCTCAGGCCACTTGTTCTCAGATAGATAAACTAAGGGGTTAAGGCCCCGACAGAAAGCAGCCTGGAATCTGGACACAACTGCTTCAGGAGTTTCTGCACGGCCAACTACTTCTGCCCATAATTGCCATCCTCATCTCTAATCTCAATGCGGGCCATGCAAGAACAATGTCTACTCATTCATAAGAGAACACCAGGAAGCCCAACCTCCTCTTCAGTAGACTTCCTGGTTTTGGTACCATGTATATAGACAGGGCCAATGCCATACATCTCGAACAGTGAGTGCTTCCCTGCTTTATGAGTTCTTGAGAATTCACTCTTTCACATTTGGTGAGATACATATACACATACATACATATACATATATACACTCCCCAAATACTCTCCATATATGTAGCAACTGCTATGCAGCAAATTGATTCTCAATCTGATAAGATCTAAGGAATGGGCCTCTGGGCAGGCCTTTGGAGAATGTCTTGAACAAATTAGTTGGGGTTGGAGGACTTGCCCACTCTGAGGATATCATTCCCATGGCCAAGACCCTGCACTGGAGAAGAGCTGAACACAAGCATTCCTTTCTCTGTTTCTTGATCATGACAGCTATCATGACCCATCATAGACTATACCTTAAACTGTGACCGAAATAAATTCATTTTCCCTTAAATTCTTTTTACCAGAGTATAATTCATTACAAGCACACACACACACACACACACACACACACACACACACACACACACACACACACACAGTAAGATAGTAACATTATTACCTTTTTAAATCTAAGACAATAATTTCTCCACAGGGAAAGACATGTGGCCTTGCAGACTGAGCTGCTGAAATCATTTCCAAGAAGTAGAAAGTGCAGTTTGGAGGGTGTGGCTTGCAGATCTCACTTCTTGAAGCAGAGGATGACTTCCAAAAAACTGACAGGAGCACAGAGCCTGTGTCATCTCCAGTCCCAGTGATTTCTCGTTGATTGATGGGCCATTAATGCTTTAATTGGCAACAGGTGCGGATGATTGCTGCTTCCTATGCTGAAAGATATGAAATTGAACAGAAGGTTCTGATAAATTAATAAACTCCTCTGCTCCAAACAGTTGTTGCTCCAAACTAACTTTCCACGGAGCACTGCTCCATCAAGCACACTGAATCCTTTATGTTAAAAAGCAAAGTGTTACTTAATGATGAATTAAAATTACACCAAGAGCCGCAGATAGAACATAATAACATCCCCTTCCTAGGGAAAAGGGAAATTGCTGCAAGGAGCCAAAGAACATGATTTATGAAATAAATTGGTTCCCTTTTGTAGACCAAAGTGTTTTGTCTCTAGATTCCATATCATATTATTAAAAATAATTTTGTGTTATTTAATATAAATGGAAGAATAAAGGATTTTAAAATAAGGTCCTTTTCCCCTCTGAGGTAGAAATTAATATTGAGTCAAAACCTAGAGGGAAAAGTTCCTAAAGTTTCTATATAAAAGATCTTAAGGTTATGCTTTAGTTTATTTATTAACCCTTTGTGTTGAGACTGTTCACCATAATTCTGCTATAAAAAGTTGTCTTTAGTGAAACCCAGAATCTTTTGCTCATTACACTTGGCCCTAACTGGTATTGCTTATTCACAGCAGTGGTTTTAAAGATGAATGAGTCCCAAGCATTGTCTCCTTCCTCTAAGTCAAAAGTGAAAGGCACCACAATGGCTGAAGGATGTAAGGGGCCAATGATGTCTGAGCTTCACACCCTGCCCATGTAAGAAATCCAGACACTGACAGCAGACAGGGAAGGCAGACATAGCATGTATATGTGAGAGAAGAGTGTTGTAGATAAAAACTGTTCTGTGCATGCATTCTTCAATCATATGGATCTTTCTCTACTGTGCTATAGTAACTTGGGGTCAAAAAAAGGTAGCCGTGGAAGCCTAGAACTGTCTTTTGGTTACTGGGACAGAATAAGACCAATGGTCACAGCAGGTGAGCTCCCCTCCTGTTTTCTTATGTCCCAAATAATGACGTCCCAACCAAATTGCTACAAGATTATTTACATTCAGTCATGAAAAGAAAAGCCAGGGGCAAGTTAAACACAAAAAGAGCATTTATAAAAGGTCACGTTACCCATCATGCCTCTCTCTATTGGGGACAAAAACATGGACTCCCAGAAGAATGCAAGCTAGAAGATAGAATTTTGCCTTTGTTCCCCATTGACAGGACTGATGGTGTCCCATGAAAGTCAGGTGACAACAGAGACAGTAAGACCACTGGAAATGTCACTCATATGAAGAACTGAAGTGACCTACACCCAGCGAAGTGCAGTACTCGAGACAGATGAGAATCCAGAAATCACAGTAATAAACATCTTCCTGAAGAAAAAAAAAGGGTGGAGCCTGTCATTAAGAACAAACACTATGGAGGAAAAATCTGTTCTCATGACTAGGTATAAAATAGGGTCGAGTGCTTGGGTTGACTGAAGAGCAGAACAGAAGATTTCAAAGACAACATCATGATTAAAAAAAAAAGTAGCGGTGAGTAACAGCTCCCAAACCTTGTCAAAAGGAATTGCAATACTGAGAAAGAAAAAAAAAAAGACAATACAGGAAACGAAGCCACAAAGAACGAATGGCAGAAAATTTCCTAAAAATAAGGAAAAATTTTACAGCCTGATCAGAGGCTATGTCAAAATCACAGAGTTTACACTAAGTTAATGCAGAAGTGGGGTAAAGCAGAAATTCCTGTCCTGGTTGGAATAAAAGGTTCATCTATGATAAGCATGTGATGGTGATGGAAGGAAATGTACAAAAAAGATGAGTATAAATAAGTTAGCCACAGTCATTGAAAGGAAAAATGTGTAATCTTCAGAAAAAAGATTTAAGTTAAATTTAAGCAGAGGAAATTTGGAGTGGGCAACAAGTGAAGTAATAGAAAATATTAAATTAAACTTCAGAGATATGTCTCAATATAAAAAAATCACTAGTTTTAAAATGTATTAAAGGGGGCTGGAGAGATGATCACCAACTGCTCTTCTAGAAGTTCCGGGCTCAGTTTCCAGTACCTACACAATAACTCACAGCTGTCTGTAGCTCCAAGATCTGGAACCCTCACACAGACATACGTGCAGTCAAAGCACCAGTGCACATATAATAAGATTGAATAAATAAAAATGTATTAAAATATACAGTTAAACATATATGCTACCTGTCATGTCTCATTTGGGTACAGAAGATAATACCCCCCCAAAAAAATCCAGAAAAACACAAACAACAACAAAATAAAAACAAAAATAAAGGAGACAAAAATTTCAAATCACAAAAGAAATAAAGGTCATCTACATCAATTATCAAATACATGCAGTCAGCATGACATCTACTTGCATAGATAGCACTATAGCCTGAAAACTTATGAAGCAAGTAACTATGAGAACTAAAAGAGATAATAGCTGAATCAGCAACAAATTTTAAAACTCATCTCTAATTAGAACCTAATAAATAGATTTAGCCTATATCTCATAGAATTTAATAAATCAAGTAGATAAAAAGTAATAACTAATGTGAAAGATTTGAGTAATATCTTTAATAAACTTCATGTGCTACCAGTATATATGTAACCAGTTATTACAGGGTGAGGAGTGGCTTTATCATCTAAGAACTTCCAATTCCACCTCAAAATCCATGCTTTCTTCAGCAGTCTTAATAATTTGAATAAGTGCCCAAACTCTTAGGTCATTGCTGGTTACTAAATTCCAGTCTACTTAGAACTTGAAAATCAGTCTAAATTATCTTATTTCTCCTTTGCTTTATGTAGATCAAACAGATGGATCTGCAGTGGGGAGAGTTCATGATATCCTCTCCATCCTCAAACACATTAATGTGGAGGAAGGGTAACTTTGGTAATGATCCAGTGAATTGTGGGATGGGAGAACTAGTTGTTGTATATCCAGAGTATGAAATCCAATTAGTCAACTCCAGGTGGACAGCAATTACTGTGATCTTTCTGCGGTTCAACCTGTTAGCTTCCTGCATTTAGCATATATTGTGCCAACAATCCCCAGCCTTGCTCTTCAAAAAAGGGAAAAGAGCCTCATCAGATTTTACTCTGCCCAAACGTCTGAGACTATAGGAGTCAAAAAGAAGATGATGCTCTTTTCATCTCAGGCACAGAATTAAAGGACATTCTGAAAAACTCCATGATCAAGATAATATTACCTTAATGAAACATTTTAAATGAAAAACTTAAAAACCATGGTGAATGGGACACCAATGTTTTTTATGAAAGAAACACCAATGTTTATACTAGATGTTTTCCTCACTGTTGTGAGCATATGCCTAAGAGGGAAATAAAGAGAGGAAGTATTCTTTTGTGTTCACAGTTTAAGAAAGAATATAGTCCATCATGGTGAGGTAAACATGGTGGAAGGAAATGAGGCAGCTGGTCACACTGTGTTCACAGTCAGTGTATTAGTTACTGTTCTGCTGCTATGACAAAATACCATGACCAAGACCAACTCAGAGAAGAGTGTGTTTTAGTGTCAGAGGGCAAGAGTCCATATTAATGGGGAAGATGTGGCATGCCAGCATGAACAGGAAGTTGACCAATAAAATTTTATCTCCACACAGGAAGCAGAGAAAGAGGTAATGGGAAGTGGGATAAGGCTATAAATCCACAAGGTCTAGCCCTAAGTAGTGTGCTTCTTCCAGCAAGGCTGCACCTCCTAAAGGTATTATATCCTCCTTAAACAATGTCATCAACAGAGTAACAAGTGTCCAAATGCATTAGCCCATGCGGGACATTTCTTATTCAAATCACAGTCGAGAAGCAGAGAGAGAGAGATGTGAACTCATGCTCAGCCTACATTATTTTATGCACTCTGGGATCTTAGTTAGTGAGATGGCACCAGCTAAATTTAAGATGCCATTCTTCACACTTCAATTAACCCAGTCTAGATAGTCCTTCATAGATGCATCCAGACGTTGGTTACAGAGTTGATTCTACACCCCATAAATCTAATAATTGATTTGATCACAAATCCACACCTTGTTAATGTGACCTCCAGGTATCAATTTTTAAGACAAAATTTCCACCCCTTGTCCTTATGGCTCATTGCCAGTTTATAATGCAAAATGCATCCAACTCATAATGCAAAACTCAACTTCAAAAGCCCCCTTAAACTTTTAAAATTTCAACACTCTTTGCATATATAAAATCCTGAGTCTTTTATGAAACTTGAGGCAAACATTTTGTGAAATCAAAACAAAGTCCGTTTTCCAATATAGAAATGGGACAAAGTAAATGTTCCCAATCTAAAGGAGAGGTATGGGTTGATAGCAAGAAACAGTTAGAATAAAGACTTAAATACATACAGCAGGACACACATTAAATCCTAATGCTTCATAGCCAGTATCTGGAGATCATGGTGAAATCATCTGCGCTCCAGCTAGCTTCCTAGACTCAACATTTCCAACTCTATTGCCCAGAGCACACAGCCTCTTTGTTGAGCCATCTCTACTGTGCAGTTCTCCTTGGCAGAAATAGCCATGGATCTGAGGTTTCACCTCCACAGCACCACTCAATGGCCTCTCAAAGCCTTGTTGGGACTACAAGCCTGCTACGTAGTGCATGGCCTCAGACAGGAACCTTGGTGCAACCTTGCATGGCCATCCTACTCCTGCATCATTCATATATGGGAACCCATGTAGATAGTGTTGCCACATTATACTGTATGCTTCAGATGTAAAGGAGGTAGATCAGCCTCTGCTGCTGACCCTGGGAAAACACTCACCAAGGCTGTTGTTGGTTCCTCATGTTGTGGAACCCCAATCATAAAATCATTTTTGCTGTTACCTCATAACTGTAGTTTTGCATGTTATGAACTGTAATGTAAATATCTGATATGTGACCCCCCAAAAGGGTGTGACCCACAGGTTGAGAACTGGTACCTTAATCTATGCTATCTTGCATATAAGACATATTTCTTATTGTCTTGGCCCAGATTTCAAGTTTCTTTTATTGAGATGCTAATCCTTAACAATTTGAGCTCCTTTCTCAGAATCTTCCCTATTACTTCAAACCAGCTTACATTCATTTCCTGTGAGACTTCACATTTTTTCGCGTATGCCCTCCTCTCCTCTCTCTTCCCTGTCTCTCTCTTCTACTGTAGCTCCAAATAAGATCTGTGAAGTGTAATGATTCTACAACCTGAATGCTATCCTGACTTGTAATTTTCTCCACCAAACATATTAGTCCGTTATTTTTAAGTTCAACCATAATTGATAATTAAAGATAGTAGAAGGGTTAAAATCATTGTCTCTGCCAAAATGGAAGTCAGTCACCTAAAGCACAGTCCTTAGCAGAGTACCTGTTTCCCCCTGAAGTCTCGTGAACCAAGGCTCCACTGATTGCATTTCTCCTGGCATCTTGGTCTCCCAAGCTCCCATCAGAATACTTCTCAGTTTCAAAAGGCATAAAGTCCATGGCGAGAAAGGCATGGCCGCAAGAGCATGAAGTGCTGGGTTCCACTGCATTCACAGACAAGAATCCAAGGGAAATGGAAATCAGTGCTCAGCACATGAGACCCCAGCACATGTAAAGGGGGCATCAGAATCTGGGGTGATTCTTTCTACTCCAACTTACCCACTCTAGAAAACAATCCACAGTCATGTCCAGAATTATAGCTCCTAAGTGGCCCCAGATCTTGTTAAGTGGACAATCAATATTAACCATATTAACCATCATAGCAGACTGATAGGTTTTCATTTGCCCCTGACACTAGGAATTCTTGATTTTGATTTTCTTTTTCCCTTTCTTTCACAGTACTTTTCTAAAGAAAGGAAAGGATGAGGTGAGTCGCTGACGGTAGACCCCTTTCTAATTCTGCACTTGGCAGGCCTTGCAATGATTGTTCTTCATGCTCAGAGTGACGGGATCTGGATTTGGGATCATCTAGAAGACAAACCCCTGAGTATCTCTGTGAAGGAACTTAGAGAAAGGTTCAGATAGGTTCATCTGCAGAATGGACAGCTCTCCTGAATGAATGCAGCAGCACTCTGCCTGCTGGGGTCCCAGAAGGACTTTAAAACTGAAAAGGGACAGTGACATAAGCACTGATAACTTTGATTTCTGTCTGCTTCCTGGCTATGATGTAAGGTGAGCAACAGCCTCCATCAGCACATAAGCTGTTCTCATTACCTCACGTCCCCGTCATGATGGGCTGCACCCGCCTGTGGTTAGCTGAAACAAACCCTTCTTTAAGTTCTTCCTCCACCATTGTATTTTGACACAGTATGGAGAGAAAGAGCCAATACAAGACTTCTAGTGTAGACTAATCTTTTAGAAAGAAAGAAACAGTGTCCCACTGTTTAGAGTGAGGTCCTATTCCCATGGCCAGTTCAAGGATGACAGACAACAGAATTCCAGTAAGAGTTAAAGAAAGAGAAAGTAAAGAGTAATATCAAGAAATAAAAAGCATACATTCCCTTTTAATGATATTTGATAAATTATAAAAATATCCAAAAATATTAAAACATAAATATTTTAGAATGCAATTTTTTGTTAGATCTATTCTTTATTTACATTTCAAATGATTTCCCCTTTCCTGGTTCCCCCCTCCACAAAAGTTACATAAACCCTCTTCTCTCCCCCTTTTCCCCAATCAACCCTTTAATTATAGATTAAGGTATTTTCAATAAGGACACATTGGACCTACAAAAAAATGATAACTTCTTCATCTGGTTCAAGTTAATATTCTCTCAGCATAACGTGGTATTGTTAGAAATCAATAACAAAATGAGGGAGTCTTAGTTGTTCAGTTGTTGAACACTATAGACAGGATATTTTTAATGAGCATGAATTTCTAGTTCACTGTTCTGTGGGCCACTGAACAGAGCAGAAACTTTTAGAGAATTTGAGTTCTGAAGAGACATAGGCAGAAATTCGAGGCTACCAACATGGAGGACCTTTTGTAAACATTTTAGACTCCAGGTTGGGTCATTCTGAGAGAAAAGGAAACGTGACTGTTGAATAGAACTGAAGTGCCTGCTTCAGAACTCTGCTGCCAATTGTGACCTTCTTCCTCTTATATAAGAAAAAATATCCCGACTTATTTCCATGCAGCTAAAAGACAACATCCAGAATTTAACTGAAAATTATCAGGTCTGATTTTAATACCAATAACCAGACTCAGATACAAGAATTCTGATGTTAGAAAGAAAACATTCTACAAAAGGGGTCATCAAAGAAAAAGGAACCAGAAAAGAAAAATTTTAGAAAGATACAGAGAAGTTTCAGAAGAAACCTAGAAAGGGTTAATATCCAGGAAACCAAGAAATCAAAGAGTTTTGGACCATGTGTCAGATGCTGTGCTGGATGTCGGCAAATACAGTTGATTCTGGATGCTGGAAGCCCCAAAGCTCAAATGATTCTCAGTGAAGAAGAACGAAATCAAAACCTTTAAACCATTTGCCACAAATCTATACAACCAAGCATGGAATAAAGTATAGGGACACCTCATAAAAGAGCCAAGGGATGGCTGTCAGTCCCTCTAGGGTGGCAGAGGCGTGGGACTCCATGGAGGTATCTCTGAGACTGAGGAATTAGTCACTGTGATCATGACACTCCCTCACCCAGGTTATTACTAACCCCAGGGAAACAGACCATGAGTAGAAGCAGAGTAGAGTAAGTGTCTATGTTTGGAGGCTCCTAGAAACTAATGGACAGGAGGCTTGCTTCTTACACTGTACATCCAATTCACTACTTATAACAGGTATTGTCCTCTTTGTTAAAGAAAATCCAGAGCCTTTTTTTCTCAGTTCTCTCTCATGTCTGTTATTTTTCTTGTCACATTGAATGTCTGGAAATCTCAAAGAAACAGGTGCAATATTCTAAGCAAGTGAATTCTGTATGAAGTCATGGACCGGTCAGGAAAGTGAGTGGACATACAAGTAACTTAGAGAGGAGAAAAAGACACAGCAGGGACAGGATCTAAACAAGATCATTACTGGTCCTTGCAATAGAGCAGTGGTGTAGAAAAATGAGTAATCAGATAGTGATCAGTGTACCCCGAGACTATACTTACTCCCCATTTAGCTTACAGACAAGGTAGCTTCTATCATTACCCCAGTGTTATAGATGAAAAAACTGAGCAACAGAGAAACAAAAAAATGTCCATAGTGCTGCAGGTAATGACAATATAATACATACAATGAAAGTTAAGGATAGGTTGATCATTGTCTACCAGATGTGGAAACCATAAATGAATTGCCAGAGGGTGATATTCTGATGATCATACTTTGTAAATAGTTATGTTTACTTCCAATTTGGATATCCAAAGTCTAATCATATTTCTGGATTCCATCTTCTTTCCCCTTGAGTTCCAGGAAAGCTAAAACTGAAAGCCAAGACAGGAATTAAGCTCAAGTACCCGATGTAAATGTTACCGTGTTGTCAGACAGAAGGTTCTTAGGATACAACCTTGCCCAGTAACAACTATGGAAACCATCCTGGGTAGATTGGTCTTAGTGATTCTATTTCTTCCTCTATAATCCATTAAATAATATCCTATATGTAGTGGGTAATTGTAGAGGACCTCAGCACTCAAATGTTGTGACCTTAACATCAGAGAAGTTTTTCTGTGCCCTTTCCAGGCACAAGGAGCACTTATATATTTGACAGAGGTCACACAATTACACTGGCTGAAAAAAAATGTCTTTTAGCATATACCACACAAGAGATAATACTATATATGCATGAATACGAAAGCCACTTCTGTTTAAATCTACAGAGCTATAATAGGGCACTCTGAATTAACACAGATACTAGGTCTGACTGGAGCTAGGTAAAATATATACCCCTACGTTATAACTGTGCTGTATCCCCACACTAACCCACTGAAGAAACTCAAATATTTATTATTATCCTTGGCCATCCACTAGCTTCTGTTCTCCAGACTCCTTAACCCATGGCAAGTATTTATGAAGTTAATCATCATTGGCAACTTGGATTCAGAATCACTATGGAAACACACTCTTCTTGAGTGTCTTTTGAGAGTTTCTCCAGAAAGGCTTATATGATCATGGAAAGCCTATTTAACATATGTAGATGGAGACCAGGGGCAGCTGAACAGTTCTGAATGAAGGGAGAATGTGAGCTGAACATCCTTACTCTCTGTTTCCTGTTAGCTGAGGCAACATGACCAGGCACCTCTCTTTCCTGTCACCATGCCTTCCCTGACATAATGAGCTGAATCACCGTTTCTTCATCTCTAAATGAGGATAAGCACTTCCTTCTTTGATGTGCTCTTTGTCAGGTATTTGTTCACAGTGATGACGAAAGTTTAAGGCAGTGTTTTATACTGAACTTGTCCAGTTGTTCTTTCTTGAAGTCTGGGCTCTTAGGATGTTACAACAATGTTAATATTAATCATTAAATATTATCAAGTGCCTCCTTCCAAGGTGTTCGTATTCCTTCGGTCTTTGTGGGAACTTTTTTTGTTTCCTTCATTTTGGAGTATGTTCTTACACTTACCTACCTTCAGGAAAGTACATTTTACTAAGTACCTATAGGCACACTCTTCTGCCACTGAGTCTTAAGCAACCACCAAGCAAATTGTTATTGATTTGACTGACGGAAGACAGCAGGTTTTAAAAGCCCAACCTTTGAGAAAGTGAAAATATTTGGAAGAGAGAGAGAGAGAGAGAGAGAGAGAGAGAGAGAGAGAGAGAGAGAAACTAAGCCGCCAGGACTGATTGGTATGTGCTTGCGTTTCTCACACTCACAGGCACCAAACATATCTTCATTGTGACATTGGTGAATACAAATGGCCTGGAAAAAATCTTTTAGATGAGAAGAAATTGAGATTTGATTGATCAACTCTTTCTGCAATAGAGATGGACTTTAATATAAATGTAAATTCATATCTCCTGGAAAGTTATAAAGGGAATCTCAGAGAATAGTAATATCAAACACAAACTACCATTTATTGAGCACCAACTATGTGTAGGTGGTGTGGGAAGCATTTTGTGTATTTTAAGAGCTAATTCCTATAATTATATTTATGAGATATTTGTCATAATCCACATATGACACATGGAGCAATAGAGACCGAAGGAAAGCAGGAAACGCTAATAATCACAAGAAAAGAGAAAAAGAGTCATCCAGACAAAAGTGGTAAACCCTGAAGGGACTGGGGAGACATCTCAGTGCTTCAGAGTATTTATGATTCTTGTAGGGGACCCAGACCCAGTTTCTAACACTCATGTCAGGCAACTCACAACCACCTATGACCCCATTTTCCCAGGATCCAATGCTTGCTTCTGACCTCTGTGGTTGCCTGCAACACATGTAGTACATGCAAACTTACATAGGCACACACATTATACACACCAATACAAATAAACACATTAAATGAATAAATAAATCTGACATGAGGTAGGTATGACACTCTTTGTGTTTACTGCTATGATAATTAACCACAGGCATAATGATTTAAAACAACAGATATCATTTTTCCTATCAGTTTTAGAGGTTGGAATACAAAATCAACATCAATTACTGAAAATCAAGTTGTTGGCAAAGGTATGGTCCCTCTCCAGAGACTAGCATAGACTCCATTTCTTACCTCTTCTAGCTCCTGGCTTATAACTCCTTCACTCCATGTTCCATTGTCAGTATCTCAAACCTCTCTCTGTTCCTCCTACATATTGTCTTAGGTTCTGGATGTCAAACCTCCCTCTGAAGATCACATTCTGTCTACTAAGCTTCCCTCTGTGATTACAATTAAGACAAGCCTAGATAATCCAGGATAGCCTCCACCTCCTGAGGTCTTTTATCACTCATTTTTGTAAGATAATCTCATTGTCATCAAGTTCCAGAATGGTGTGAGGGAGCATCACTCAGCTAACAAGGGAACTGCCTTTCACTTTCCCTTGGGTCTCCAATTCTACCAATCTCTCTCTCTCATGGCTCTCAAGGTATTTAACAGTAAATAACATAGTTTCACAGTCTTCTTCCTTACAGTTCTGAAATCCAACACACTGTAACATAATGGGGTATGTGTACACAAATATTGTTATAAGATTCGGTGGCAGAAGATAATTATGCAAATTAATAATCTCTCTGATTCTTACTTATCACTGTGTCATGAATGTATCCATAGTGAATATGCTGTAGTTACTTAATATACCACTAGAGAACTTATGTTGTTTATATTACTTTATTATTATAAAAGATAAGAATTTGTGAGCTATAAATACATTTCACCCTGGGATTGTTAACTGAGAAATAATAAACTTACAGTGATATAAGATATAGAAGCAAAGCCATGGGGCACTGGTAGTACTGAAACCTTAAAGGTTACCAGATATTCCCCAAGTGACATGGAGCAGGAACGTTTTGTGAGTAAATGGATCTACAGGCCTAGGAATCACTGTGAGGTGGTTAGAAATGAGTTCTAGGAAGAGCATGTGTCATGGATAGATGTGGGTGTCATCAGGACAGAAGGTAAAGTCTTTAGAGAATAATCCTTCACTGCCCTCGTATACAGTGTGCACTGCACACAGACCGTTGGGATATCTCAATCTCTTTTGCCTACTAGAATTATAGACCCCCATCTCTGATTCACAGTAGCATCTTCTGCTGTGACCACAGAAAAAAAGGCACTAAAAGCAAGATGGCAGCTGCCATCCTTAGCTAATGATCTGAGCCACCAATGTGGCCACTACCTCTAGATCTGCATAAAACCCAGCTAGGAACATGCTCTTTTTATTTATTCAAACTCCCAGTAAGATCCTGGCTGCCAGAGCACTAACACTAACGTCTGACACAGTACAGGCTTATTCTCTCCCATATTCTTGTGAATACTATTAGTTTTTGCTTTTTTGTATTGTCCAGTATGCTTCATGCCTTTCCAAAATTTCATTGCTTCCAGTTCCTACACACACACACACACACACACACACACACACCGAGAGAGAGAGAGAGAGAGAGAGAGAGAGAGAGAGAGAGAGAGAGAGAGAGAGAGAGAGAGAGAGAGAGTCTAATCTAATCTCTCGGTGTATTCTCACACAGACACTCACTTCTATCTTTTTTGATAGAACCTAAGTGCAAACTGTCAAAGGTTATTTAACTTTTTGTTCATTTTGAACCCAAGTGAGTATCCTAACATCTTGGCCTAGCTATTGGAAAAAGTCCTTACCCTTTATCAAGGAGAATGTGGAGGGATGAAGTGAACAAATTCATCATAACACCTAGAATAGAATTAGTCAAAAAAACCATGCACTACTTTGAAAATATGAAGACAGTCTACCAGCATCATTTCCCTTGGATAAGATAATCTATTGCTCATAGAGATTTTCAGTGGGAGATCAAACCCCTCTCTCTCTCTCTCTCTCTCTCTCTCTCTCTCTCTCTGTTGGTGACTCACTCAAGTTTGTCATAAACATCCTTCTCTCCATTCTGTTCGTCATCAGTATAAAGGGCATCCTCAATATTCCTCATTGATACTATAAAGAAATGAAGATTTCTATACATGGAAATTTTTCAAAGAAATAAAGCATACTCTTATAAAAACACAAATATGAAAATATGTTTATAATCATTTCCATGAAAATGTTTGTAGTGGATTACTCTTGTGAGAGAAAGAGGCGAACTAAACTCCTGACCACATCAGTGGACTTTAAAATAAAACCAGTGATAAACTTTCAACAGAGAACAAGAGTGACAAATAGAAGGACCCAGGGACCTTAGGCAGCAACTGAGCAGGCTTCACCGGAGATGCTATGGTCTTCTCAATCCCACAGGCCGAACACAGGTTTCTTTTAAGCATGTACAATAGGAAACACCAGCACCAACTGTCACAGGTCAGGAAGCTGATGGGACTCAGGGAAGGAGGGCAGCAATGACATCAGTTTCTATCTTTTAATGTGACTAAAGCAACATGTGGAAAAACAAGGTTTTCAAAACATTTTCCACAATTACTAGAACATGTGACTAAGCACACAGTTTCCCAAAGAAAATGGGGATGGTCATGAGAAGGGAAAGTCTCTTAAGGAACACCATCAAAGTCCTAGATTCTGAACCTCAGTCCATGCTCTTAGCTATGACACACAGTAAAAACGTACAACCTCATTGACCCTGAATCTTCATCTACAACTTTTAAGGCTATACAATGTCCTCCTGCTATACTACATGTGAGAACACTATCAGACCACAGAGAGCTAATTCACGGGAAGTTTTATCATATACAAATTCTAAAGCTTAGCACAAATAAATATTTGCTATTGCAAATGGGAAATCCTCTGTGCTCATTAAAATACCACCTCATTTCTATAAAACAATGCATAGCATAACTGGTCCAAATATCCATTTAAGAGGTAAATCCAACAGTGAATGCTGAGATGCACTAAACTTAAGCCAAAGCTCTAACATGGTAGAGAGTTTCAAGATGAGAAAAACTAATGCCTAATGGTGCTCACCGCACTACCCAAAGTTCATATTTCCTGATCAACCACAGAATGTGGAGGGTGCTAATCTCAGTGAAACCATGACCAGGACTAAGGAAAGACTTGATGCTTGCTGGAAAGGCAGTGTCTTGAACTCTAAATCTTGCCTTCAAGACTACTATTTAAAAAGATGGCAGTCCTTATTTCCTTATCAAGGTGGTAAGCAGTGCCAATAACTTACAAAATCTTCTTAGAAGTAATTCATTTTTTTCCCCAACATATTCCTTCTCATTCTAGGTTGCTAAAATTCCCATTATCTGCCAATGCAGAAGAATGTTGGGAAGTAAAACAATAGCTTTGTTTAATATTTATGCTATTCTCTCATATTAAATATAATTTATGCAACTGGTTTTTGTATCACCCTGTTTAATTATGTATAGTTGAAAAGGCTTTATATTATACATGGTTATCATTCATAATTAATTAATTCAATGTGGAGTTGGTGTTCATGCCCATAAAGAGTTGGGCACAGAGCCTATGTCACTACAAACTCTCTTCTTGATCATTCATTCTCTCCACAAAAATATCAGGTTTGACTCGCAGAATATTTTCTAAGAAGACCTCACTCCAAATGCAAAGCCTTCTTAGTTATGACTGTCTCCTGGGTGGGTTGGAGTCTTAGGAAGGTATAGAAAGACTAAAGTGTGGATAGGGATACCAGCAGAACTGAGTTTTACAATTCAGATTGTATGAAGTTAGCTTTCTTATCAAGTTACTCCCCTCAATGTTCAGTGGTAAACTTACAGTTTACATTAAAAAAAATGACAACACAAAACCCAAGGGTTTTCTTCTTGTTTTGACTTCTATTTAATATACTACCATAACTGCATCTTTCTGAAAGTGTCCTGCCAGCAACCCATGCACATTCATGATGTGTTTTCTTCTGTTTTCTCTTCCTACCTGCTCCTATTGGCTCCTCCTCTCCTTAGTCTACCCTTAGCTATCCTGACCCTTGATTTCTCCTACACCGCTTGTTCTCTCCAAAAACTCCCACCATTTTCTTGACTCCCCTGTCCCCTCTAAGCTGATGACCCTCCAAGCTAGCCCTCTATCCCAAACTGATCTCCTTGCTTACTCATTTGGAAACCAGTAGGACCAACATATTCCATACACTCCCCAAGTTCAATTTATCTAAAATACAGTTATAATTAATCTCCCTCCTCCTGTGGTTCATTCCTCACTTAACGGCTTCATTATCCTTCCTTCCCCAGAGTCATCCACTGGAAAGTCCTTCTCCAATCAAATTCCAATCATGTTACCCCTGTAACATCTTCATAGCATCACCCCCATTCCATTGCCATTTTCTTAGTTCTGGTTTTTATCATCAACCAAGAGATGAGAACTAATATTTTCCAGAGTAACAATATGCCCCATCTATTCCTGGAAGAACCCCAAATGGTGGTATTATTTTCATCATCATTGATCTGTACAAAAAGCTGAGTCTCATGGTCTAAAAGCTCTAAACAAGGAAATTGCAGATGTTTAAAGATGCTATTGTTTAAGGATGCAGATGTTTAAAACAGGCTATTTACTGGTTTGATTATAGTACATTCTATACATGTATTGAACTATCACCTGGTCCCCCATAAATGTGGACAATTCTTGTGTCAATAAAGTTCTACACGTAAATAAAAATAAACGGAAATAAATGTAAAGTTCTACAAATAATTGAAAATTGAGTCTCAAAAACAGGGTTTTTTTAATTTTTTAAAATTTAGTCAGAGGTCTGAGTAAAACCTCCAGTCTCCCATTCTCTGTAGTGGGAGCATTCTTCCTTCAATTCAGCAAATGTCCCTGCTACTGGTCTCTCAAGTGAACTGATTGGAGCAGCCCAGTAGCCAGACCAGATTTCATCCCGTGCCTTCACGCATTTTGCAGAAGGTCTTCCCCTTCACTTCACCACGCAGAACACACACAACCCCATTCCCAGCTAAGCTGTGTATGGTCACCCCAGGAGAAGAGCCTTTTCTGTTCCCCACAGCCACCCACAGAAGGTGGCTTGCTATAGTAAATCCCATTGATTAGCCATGTAATCCCCAGATTCCTTTTCTCTAAAACTCAACAACTGAAAGAAATATATAGGAATGCATGAAAGCAGTTTGAGATGCCTTTATTCACCTGGACTTCCATAATTGTAAAGTGATTCCTTTGGATTTTTTGATTCTTTTTATTCACATAATTTAATTCTCCTAATCAGGAGAATCAGCTTGCAGCTCGAACTAGGTTTGGCTTTTTGTTTGTTTATCTTTTGTTTGTTTTTGTTTTGGGTGTTTGTTTGTTTGTAGGGAGTAGTTAGATTAGACATAAAGAAGAATGTTTTCCAGGAGCTAGACTTGTTTTGAAGACTTGTTAAGTGATAAGGTATTTCTTGCCCTTGACTCTTTGAATACCAGTGTTGGCTCTTTTTCCTTTTGTGTATATGCTAGCGTGTGTGTGTGTGTGTGTGTGTGTGTGTGTGTGTGTGTGTGTGATGGATGGGCAGGTGAGTGTGTCTTTCTGCACATATGTGTATTTGGAGATCAACCTTAGATGTTGTTCAGGTATCATCTGTCTTTTTTTTTTAAGCTAGGGCCTTGAAATTCTCCAACTATGCTGGGCTGACTGGCTAGCAAGGCATGCAAGGATCCACCTCTCTCTACATCTCCACTATTGGGGTAACAAGGGCATGCCACTGTATCCACCCTGCTCTTGTGGGTTCTGGGGAATCAAACTCAGGTATTCAGACTTGCACAACAAGCCCTTTACTGGGTAGATGAACCATTTCCCCAGTCACCCTGCACATATGCGTATTTGGAGATCAACCTTAGATGTTGTTCAGGTATCATCTGTCTTGTCCCTTCCTCTTCCTCTTCTTCTCCTGCTTCTTCCTCCTCCACATCCTCCTCCTCCTCTTCTTCTTACCCTTGTCCCTTCTCCTTCTTCTCTTTCTCTTCTTTTTTCTCTTCTCCCCCCAAAGTTAGTCATGGAAAAAGAAACTCAGATTAGACTGGAGCAAGTATAGTCTTTTTAAAGGCTTGTCTTGGTAAACAGCTATGTCCTGGATGAGACAAGGTATAACACTCAATGCTCAGAAACAAAGTCTTCTTGGTCCCTGGGCACACCAACCCATAAAGTGCATTGTGCTGAGAGAGTCACCATAAAACACGTTTCAATGTCCTTCATGTGACTTTGCATGGGTGTTTCATGGAGACACACAAGCATGCAATGGAAAAATAAGAGTTCAGTGCAGGAATCAGGAAAGCAGATGGGCATGATTTAACTACTTCCTCATCTTGCCACACCCGAGTCTCGTCTGAGAATAACTGATGCTGACAATCAGTTTTTCAGAGCATGTTCATATGCTCCATCTCCTTTCACTCATTTAATTGTTTTCCATCACTCCTCTTATTAACATCCTCATTGTATAGAATATCAGAGAGGCTTGAAGCCAACCATTGGACTGAGTGCAGGGTCCCCAATGGAGGAGTTAGAGAAAGGACTGAAGGAGCTGAAGGTGATTGCAACCCCATAGGAAGAACAACAATATCAACCAGCCAGATCCCCAGAGCTCACAGACACTAAACCACCATTCAAAGAGTACACATGGAGGGACTCATGGCTTCAGCTGCATATGTAGCAGAGGATGGCCTTGTCAGGCATCAATGGGACAAGAGGCCCTTGGTCCTGTGAAGGTTTGATACCCCAGTGTAGGGGAATGGGAGGGCAGGGAGGAGGGAGTGGGTGGATAGGTGAACACCTTCATAGAAGCAGGGAGAGGGGATAGGGGGTTTCTGGGAGAGAGGGAAACTGGGAAATGGGATAACACTTGAAATGTAAATAAAGAAAATATCCAATAAAAAAAAAGTCATGCCTCAATTAAGAACCAATTGATTATCAGGAAGAGTACTGGAATCCAGATTCTCCTACCCCAAATCCTAAGTTCTCTTCTTATAACACTACATGTCCTATTTACAGAAGTGAACTCAATGTCACTCCACAGTCAAGATTTCCCTTTGGTTTCCTTCTGATGCCAAGACGGTGAGAAAGCAGGTCAACAGGGAGAATGATACAAGGCTCCAGATCCTTCCGAGGAATCCAGAGTGCCACAATGGGTTAATAAAGAAGTTTAACAGTGATGACAACCAGAGAATGTCTGTTACCATCTTACACTGCAAACACACCAGCATCATTGCTCCCTTGAGAGGCCGCTATTTGAAGAATTGCTTTGACAGCACCGGGGTCACTGAATTGGGAATTCTTATAGAATGATACCTCTTGTGTTTGTGGATATATATGGATATATATATACTTGGGATACAGCTGAGGGGAAGAAGTGTGCCATTGTGGGTCACATGACATTCACACCAACAATGCTGCATGATGTCATGTGCGAGTAAACCTACTCAGTCTACTCTGCCAATGCAGCCCAGCCACCTGCCCCACCCTTTAGTTTTCTATCCATTATGTTGAAGCAGATGCTTCACAACCTTTATTCTCCACTCTAACTCATTCTCGGGTTCCTTCTGTCTAATACACTGCCTGATCCTAGGAAGAATAGCCACCTGCCTCCTTCTCACGTTCCTTCAGGAAATGTTGGTGAAAGCCACCCTCTAGCTTATTACAGGCTCCATGTCCACTTACCCCTTCTCAAGGCTCCTTGCAGGAAGAGAAATGTCACTCGTTGACAGGTTTGGCAAGAGGAACATGACACACACATGGCAAGGAGTCAGTCTGCCTTTAGAATACACATTCTGTCTCCACTGTGTCAAAAGCTTGGTGAGAAAATTGGGTGATAAATTTAACTGGGACCATGTTGATTATGTTAAAATGCCTCTATGGTCATTTCTCCAATCAGATCTTTCTGTAATAAAGGTGAACTATTGATCTGTATATCCATGACAATGTATCTGTCTTTGAAATGGTTCTAAACACATGCCAGGAAAAAGTAGTGCTATTTATGGACACTCTAAAGCCCTAATGAATGCGATTGATAAATTATTGTGAATGAGAGAAATTAATGTATAACATAAGATCTGACCAATGTCCTTCGTAATGGGATATCTTTCACAAAAAGTATGATTTTGTTCTGTACTCTGTGGAACTGTGTCTTATGGTGAGGAACTCACACACTTGAACTTCACGAGCCTATGTGAGTTCAAGCATCATGGGACACTCTTACCAGTGGGGATAAGAGGAGCAGCCCTGCTCGTTAGTGGATAAACATATTCAAGCTGCATCCAGATCTTCGTGTACATCAGTACTTGATTGACAGCTAATCTACTATGACACTTAATGCTCACTGTTAACGAGATTTAGAATCACCTAGGAGACACATCTCATGCCTGTCTGTGAGAGCATTTAAGGAGGGGACACTCACCCTAAATATGCATAGCACCCCCTATGGCCTGGGTCATGAATGAATAAAAAGGGAAAAGCCATGATCACTGATGGCCCCTCATCTCTGCCTCCTGATCCCCCCAACTATGAATAAAACACCTGCTATGACCACACCTTCCCAGGAGGGACCATTCAACTGTGAACCAAACCAAATTGCTCTTTCTTTAGTTACTTTTATTATGTGTTATGTTTACCAAGAAAAGTGAAAATTGATATATATAATCTGTAATTAAATTATCAAATTTCCTTTCAGTGGCCAGCCTAAAAATATCTCCTGCTTTTTCATAACTGGACTGTGACTTAATAGCCTTCCCCTATATATGTATACTTAGGTGTATAAAAAAAGAGCAGAAAAATGTAGAGCAAGAAAAACTATAGACATAAGAGGTTGGTGTTTTTAATTATTTTTGTTTGCTTTCTGTGTGTGTCTGTGTGTGTGTGTGTTTATATGTCTGTGTGTACATGCATGTATGTGTATGTGTTTGTATATATATGTGTGTGTATATATAAATGTGTTATATATGTGTATGGTAAATGCCTGTGGGGTGTATGTGTGTGTGTGTTTATATGTCTGTGTGTGCATACATGTATGTGTATGTGTATGTATATGTGTGTGTATAAATGTGGTTTATATGTGTATGGTAAATGCCTATGGTGTGTGTGTGTGTGTGTTGTTTCCGGAGGTTAAATGTAGGGCTTTGCACAAACTAAGCAAGGGCTCTACCACAGAACCACATCCTCAGCCCTAATTATGTGCATGAGATTAGAAAATGTGAACAGTTTTTATTAATGATTTGAAAGAGCTTGGTAATTTACCCTAAACTTTAATCATAGTAATTTTTCATATTGGTCACTTGCAATAAAAAAGGAATTAGGGCAATGACCAATACGCCCAGAATCTCCGAGCACAAAGTAAAATTAGAACATGAGAGAGAACAATCATCACACTCCCAAAGACTCCTCAAGAGCATTGAAACGCATCCGCTCTGGCTTCCGGAGTCCAGCAGCAACACCGAGCAGGAGTGGGAGGCTGTAAGCAGGCAGGTTACAGGACCGACCATTTTGGTTTATGAGCGCCCAACTCCAGGCAGTGGAAATCGAATGCTGAATGCGATCACTCCTGACTCAGGTAGCTCCTCTCTTTTTCTTCTTCAGAGTTCCACTCCAGCAAGTGGCCTACTGAAGGGACTCATCCCTCGCTCAGCCACTGATAGAATGACAGACGCTGCCAGAAAGGCCTGGCACCAGGCTCTGCTCCAGCTCAGTGCCTGATGCCATTACATGTCCTCCAACAGCTGCACGGGTTCCTCCGTGAGCCGTTTGAACATTCAGAGCGGATCAAGAATCGCCATTTGCTTATGCCCAACACTAATCCAAAACATGGTCTTCACAAATGAAATAAACGCAATGGCCAACTGGAATGATAACAAGAAGTTTACAGAGGAAGCCCTGGAGAGAAACTCCTTCCCACCCCCACATAAAATTACTATGTGCTGCTGACATTTCCCATGGTGAGAAGGAGAGAGGGCAGGGCGTCCTTCGACACTCTCCCCTGCCCGGTGCACGGCTTGACTTGCTTTCTTGCTGATGTAGCCACATTTCTTTCTTGTAGATACTCTAACTGAGGACTCACACAGTAATATACTCTTATCCACAGGAGCCATTATACACCCGTTTAGCAAGTATCTGTGCTTGGGATGGACACAGCCCTCTCCTCTCTTTTCAGTCCTGCTGGGGAGACCGATGCTTGCACAAAGACAAGTGAACATGCTTTAAATGCTGTATCGGGCATCTACAGTGAGCATAGTGCAATCTTAAGAATAAAGTGAGAAATTGTTGTTGTTGGTTTTTTGTTGTTGTTGGGTTCTTTTTGGGTTTTGTTTTTTTGTTTGTTTGTTTGTTTGTTTGTTTTTGTTTTTGGAAAGAGTTGAAGAAGAAAGAACTCCTGGAATGATTACCCCTTAAAAATAAAGATGGATTTCTAGATGGGATTTTTGTAGAGCTGAAATGCCTCAGATAGGAAGGCCATGCACGAGATGGCATCTGTCATCTCAGCACTGAGACAACAGGAGTGCGAGTCTATAGTCTGCCCAGGGCTACACCGTGACTTCCAAGCTGACTGAGCTACACAGTGAGGACCATGTCTCAAGGCAGCAAATGAGCAATGAGAGCTGTCCTCAGCATCGCCCACACCAGGGAGCATCAGTCTTTTGAACAACTCCACACACAACACGCCAAACCAAAAGAGGACACCATCACCTGGCATGCAGTTCTTCAAGACAGAAGTTTAAGGACAAGAACAAAATTAGGAATTCAAGAACTTCATGAAAAGAAAGGACAAGGAGGAAACAGAAGGGACAAGACCAGAGTCTGAATGTAATAAAGTACAAGCAATGTTCGCCGTCATCCACGAAAAGTCCAGCGTTGCTGGCTTGTATCTCCCACCATCTTCCCATAATAGTTGGAAATCCTTCCACACACTCATAAAACCACAAGTGTTTTGTTTTCATTATATATTGTTTTGTTTCTAATGAGAATTAAGACAAAGAACGAAGGGTTGTTCAATAAAGCCCAGAAAAGGCATAGCAATCTACTGTCGGGAAAGACGGGGCCATTATCAAAGATCCCAGGTATGTCAAACTACACAGTCTAGACTGAAGCTTCACTCCTTTTTTTCAAGAACCTGAAGGCCAAGGAGACACTGACATATGAACTAGCCAACTAAAGTCATTCCCTAGAAAATGGGTTAGGCCTGCAGCTCAAGCTAATTTGAAGGCCATTCGTTTAATGCACAGTCTACTCTGTATCGATGGGAAAACCACAGGCTCCAGAGTGGTCATAAGACCTGTGTGAGGTCACTGCATAGCTGCTGATGGTCAGTCAGATCTGGAACCCGGATCTCCTCTCCTAGGAAAGGCCAGCAGTCCTCTCTCCATCACAGCTTAATTCGAGGATGAGGTTACAGGACATCTCCCAGTCAAAGTACTATGGTACTTTGGCAGTACTGTGGCAGAGGATTAAGTACTAGGTCTCAGTATCAAACCGGCAGCATCACATGTCACAGGACAAAGTCTCTGGACCCAGTGAGGCTGAGAATTTGATATGTCATCTTGAGCAAGTAATCTAGTCTCTACGAGCCTCAGGCTATCAGCATATGAGGCCATAATATGTAACGTGCTGTATTTCTTTTCAAAATGAGAAGCCAAAGTATGTCCCTTGAGGCTGGAAACATGGCTCAGTCAGTAAAGGAGGCTTGGATTTGACATTCATAATCCAAACAAAAGGCTGCCTCGGTGATATGTGCTTGTAATCTCAGTGCTGGAGAAGTTGAGACAGGTAGAGAGACCCCAGGGCTTGCTGGACAACCAGCCTAGTCTCCACGGTGAGGACCAGGCCAGTGACAGCTCCTGTCCCTGCACAACAGGGTGAAAGCAACTGAGGAGGGACATTCAAGGGAGTCCTCTGTCCTGCGCATGCATCTGCACACATGTGCACATACACAAAAGCAAACAAAGGATGTAAACCATACGTCACAGAGCAAGAAATCTATAAACTGCAGTGACTGGTATTGCTATTGAGTAGAGATCTTTACAAGCAAACCACAAGATTTATTTTTAAATGCTTTTTGCTTAATAATTATACCAATCTGAATCAGGGATTGAGACTACAGAAGGGGGAAAATTGAAAGTTTTTTTTTCAACATCCTTACTACCTTTAAACAACCACCGTGAACATGTTGATATATTTTAAGAGGAATGATTTAGAGTGTGCAGTTTTTTGTGCCTTGTAACCTTCCAATAACACTCAATTTAGAATAAAAAAATTGGCAGGAATGCAGTCTTTTCGAAAAACCAATTTCTTGTTTGTTTTGCATTTTAGGGGATGGTGGGAGGAGAGATATTATACACAGATATAAACTATGTCAATACAAACATTATCACATATTTTAAATCGTATTTTCATCCTTATTTACCGTAACATTCGAAGAGTGTTTTATAGTTCGCTTAAGAAAGTTCCCACAAGGTATCTTGTTTGATACATTTCAAGGCTCAGGTCATGAGGGACTGTTACTCTGCACGTTTTAAAGACGAGGAAATTGGGAATCTGAAAAATTATGTGAGTCGTTCTAGGTCTTTCAGATCCTGAGAGTTTGGATGGTAGCCTAGGGTCTCTGACTCAAAGCTGGTACCTTCTAATTATCCTAACTGAGGAGAACTCTGTCTAATTAGACTTTAATAATCTGCACAGCCTCAAAGATATATTAGGAAAGAGCACTCAGAGCTCAGGAAGCACAGGAATGCAAGCCGAATGACTGCTTCAGGTCCTGGCAACTCACGGACCTTGTCTGAGGAGACAAAAGTTATGGGGGGAAAGGGTGTGGCCCTGAAGACTGCATTCTAACCCTCTACTACACGTGAAAAATGTCCATCTTCCTCCCTTACAGAAACAGTTTTGATATGATACATTGAGACAATATGATCTGAGGCTCTAAAGGACTTCCTTGAGATGCTTTCCCATGTCAAGGATCACCTGTCTGGGCTAGACCACGACCTCCTGTGGCCCCAGAAGAATGTCTCCTAAGAATCTCCAATGCTTGGCAGAGACAACTCAAGCCAAACCTGAATACTTCGAGTGGGTTCCAAATGGGCTTTTTTGCTGAGTGGGTGGCTGCACCTAGTCATCCCAATGATGGCTGTATCATGAGCCAGCTCATTAATAGCTGGGTGTCAATTTAGATTTTTCAGAACACATTACCTTCTGGGTCAGATTTTATGAGATACTGGGATGTCTGGGTAAGTGCTTGTAGGGAGAGATAGGCTAAGAATCATTGAATTTAGTTGGATACTCTGGATATTAATGTGAGAAGCTGTGTGTGTGTGTGTGTGTGTGTGTGTGTATTGTGTGTGTGTGTGTGAGTGTGCACATGCACATTTGCGTGTGTAAACATTTATATGGGGTATCTGTGTGCATATGCATACACGTATGAAAGCATGAGAGGCCAGAGATCCAAACAATGTGACTTTCTTGAATCTTTTTGCTTTATTTTTGAAACTCGGTCTCTCAGTGAACTTTAAGCTCCTCAGTTCAGTTAAGCTGGCTGACCAATCCACCTCAGGGGTCCCCCCGCTGCCCTGGTCTCCCCAGCATAGACATTATAGGTATAGTATATACCACCTTGCCCAGCTGTAACACGTGTGCTGGGAATCTCACTCAAGGCCTTCTGGGTACACAGCAAGCCTTTACCACACGAACCATCTTCCTCAGCTCCAGGCTGAGGTCTTAATCCTAGATATGCTGCTTGTTTTGTGACTGTCAGTTTGAAAGGCTTCCAGCAACAGAGACTCAGGCCACAGGCCCTGTTGAACACAGACTAACTACTGCCTGCCTCCTCCAGGTCTTCACACTCTGAAGATCTCTGGCTGAAGTAGCTTCACTCCACCGAAAGCCAAAAGCCTCAGGAAGGAGGCAGGAGTATTTGTTGCCTCACCAAGAGAAGGTGAGCTACAGCCACTTCCCAAGCGAGAGCATGAAGCTCTTCTGAAGATATCCCGGCCAGGTTGTCAAACAAACGCAGAGATGCTCTCCTGAGCTAAGGCTTAACTGAATGATCACTGTTTTTCTTTGAGATGTTTTGGCTTCTCAGCTGGTTCTCAAGGTCTCCACTTAACCTAGAAACCCTCTCTCATTTCCTTCACCAGGTCTTCCCCAGCAATGAACTTGATTTCTCTTCCCTTTCCCTCCACACAACAGAAACAACTCCACCTCCCAGTCAGCAACGCCAAGCCTTCAGATCCTCTTAAGTCTCAAAACTGCCACACCTCTTCCTGGGGGTCTCCTGGTTTGCTCACTGAAATGGTACCTAGTATCTAGGCCAAACCTTTCCTTCTTTGTCATATAGTGTCTTTTAGTTCCCAGTTGTTTCCAGTGCAGATGTGGAGCTCACCAGCTAAACCCAGCTCCTAACAGGCACAAGATCCAGAGCTTTATGGTGTAGTCATTCAACACACAACATGGAAAGATACAAGAAAAGTCAATCTTCTTGACATGTCTTGGGATGTAAATAGTCACAGTGTGACTTACCACATGTGGCCTCTGTCAAGACTAATGACACTGTGTGCCTCAGTTTTTCCATCCAGACTGAGGAATAATACAGTGGTTGCTTAGTAAGGTAAAGAGTTGGAGCAATTTTTTTTTAAATAACATGCCTAGGCATGCCTTAATATGCCCAATTCACCATTAACCCTTGCATGTAAAATGCTTTTTGTCTACAGTACATTCATGCTGCAATATATATATATATGTATATATATATCTTGTATATCAAAGAATAGGGTTTGGAGAGAGAACACACTAGCACTCACATAATTAAACTGTGCTATGATGCTCATGACCACAGAAACGGGGTGCTACTGGACCAGGTCTGTGGTCCCCAAGGAAAGATGATTTGACATGAATTGATTGGAATGGTGTTAGCTAAAATCCATGAAGTTAGTAATCACATACACAGCACCTCCAAAGAGTCCTTTAGTGGTTTTATAATGTACCAACCACAGACGGGTTCAATTTGGTACTGTTATTAAGCAAATAAATGGATTTTTAGATATTTAGCTTCTAATCATATGTGAGCTTCAGGAAGCTCAATGCTCCAATGGCACCATTAAATACCTCTTTGTTACAAAGGCCTGCTTTGACTTCTGAGGCAAAGTTGAGGGCCTAAATTCAACCCCATTAGTTCATATCTTGCCCAAAATGCAGCTTATAATGAAGCCAGCAAATTAGGTCCCCTGACCATAAACCTCACAGAAGGAAAACAAGCAGAGCATGAATCACAAAGGCTTTACACAGCAGTTAGCTATTAGTAACATATAAATTAAGAGCACAATCAAAGGGGGAGGCATAAGTTTAGTAGTTATGGTCTCTACGAAACCCAACCCAGCATTCTGAGTGAAAGGGTGGTAATAATGATGATAAAATAATATCAATGAGAGCTTTTTCATTATGTTTTTGACAAATAGTAAGCCCTGGAACTTGGAGCCTCCTTTTTAATTTATTGCTGTTTTCCTTGTCAGGTTGTACCAAGTTGTCGCAGCCCATCTGGCTTCCAAACCTCACAGGCTTGTCCCAGACCTCAGCTGGAAGTTTTGAACAATGGAATGAGTCACAGTTAGCCACAAGTGTGATTCTATTACCACAGTTGGTCTGTGTCACCAAGCTTGCAAAACTCTGCCTGAATCATGTCAATTAAGTTTTGAGCAGTGCTATTTACAGTTCTTTAATTCTCCCCTAGAGTAATATTGAGGAGGATCCTGGCCCACTGCTCTCAAGGGAGGAGTTTGTAAACTTGCTCACACTCATACATGGGCGCAACTGATTCCCTACGTACTGGAAGAAGTTAGCCTCCCTGGCTTCCGTGAAAACTGCCTCCAGGCTCTGTGATCTGGTGACCAAATTTCTGTTGACAGACTCTTCAGGGGTAGGGGTTTTTGAGCTAACAGATCACAGCGACTCACTGTAATGCATACTAGAATCTTCGAACCGATTGATGAGGCAGGTCTGTCCCAGGTGATGGGAAAGAGACAAAGTATCATCAAGAATATTTTTTGAAAAAAATCACCTTACAAACACTGATGAGGTTAGCCTTACATTGGCAAAGAAACCCACAGTGGTTCAAGTATTCTCATGCCTCATAATGGCCTATAAATGCTTCTGTCAGAGTTCCAAAAAAGTGCACAGTCAGTACAGTGCGTTTCTGTTTTCTATTTTTGTGCCATTTAAAAAAAAAAGTAAAAATAGCCATTGGACTGATACTCCTCCCTCCCCCCCCCCTTGACAATTTGTGGAGAAAAAAAAAAGTTCACTCTGAGGCTGAAAGTTTGCATGCCAAGTTTTCACTTGGAACTAATTTTTATGGCTGAGTTAAAAAAGACCCTGAAAAAGAGAAGTTTCAAATGGAAATGCTGACACAGCTCTGCCCACAGTGGCAAGAAGGGAGGTTCAATAATGCTCGTTTGTACCTTGTTTGCCTAATTGTTGCTTTAGAAAAGGAAATCTGACTGCCTAGCCTTGAGCATCACACATAGCTTAACCACATCTGTCTACTCATTATTGGAACTATCTGGAACCTGCAAAAGAAGTTAGCACTGAGCCTTGTTTTCAGAAGAGCCCAGTAACGCATTGTGGGGCAGGACACACAGATGCATTCCCTGACAGATTTCATTACCCTAGACTCACCTCCACTTAGAGTCACAGCCACATCCAACAGGAAGCAGAGGAACAAGCAAGTGTCTTTGCTAATAGTTTTGTAAATCTTAATTCTTGCCAATTGTCTACTAATTGTTTTCTAAAACTAGAAATGCTGACGATGAGCTGTTTGTGTAGATGAAACGATAGTGCGAGTTGCCTGGACTTTGATCCACCGCGCGGATTTTAAGGTGGCGATCTCTGGGGTTTATCTGGAGGGGAGAAAGACTACAGTGAGGAGTTTTGAAGCAAGCAAGAGTCTCTGCCTTGCTCCCTCCTGAGGAAGGCTGTTCAGAAAGCTCTCAGCTGACTAGAAAGGCTGAATTTCACAACCTTCTGAAATAGTAACAACAAAAATAAGTATTCTGCCATATGAAGGAACCCCATGAAGTTTGCGCATACTCCTGGCCAGAGTTCCCATGGAGTCCTTTGGGGGCCACAGGTTGGGGTCTGCACAGCATTGGAATGGTGTTCCTGAAATAAGGGAGTCCAGTGTGGTCCTCAGACCTGGAATGTATTGTCACATTGGTAATGACACTAAAAACTACAAAGCTACAATGCACAGAAGGTTCATGCTTTAAAAAGAAAGTAATAATGATGATGATGATAATAATAATAATAATAAAGGAAAAACTTTTTTTCATTTAATTTTCCCCAGCCCTCAGAAAGTCTTTATTCCATTAATGAAAGGGAGAGAGAGAGAGAGAGAGAGAGAGAGAGAGAGAGAGAGAGAGAGAGAGAGAGAGAGAGAGAGAAGAGGCTTTTCTGAACTTTAACGTTTTCATAGCTTGGGCTTTATTTCCACCTTAAAATCTTTACCTGGCCATGATCTGTTGTTCCATTACTGGAGGGCAAAAATGGGAGGAATTGTCTGGGCTAAATTGCAATTAGGCAGCCCTGAGTGCGGCTGGCACCAGTTAACTTGGGATATTGGAGTGAAAAGGCCCGTAATCAGCCTTCGGTCATGTAGAACAATGCATAAAATTAAATTGACATTAATGAATAATTGTGTAATGAAAATGGAAGAGGAGAGTTAATTGCATGTTACAGTGGGTGTAATGCCTAGATAACCTTGCATTTAATGCTATTCTTAGCCCTGCTGCCAAGACTGCTACAGAACCTCTCTCAGCAGGAAGTCATTAAGGCTGTGAGGAGATAATGCAGGCTCAGTGAAACCTAAGTGGCAACAGAGTAACAAGACTTTCTTTCAGACCTTAGTGTTTTCTGGGGGGGGGTGAAAAAAAAGAGGGCACGTTGAGGTAATTTGTACACATCTGAATGAAAACAGGAAACTCGCCTCAACCTATTTGCAGTTTGTCCAGTCCCACACATTCCTCGACTATTGTACAGACCAAGGTCAGCTCCAATAAAGGGGAGGAGGCAGCTCGCAGCTGTGCACTGGTTACAACTTAGTTTTGTTAACCACTCATTGTGTCAATGTCTGCAAAAGGTTTGACGTCAGACTTAAAAGAGTAGCGGGGACATGACCTCAGGACAGGTTCATGGGCACCACCTGCTCCGGCAGATGATCAGTTTAGGAGTCCTAACAGCTGCAAACAGCCACTCTGAAACCCGCACTTAAAGCCCGGCGTACTCCAGCAGACAGTGAACAGTGGGACCATTCTGGACCCTTGCCTTCCCCAAAACGAAGATTTCTCAAAAGATGCAAAATAGAAAACTTACAATATTTTTCTCCCCACTGAAGGCTCTTGTCTCTAGGGGTGCTTCTGGATTTCAAGCACTGTGAAGTATTGGGGGTTTTTGAGGTTTGTTGTTTTTTTGGTTTTGGTTTGGTTTGGTTTTTGTGGGGGTGGGGGTTAATTTGTTTGGGGTTTTTTGTTTGTTTTGGTTTTTGTCTTTTAGGTTTTGTTTTGCTTTTCTTCCAGGAGGAATCAGCTAAACAGCACAGTCCTTCCCTGATATCTTGAGATCATCCCAGAGTGTAATGAACACATAACGCTCATGTGGTTAAAAAGACCAGGCTAAGATAATGCCAGCAAAAGGGCTGGATGGAAGCAGACCAGTCTGAAAATCAGTCATTCCTGCTTGCGCACAAAATGTATGTTTAAATCTCATTTGGAAAACCTCTGAGTACCACCAATGGTAGTCAAGATTTATTTGGTGGAGGGGGACTCTCATTCTTTTTCAGGCTCATATTTCTGCTTTTGCAAATGCAGGGGTATCAGTGCATATTTCAACCAAAGTGATTTTTGATTGAGAAATTATTTCATCCTTGGGGCTTCATTTTGTTTGTTACTTTTTGATTTGCATGGAAATTTGTTTTTCTCGAGTCATTCAGAATGGATCTTCGGTGCGACTGGGTGCATGTCTTTTGGCTCCGGTCTCTTGCTCTTATTCCCAAGTTTTGCCGGGCAGGGATGGAATATGACACTTACGTTTCTGAACCTCAAACAGTAAAAGGTATTGTTTCTTCCATCAAGAAATTCTTAGAAGCAACCAAGTCTCTAAAGAAAAGATAACCAGCCCAAATGAATGGGTTCTAGGCACATGGATATTTGTCCACAACATAATACATAACAACATACTGACTTGGCCGAGTTAGCACTAAAAATAATAATGCAATTCTAAGACTGAAAAGGAAATAACAATGAATGGGGGAGAAGAAGGAAGGAGAAAAGTTTTGTTGTCATATTTAATCTTTTTCATCTTCACCCACCAGTCTGAGATCTCCTTCTAGGGATAACTCTGCTACCTCATGAGCTGAAGCTGGTAAAGCAAATGCAGTACCAACACCATGACAGTTCTCTGTCAGTTCTTCACTGCCATCCGTCCTAAGATCACTGCTCTGATCACACCAATATCCTTACTAATGACCATAAAAACCACACTTATGTCAGTGTGATACCTGCAACACAAATTTCTGGCTTAAGCCAACTGCCTAGTCTGCCATGTCCCTACTTACTTCTACTTTGAAATGCCTGTTCCCTATCTGATTTACCAACTTACATGGCTAATCCTAGAAATTCTGTATATTTTCTTATATATGGTAAGACGTATTTTATGACATTAGTATTGTATGCCCCTTCAAGAACTGAGTAAACAAAAGTGCTTAGTATATGTCTTCTATGATGCACGCTAACTCTAAGATTAAATTGCGAGAGTCAGAAAGTTAGAATACAACAAAAGAAACACAATATCTGAAAATGTTCATTATAATTTACAGATAATGTAAAATTTTGAATGTACAGGCTGGGAGAAAATTTGTTTACAATTCTTGTATAAAATCTTTAGATGGTATTGGTGCCATGTGATGTGAAAGCAGAAAGTGAAAGAAGGAAGAGGAACAACAGGGGGGAGAACAGGAATGGGGAGAAGAGTGGGAGTAGAGGGGGAAAGAGAAAGAAGCAAGAATGAAAAAAACATAATCAAACTTATTACTCTGTATGCCAACGTCAAACTAATAAAAAAAAAAGACTTAAAAAGAAAATGAATTTATCAAACATTGCTCATCTTAAAGGTGTGTTGAGAGTCTAGTAACAGTAAATGAAGAGAATTTTCCACTATCTGGTCATCATGCTGAACAATGATAAATGCAGGAGATGAGAAAAGTATTGGAAACTGAACTAAGTTTTCTTAAGGTCTTTACTGACATGAGTCATTTAGGCACTGTCCTTTTGGTGTGGGAATGAATACAACTTGCTAGAAGAGAGGAGATAGTTCATTAAGGTTTACTACAAGCTAGAATCCCCCCCCAAATGAAAACTTTGATTCATAGAGATAAAGAAACTTCCAAGTGCTAAGATTAATGAAAGACAGTGATCAAGACAAAGACTTCATTGTTGAAATAATTTGAGTTTAAGAGGTCACATGACTTGGAAATTGTCTTTGCTGGTTCCTAGCTATAAAATATGGCCTCACTTCTTTTTGATTCCTCATCTCTGGAATGAGGTGCACAGGGATCCCCTAAATCTTCTCTAAAACAGTGCATCTCACTCAAAAGTAAATATAAATTGATGGAAACCTTACTGTATGGAACTTGTCCAAGATCCTCAGCTGTCAGTCAGTGGCTAAACGTGAGAAACTTCTATCTCATAAACTAGGTCCTTTCCATAGGGCCATAGTTTTGTGTTATTCTTCCAGAGCTTCATACATGTATGTCACAAATTTTTGGTCATGTTTGCCTCTACATTTGATCACATCCCTTTTCCCACCAAAATCCTTTTTCCAAAGAGGTCATTGTCCTACCTTCATGACTTGTCTGTCTTTATTTCACTTTTTTTTTGCTTTGATTTGATGATCCACTGATTTTAATCAGAGTATTTACATGAACCTGAGTTGAGGATTATTCTCTAGAACATGGCAATTTATCAGCGGCTCTACCACTGAAGAAAATGGAACCCTCCCTTGGCAACTAGTAACTCAGGGAGGGATGGAGCCTTGTGAGGCTCTCCTGTATCTGTGATGAAATGGTAACAGACAGCCATCACGCAAATCTTATAAGTCTTGTGCAGATAGCTACAATTGCTAAGGGTTCCCAAGTGCACTTGCCATGTTATGCCTAGAAGACATCTTTGCCCAGCACATCTCTTATTCTTCAGGCTCTTACATTCTTCCTACCCCATCTCCCATGACTTTGAAGGGGATCATATAGCTGTCCCATTCAGGAACATGCCACTGTCACTTCTTCTCAGCCAGCCCTTAAGCCAGTTCTAAGTCTCTGCATTAACTTCTGTCTACTACACAAAAATGTTTCTCTGAGGAAGGCCAAGAGCAAAGAACAAATCTATAGGTATAAGTGCCAGAAGACACTTAGACACAACGTCCATTTAGAAAAAAACAATACTAATGCTCCCGGCCCCCAGTCCAGTGGCTGTTCTTGCTGAAACAGACATAGTGAGCACAATGACCTGACCTCTCCCTGGGCAAATGGAGTCCCAACACCTGTGCAGGTCTACAGACTGATCATTTCCTTCTCTTCTCTGCGACAAAGCCTGAGCTTTCTCTGGACTCCTCATAGCAGCTGGAAAGCAAAGAATTAATCTATATTTGATTTAAAATAACAGTATAATTGCTGATGATAATCATGATAATGAGGGCAGTAACTAAGACAGAAATCCACCTGTGAGTTATTCTAGTTTGCACATGAATTCAAACTAAAAGTTACCTCAGAGACTTAGCAAAGAGAAATTCTTCTGGCCAATCTTTAGAAGATGGCAGCCAGTGTATCCAACCAACTCAACACAAATCTGAGATGATGCATGTTTGCAGGGGGTGGGGGTGGGGGAATCAGTATTTCCTTCTCTGATGTTTTGCCAGTAGGTTGTGAGCTTCATCATACACAAACTCTTGTTTGGACATTCAGGTGTTTTCTAACTCCAGCTTAAGTATTTAATAAATGTGCAAAGTCACAGACCAGGAACTGTTGTGTGTGGAGATCTGAGTGAACACATAAAGAGCAGAGGAAGTCCTTTCTGACAGTGTAGTGTTGACATGGGCTCAGCTGTGTCAAGGACCCATCGGAGAGATGGCAAAGCCTTCCCGTGGTCTGAGTGTGAATGCTGACAGTATGGACTTCCATAGAACTAACTTTAAAACTTGGGTAGAAATTCAGAGTTGTATACAGATGGATTTGTAAATGAGATAGTACATGATGCTTAGCATGACTTACTCAGAATAAATTCCACCAGGGTGATATGATGACCTTAGGTAATGGCAGACCTGACCTAGTGAGTGGATGAGAAGAGGCCACAGAGATAAAAAGAAGAAAGGAATGATGAGTGTCTTAGTCACTGCTCTATTGCAGTGACAACACCAGAACCAAGGTAACTCATATTGGAGAATATTTCATTGGGATAGATTCAGGAAAAAAAAAGAACTACAATTTATCATACATTTCATTTTTATTTTTCTCATCACTTTTGATTTTTCATGTATTTTTTTTCCTTTTGTGATTTGTTTGTTGGAGTATTTTACCCATTTCCAATTTGGCTGACTTTTTCTTATTAACATTGTAAAAATTCCTTATGAATTCAGAATACTAACATTTTGTTAGTAATATGAAAATACTGTTTTAGGTTTTGTGAGGTACATAATCATCGTTATAACTACACTGCTTGTGTCACCATGGTTGGTAAGTTGCCATGGACAATATTTACAGGAATAAAAATGATTGTGTCCAATAAAATTTTATTTCCAAAAATAAGGGCAAATCCCCACATGATAGCATGTGCCTGTGATATCAGAATTTGGGAAGTAGAGGCAAAAGGATCAGGAATTAAAGGTCATCCTCAATTATATGAGTCTGAGGCCAGCCTAGGCTACATGAGAACCTGCCTCAAGAAGGAAGGAAGGAAGGAGGGAAAGAGGGAAAGAGAGAGAGAGAGAGAGAGAGAGAGAGAGAGAGAGAGAGAGAGAGAGAGAGGAAAATAAAGTAAACCAAAGCAGGAACAAGGGTTGGTTCTGAGGTAATAGACTCCCAGCCTAACCCTGCACTTTTAAGGATGTAGTCTATAGTGTTCTGTGGAGTCACACAGATTTTTAAAGAGGCAAGAGAAAAACCATTTTTAATATAATACTAGGCTGTTCCTTGATGGTTTTGCTATGGTACCTGGGAGTGCTAATCTGCAAACAAGGATGAATTCAATAAGTGCTGCTCAGAAACTCAAGGAGTGTTTTCACCAGCACACCCTCACTGTGGAACTCACAGTTGTTCACTTAAGAGTGTCCTCACTGGCAGGATGGTCCACTGAGTAAAGATGCTTGCCACCAAGTCTGGTGGCTCCTAAATGTTCTTTTCTGACCTTCGTATGTATTCTGCAGCATGTACACTTCCATTTATAACATATATTCATACTTACAATAATAATAAAATAAATTAATCACGTGTCCTTACTTAAACAATGAAAACAGAACTTTATTGAGAGCTAACCCATACTCACATGTCTGCTTAATACTCTCTAATGGGTTGAGATTTTCCAATAAAGCACTTCTGCTCTGTTTTAATAAATGATGGTTACTTTTAGAAACAACCTATGATTGTTGAGTTGCCAGCTGAACTAGCCATTTTTCTAAGAAACCACTGTAACTTCCAAGAACTGGGCATACAAACTACATATATTCGGTTTGGTACATCAGTTTATCAAGTTAAATAAATCATGACTGTCACTTCAATGCACACTCCTAAATTATTTATTATCACTATTAAAATATAAGCTTTCAAGTGAGATTTAGAGTTTATATTTTACTACTCTTTGGATGTGACTGCTTCCCAATACTTCTGGGGAATTTGCTGAGGTGAGCAATGACTAGTCTGGAATTTCCACATAGTATAATGAAGTGTGTGAGCATTTAAGAGATCTGTGAGACTCAATCTATAAACATTATCCAGATGATCAATAAGAGATACTAGAAAATCCCACTTTAATAAAGCATTTACTCAATGCGTAAAATGTATCAAAGGATCTTAGTGTGACAGAGCACTACAGGGTAACTGATGTGGATTCAGATTCTGGACTTGCCACTAACTTTTGAGCACCTGCCACTTGTAGAGACTTGGCTGATATCAGAGGATAGTATTCACAGTCCTATCTTTTTCCAGTGTATGTCCGTATGTCTGTATGGCTGTATGCCTGTATGTCTGTATGTTGGTGCATCTGTATTTCAAATCAACAAATCACCACAGGCTGATCAGATTCCCAATAATATACAAAACAAGTCAGTGTAATCCTTTTTTTGGAGAGAAATACTTTTATTAAAATGTAAGGTTAATATATAATCAGCTTACTGCTTAAAATGAGTTAATAAATGTCATAAAATCATACCTTCTAATCTCTATAAATATTAATAGTTACAATCCACATGAATAAAAGCTCTTTGGTACCCTTGATAATTTCTAATAAAAATATCAAATGGTCCTGAGATTTAAATGTTTGAGGTCTTATTAAGTTGGATATTTATGTCATTAATTTTTATCCTCATTCCTTTTCAAGGGTAGTCGTTTTGTGTTGTAAATGGTCTTCTCAGCCTGTTTTGCCTCATATCTATTAAGTTATAATATTTACTATTGCCATTTTTACTCAATTATAAGTAAGCTTTATGTTTTAACTATGATAGTTCTTTGATCTATGAGCAATTAGTTGAATATTTTATTAATTTCCAAAAATGTAAGAATTTTAATTCATCCTGTTATGGATTTCTACTTTAATTTCAATATATGAAGACAATATGGTCTGTGTGATACCAAAGTCCCAAATTTTTGTAATTCACTCATTATCTTCTTATGAAAATCCAATATGTATATGAATATAAATTGTATTGTAATTTTTAAAGTCCACTGTGTAGATATATGTATAGATATATGTTTGTAGATTCTAGAAACAGAGTTCAATTCTTCTACATCCTTATTTGTGAGTTCTAGGATCACTAATAATTAAAAGAGAAGTGTTTTAATCTTCCACCAAGATAAGAAATCTCTCCATTCCTACTTATAACTCCAGGAAACTTCCTTCCTACCTCTCCCCACACTTTCTCACCCTCTACCCAATCCCCCACTCCTCCATCTATCTATTTATCCATCCATCCATCTATCCATCCATCCATCTATCCATCTGTCCATCCATCAATCCATCCATCCATCCATTCATCCATCTACCTATCTATCTATCTATCTATCTATCTATCTATCTATCTATCTATCTATCTATCTATCTATCTATCTAATCTATCCGTATACACATATACACATTGAGGTAGGCTCTTACTATATGACTTCCTGGTCTTATAACTCACTACATGGCATAGATAGGGCTCAAACTCACAGTTTTCCTATTTTTTCATATCTCTATAAAATTTTATTAGGTCAAGTCAAAATCAGAATGGTTCTATATTGCTCTATTTGGCAAAGTCAAACTCTAATAACAACATGAGTAACAAACCTCCACTACTTTTTTTGTTAAGGTTAGTTTTACCTTATCACAGTCCCTTCACATTTGTTGAAGAGATGTTCCACATTTGCATCTATCTAACTCAACTTTCCTGCATCTCCAAACTTCAATTATACCTCTTATAATACCGCACCACTAGATTCTGGTTTTATCCAATATGACAACCACTCATTGTGGCATATTTAGCTTGCTTGTATTTATTATAAGTAATGATATTTTAGACTTGTTTCTCCTACTCTACTTTCTATCTCTTCAACTTCTTATCATTGGTTGTGTGCTTATTCACTATCACAGTCCATTCGTAGCTGGTTTGAAGTGATGGATCCTGATTCTGTAATCCATAAATCATTCTTGAAAATTTTCACATGTGATAATTTCTTGAAGTATAAATGTTAAAATGTCTTATCTTGAATAATATCTTAGAACACACACTAAGGGCAGCCCTATTTCTGATTTACAAGCCAGTATTGCCTAGTATTTTAATCTTATATCTACTGTCCTTCACAAATTCAAACATATTTTTAAATCAACTTATATAGACACCATGCTGTTGCAAGATTTTCCATGTGTAATCACATTAGGGCAGTGGAAGGCCTGTGATTGGCCAGGAAAGGGGAGGCAGAGCTAGGAGTTGGGGAGTCGCAGAGGTTTCAGGAGAGAGGTCGCAGGTCGGAGAACCAGGATGACTTCTGACATTTTTCTATGTGTTTTTATAAGGTTAGAAATATTGGGATAAAGCTTTATCACTTTTAATTGGCTCTGAAATTACTCTATTGGCATCTTGCAATTGTGATTATAATATACATAAATCTAATTGGCTAACCAAATAAGCATCAAGAGTCATGCTTCTACTGGGTAATTGCACCAGAGCTTGCAGACTGTGGGATATGGGAGTTGTGTGGAAGCAAGATGAACTAGCAGGATGCCACCGGAGATGTGACCAGGCCAGCAGGACTGCAGGGGGAGCAGGACCTCATCAGGACATAGTGTTGTGCCATGGTGGGGCAGGAGAATTGGTGGGTCTTTTTTAATATTTCCTGCAACACCATGCTTTTTAAGTCACCTATGGGGTCAATACATCATTTGAACACCTTTACAGCTATTTCTGTGGAGATGATTTTTGTATATTCTTTATATTAGATATAATCTTTAGAAGTTCCTCCACTATCTTATTTACAACAAAAGACATTGGTATACAAATCTCCTTGTGCCCTAAAAGTAGTTATTTTGTTCTCATTTTTTTTTTCAGAGACTTAGTTCAGTACACAGTTGTAAGTGTACTATGGAGTTATATGACAATCTTTCTTTCAACTGTTGGGATATTTAGGTCTTGATGATGGGCCATATCGTTTTTTTACTAAGGCAAAGTCTGCTATTAGTACAGTTGTCTTTCCCTTGAGTTTGATTTTTCTCTCTAGCTACTGCTAAGTTTTTTCTCTGTCTCAAGTTGATTCCGGCACTGGTAGGTGTTGTCTTCATTCCTGTACTGGTTGAAGCCTCTTCCCTAGTCAATGGACTCATCATTTTTTAACAAGTTCCAGGAAAACCTGAGTGCTTTGATTCCCATAACTCTCTTATCCTATCCATTTGCTCTGTGCGACTTGTGTTAGATGTCTGTTATATCTTTTCACTCTGCTTTCCACATCATTCAAATTCTCCTTCATATTTCCTATTTTTTAATTGCCTGTGTTTCTAGAGTCCATTCTTAAATTTTTATATAATGGCTGGAGGGAAGGTTCAAAAGTTAAAAAATGCTTGCCCTGAGTTATAAAGACCAGAATTTGGATTCTGGTACCTGTGCAACATACTTGGCATCTCTGCAAATGCTTGTAATCCAAGATCAAAAGGCAGAGACAGGAAGATAACTGATTGTTACTGGATTTCATTCTAGCTGAGACTAGAGTCCCAGCTTCTGAAGTAAGACCCTGCCTCACAGGTCTAGGCAGAGAGCAATAATGAAGAGCATCTTATGACTTCTGGCCTCTCAGTACCTATATACACATGTGTACATATACCATATACTTTCCATGGGTTTAAGTTCTCATGAAAACTTATCTATATTTGTGATAGTTATAGAATGTTATATATGTGGTTCTTTTCTCTCATTTACCTACTATCAGATAACTGAAGTCCTTGGGAGAACAGACATTTGCTTAAACTTTGAACTGGTCCTTAGTCATTCAGTCTTGTTTCTGGACTACACTTAAATGACTTATTATGGATTACACTTAAATGACATTTATCAATAGGATTAATAGAGCTCTACATGGAGGATTTCTTCTTATAAAGATGTTTTTCATTTGTGTTTCTCTTCATTCCTATCTGAGCATGCTGGATTAGTTTAGATTCTCATTGCATCTGTGAGTTTTGATAAAGACTGTAGTGTTTGAACAAGGAATTGATTGACCTCTGTTAGTTCTAAAAAGAACATTCTGGTTTCACATTTTAAAAAATGAGAACTAGAGGTGAGCAGGAAAGAGAAAGGCATGAGTCACAAAGTAGTTATGTTACTAAACAAGTGTTGGAGATTGGTCCTAATCCTTTGATTCAATCAGGAATCTGTGTGTCCAAATGCTAAAGTCCTTGCCCCCAATTGGTTTTTGATCCATCAATAAAAATGCCAATGGCCAATGGTTGGGCATGGGGCAAGACTCTTAGAGTTGTTCGGGCTGGGACAAAGAGGAAACAGAATCACCAGGATGTGGTGGGAGACAGAAGAGGAGAGCTGCAGGAGAGGGAGCCAATGAGCCATTTGAGAATTTGGGTGGGTAGCCACTGATCACTTCCCCAATTGGACCTGGAGTAGCAAGAAGAAAGTTTAGGAATGCCCAGCCTTTGAGTTAGCCAAGGCATTTTAAAAGTAAGCTAGTGTGTGTGTGTGTGTGTGTGTGTGTGTGTGTGTGTGTGTGTGTGTGTGTCTTTCATCTGCCTGGAGCACAAAGCAGTGTAGCAAAAACTCACCGTTACAAACAAGGAGTCTCAGTAAGAAACCAGGGAACTGTGTTGATCTAGGAAGAAGGACATAGAAAAGGCAGGTGAACAGACAGACTCAAGATCTCAGTAGGGTCGAATATATGTTGGATAGAGGAGCGAGGTGACTTAGCTGTGTGAGTAAGAATCAACAGAATGCAGAAAGCACGAATAGAAAATTTCCCTGGGCTTTTAGCTGTGGTCATGATGAGTCCCATACCACCTCTGTGAGAATGGCAGGGGATTGAGAGGTCAACTACCTAGGAGGGAAGCAGGTGAAGGACTGATGAGGCCAAGATGTGCAAAGGTCCCCTGCTGCACACTGACATCTCCAAGGGTGAGATCAAGAGCAGGAGAAGCTTCATCTGCATCAGTGGCATGGGTTAACCATGAAAGAAGTGTGCACGTTTGGGGAGGTAGACAATGCTTTGCTGTGATCGTCTTCTTTAGAGAGAATGTGAAGAAATCATTTGGTATACCAGGGTCTGCAACTTTCTCGAGATCTTTATTCAATCCTTGTAATGATACCATGGGAGAAAAGAAGCCATTGTCTGTGTTTCAAATTCAAAACTTCCTTTAGAGCTGAGTGTGGGTAGTATAAGACAGAAGTTTCAGAGGTGGATGCAGTAAGATCAAGAATTAACAGCCAACCTGGCCTAAAAAGCAAGAAACAGTTCCTCAAAACTTAAAAGGCAAACAAAAACACATGACAAAACTTCTGGAATAAAAACTGACACAGCCTTCTATAGCTACATTTGGCAGAAAGTAATATCATTTGTGGGGGGGCTGGGAAGTAACAGACATTCACCTTTTCAGGGGTGATTTTTTTATTCTACATTATCTTACTCCTAAATGAGGTTTCCATTTTATCACAGAACTAATTTTGTTACCTAAAATCCAAACTATTATACAGCCAAAGTTTAATTCTCTGCCCTAATGTTCATTCCTACTTAATTTTACGGGTCTTCCTATTCTCCATTAATCTTCTTACCCAAGGCCACTCGAAGGCTTTGAGCACTCACAGTTCCAAGCCCCTGCCGTCACTGAGCACAGCTGTACAGACATTTCTTCAGTCTCTTCTTGTTCATATTTTCTTTGTCCTTGTGGTTAAGATAGGTGCAAACACTGTAGCCTTTTAAGGACATAATTCTCTGGTTCCTACCTGAACCCCATGACTGCAAGTCTATTTTTTATTGTCTCTGAGGAATTTTCTTATGGGAACCCAGAGTGATTACTACCTATGGAAGCAGAATTCAGGAGGACCACACCTTACATTTTGCTTCACAATTTTACTCTTTGTTTATCTGGCTTCCTCTGTTTCCAAAAAGCTCCAATACATATAAAGAAAGCAACAAGCGAGAGCTTGATTCTTATTTCATGCCCACAAGGAAGAAAAACCAAAAGCACCTTTCTCTTCCTCTCCAGCCAGCTTTTGTTTGGCAAGTGTCACCTTTTCTATAGGGTAAGCCTATAGGTTCTTTGTTTCAAAGCCAGACATGTTAGCATACCTTAATACGGCCACCACTAATCTACAGAAGAGAAAGGATTTGAACTCAGTTTTTCCAGTGCCAAGTCTAGCTTTTCTCTTACTACAGCATCTATACCAGTCATCCGTGGCTCGTCTTTAGTTTGGTCCTATAAATAGCTATACTTAAATATTAGTTGGATTTCTTCCACGACATAAAAAATACCACCTGTTGTTTTGCCATATGATACAAAATGGAAGTTTAGTGACTTACCATAACAGAAGTAAATGTTCTTGGGTTGGGTTGCTCATTTTTTTATCTTTTATCCATTTTTAGCACATCTATTTTTATTTTTTACTTTTTAAAGAACACTTCATTAACCTGATGAGGTAGAATTTTTAAAATAATCTTAGTTATTTCCCTGCCATTGAGTGAAAATGACCAATAATCTTGGGCCACTGTTCTATGACAATGGGGGTTGTACATGAGTGGGTCCCTTCTTACTGAGAAGTTGGAAAGAAAAATCAGATGGTCACCGGGTAAAAAGCCTATTGAGATCCTAAAGTGACTTGGAAAGGAAGCTATCTTGTGATATCACCTAATAAAGACAGTTCTGGAATTGGAATTGAGCAGTTCTTTAGAGACTTCAGCTCTCACCCTTGCTGTTACTTATGGTAACAGCTAGTTTCATGTTGAACTCTGGTTGACTGTAGTGACCCAATGACAGGTAAAAAAAAAAAAAAAACAGAGAAAACCTAACAGCAGGCACAAGATCCATCTGTGGCTTAGGGTGACCCATCTCCCCTGCATACCCTACCCATCCCAGAGTTGTGTTAAAAAACTGGTTCTAGTTTACCCTGTTACTGCAGGAAGGCCATATCTACCCACGATGAAATAGACTTGAAACTAAAGTAAAAATAAACAAACACATACGAATTATACATCTATTACCTTGATTCCTTGGGGAAAGGACAGATACCCCACCCCACCCCCACCATACTACCATCACTATATCTCTAGGCAACAGAGGCTCAGTCTTCAATAGCGGCATCTTGTGGCTAAAGTATGGAATAGTCCCATCCTCCTTTAGAGGGTATTAATCCTCTAGCCCTGCATTTCTGCACCACAGAGACCAGGATGACCCTAACAATGAAACACACCTTCGAAAGTAAAATTTAAGTGAGAAGTCAAATAACTGATTGAAAAATCAAAACTGACATTTCATTGTACCATAATTGTCTGAAAAAAAATCTTAGAAGCAATGATTGTTTCATTGATAGATTTTGATGACCATTTTTAAGACTTCTTACCTGTACTCTCACCCTGTACTCTCAGTTCAAATTTTTTTATGCCTACAAGCTCATCATTCTAAACTATTAACTTTGTCTAAAAAGTCTACCATGTCTTGATATCACCTTTGAAACAGGCAGTTGCTTTCTATTCTGTCCTTTGACATCTCCCACACTCTGAGACTTATGTCTGTGACTGTGTGTGCATGTATGTGTGCAGGTGTGTGTGTGTGTGCACACGTATGTGTGTGTGCATGGGGGTCATTATATGTGTGGTGTGTGTGTGTTTGTGTGTGTGTCTGTGTATGGTTTCTATTTTAGTTTTTTCCTCTACCCCAGCTTTTTATTCTGTGTATGTGTGTATGGGGTGGGGAAGAGGCATGTGTGAAGGTAAGAGGGCATCTTTTGGACTCAGCTTCTCTTCAGCCTCAGTGAGTTCCCAGGTCATCGGGCCTGCACACCAGCACTTTTATCCACTGAGCCATCTCGCAGGCCTAGAGGTTCAGCTTTGCAGAATGACCAAGTCATTTTTCAAGGCAGGTAAAGCAGTTTTTACTCCAGTCAGCAGATAGAACATGAGAACTCCATCTTTGCAGGTAGGCCCCTCCTCGAGGCCTGTGACACTGTGTCTGTTTTATTTCCCTGCTGACAGATCACATGGATAGCTAATGGTGTGCAGAGTAGTCATTTTAATGTTGTTTTCTGAAATGTGTGTTCAAGTCGTTGGTCAATTTCTTTTACTTTAGAAGTTTCCTTATCCCCTTTGTTCTGTGGATGTTCTGCACAGGATCTGGATACAAATGGTTTGCCACATCATATTCCCTTATATGTGCACATATAGATTTCCTTATGTGTGCACATGTAGATGCAAAAACAAACACCTCAACCTGTCCTTCATCTTTTTCAGTCTCTTAATGATGTGTGTTCAGCAGAAGATACTTTCCATGACTTGTTTAAGAAATCCTACCTTAGGGTCATGGTGAGATCATAGTAGTAGGATAATATTTCCTTCTAAAACTGTACTGTTTTATATTTCAAGGACTATAATAACTTCTGAGTTTTACTTTTCTCTTTCTTTTTAGACAAAGTCCATGTAGCCCAGGCTGGCCTTAAACTCTTTACTCTCCTGCCTCCACCTCCCAAATGTTGGGTTTATAGGCACATGTTAGTATACCTAACTCTTCCGTTAATTTTCTGGAGATGACCCCTCAACATTTACTTTTGAATGTCTCTACACTAGGTAGATTGGCAGAATCGGTACAAGTGTCTTATTCAATCTCTGACCCTCGGAGGCAGGAGTTAGCCTTTGTTCTGCACACCACAGCTGCCCCATGAAGATGGCATGATAGCCTGTCTAAGCACTCTTCATAGAACATGAGGTGGGCCTGACCAGGCTGTCTGATGCACAGCCATTTCTGCCAGGGGCTGACAGCTAGCGATGGTGCTGTGTTGGAGGGGAGACTTTTTACTTTATTAAAGTAGAATTACCAGGGAGTCTGTGCGGTCTTATACATCACTGCCACTCCTTCCACACTCCACAGTTTGCTTATTCGCTAATTTGACCTCCATGATCTTCAATGGTTCATCCAGTCAGTCTGCTTTATCAATCCCATGAGAAATCTTGCTCACTTTCTGACTCTCTGAAAGGATGACAAGGAAGGGAAAGCTTCCAGTGGATTCCATCGTCTCCTCACAATCCCTGTCCTATTTCATATTGGAGGGCAGGGGTGCCACTGGGTCTAAGTGTGTCATGTGTCAACAAGGCCCCTGTGTCTGTCATCCAGAACTGTAGTTTTGCTAATATGTCCGTGTACCTGTTCAAGATGATTTCTCCGTCTTTTGTAACTTTAACAGAGGAACCCATATTTTTTTCCTGTTTTTTCTTTTCATGTCCTTCATCTTCAAAAGTTTAAAGACAGAGTATTTCTTCCCAGACTTGTGTCTATGTGAATGCCCTAACAGGCTGTATTCTTTGTTTGAAGGGCAGATGTAGCCACTGAGTTCAGCTTACTCATTCTGGTCTATCATATTTATTATTTCCTCATTTTAAAAAAGAAAGAAAAGACTCAGCATTGCGAGGAGCAGTTTCTCTGGGACTCCCTCATGATTTCCTCACTGCCACCTTCCACCGTGGCAGAGCCTCTGTTCCTCCAGTCACCAGTGGAGATGGGGCTGGCTGGAAAGTTTCACCCTCCACCGTCTCTCCTCTGAGAAGTTATGATCTGCTTTAATTATGGTGGATACTCCGGCAGCCCAATCTTCTCCTGGGCTTTTGTATTCCCCCCTTCAAGGCCGTACTCGCTGGGGTTCTTTCTGTTAATTCTTCCAAATTAGCTCTCTTGACTTCTCATGCCTAATAGGAAATCTCATGTTCTGGTTATGAAGTTGGTCCCACCAGGTTTCAGGAAGCTGTACATTCTCTGCCTCGCTGGGGTTGCTCTCTATGACTTCCCTGGCTCCTCCCCAGCCTCGTGCTTTGCTCTTTCCTGCTAATAGAAGGTGGAAGAGTGTTCCTTCAGGGGACGGGGGAGGTGCTGTCTTACATAAGCAGACGCAGATCTTGCTTTCTACCCTCTTTGTCCTAGCTTTTCAGTGAGAGGCATGGAAAAGATCGATGACTATGCTCCTTAAACTACTCACATTTCCACTCTGTCCACTAATTTTTTTTCTCAATTCTACAGCATAATGTAGGGTGGCAATGAGTTGATCTCAGTCCTCTGGCCACCAATGTCACTTTCTATGACATGGAATGCCATATGATAAGAGATGAGCACAGGCCAATTCCATGTTTTTATGTCTTTCTCTATCAGTGATGTTATACATGCATGATGGCAAACACACACACACACACACACACACACACACACAGAGAGAGAGAGAGAGAGAGAGAGAGAGAGAGAGAGAGAGAGAGAGAGAGAGAATACAAGAGAGTGAGAGAATGCAAAAGAGAGAGAGAGAGAATACAAGAGAGAGAGAGAGAATACAAGAGAGAGAGAGAATACAAGTATCTCTTCCTGAATGTTGACTTTAATCATCTCAATAAATCAAAGAAATATTCACAGACCTTTTTGTGAAGGTAAAGATTTCAGACTCTGGTGTTTATTTCTGAAGGCACTGGTTTCAGATATCTATCCTTGTATGGGGAGATGCACTTAATCCCCTGCCTGGGATCAACCCAAGCATTTTTTCAGTTATCACCCTTTGCTTTCACTCTGCCCTCTGCCCTTCACTGTGTCTTGCAGTCAGAGAATGCACAATCCCAATGGACTTAGATGTTAGAAAGGACTGCATGGCTTTTATAAAGAAACATCTAGGAATATAGTAAACATTAACTGAGACTTCATCCAGCCACTTATCATCACCAAGGGTGGCATTTGAGTGAGACTGGATGCCATATACCCATGCATCTGAATGTTTGGTTTCCAGATAGTGGAGCATTTAGGAAGGATTAGGAGGTGTGGCCTTATTGAAGGAGGTATCACTGGGAGTAGGCTTTGAGATTTCCAAACCCTATACCATACCCAGTCTTGCTTTCTCTCTGCCTTCAATTTACAGATCAGAAGTAAGGTCACAGCCATGCCTGCCTGATGACCTGCTGCCATCTTCCTGGCCACGAAGTTCGTAAACGCATCCTCTGAAGCTGTAGTCAAGTCCAGAGTTAAATACTTGCCTTACAAGTTGCCTTGGTCCTGGTCTCCCTTTGCAAAAATAGAATAGTAACTAAGGCACCAAGTATCTCCCCTTTTGCTATGCATTCCAAGATGCTATTTTATCCTGACTAGTATGGTGCCAAAACTGTCATCAATGCCTTCTCCCATCCAAGAAAGAAAAGAGCATTCTGTCTACATTCCTAGCCAATACTGGTATTCCTATGACTGGACCAGTTTGGGTCAAATGATCTCTTCAAAATCGCTGACTAGTGGGAAGAAAGAATTTGTTGGATCGGTCTCAAACACATGGTCTAACCCCATTAAACCAGTAAAAGTTCCTACTTGTAAAGATGCACTGATTTCACAAGAAGGGAATCATAGTTATGAGGAAGTTGAAGAAAAAGATGTGTTCTGGGGATAGTACCTACAGTTCACTTTACAAAACTCCTGGACAAAAATATGCTGACCTTCCACAGTCTACAAGGAAACTTGTACTAGCCTTCTTAATGGCTGGTCTTACTTTTAAAGGAGAAAACATATAACACATATGTAACTTATCTCTCTCTCTCTCTCTCTCTCTCTCTCTCTCTCTCTCTCTCTCTCTCTCTCACACACACACACACACACACACACACACACACACACACACGTTAGAATAATAGGCAACTCATGGCTCCTAACAAGAAGGTACCTAAGTACTTGGAGAACTAACTTGAACTTCCTACTTATTTTGTTCTCCAATATTTAAGGTTATTTTTAAAGACAAATCGACATGACATTAAAAGTTGTCCAGTTGTGAGATCCAAGCATTTAGATTTTTAAAGACTCTATATGACAGAGAAAAGTTTTCTAAACACCTTATGTTGATTGAGTGTCACATGACTGTGCAAACAAACTTTTTTCTACCACAGAAGCTTAATATTCTTGGAGACATTACTCAAGGGGTATAAATAAGATCTCCTCTTTTGGATTTTCCTTGAGTTGGTAATCCCTTGAAGTATAGTTTTAAGAGAAAGGTCTTGGGTACAAAAGGTGAGAATAATGAGATATCCCTGTCACTGTTTCCTTAGCAGGGTCATGGGAACATAGGTACAATATGTGCAGGGAGTCTACAAATCAGTAACTCTTCCCTTCTTCCCTCCCATCTGTCCTTATCTCTTTCCTTTCTTCAGTTCCTTTCTTTCTGCCTCTCTCCCTCCCTTCTTCCCTTCCTTTCTTTATTCCTTCTTAATTTTCCTGGTAGAAATTTTTTTCATCAACATTCTGCCATACCTCAGATAATTTTATTTAATCAGAAAGTTTGACAATCTGAGGTCTATGCTAAGCTGGACTTAGACCTTGAAGATACTTTCAACAGACATTCACAGAACTAAATGACCTGCTTGGATCACTCAGTTACTTGGTATAAGTCAAATACAATCTCTCTCCCTCTGTAAGTCCCTCCCTCCCTCTTTCCTCCTCTTCTTATCCTCTCCTCTCCCTCTCCCTTTGTAGGCTTAGATTTTTGGCTAAACCTACTTCATTTAGAGTTCTTAAATGATTCAACCTCCCTTCTAGGCTACTGACCAGAGGTAGAGGAGAAAGAAGATTGAGAAGAAGAGGGGGTTGTGGGCCTGTTTAGTAGTAGTTCTTTGACACAATTTACTATCATTGTCATGATACCTGCAGTCCAGTTCAATAACAAACACTAAACACAAATAAGCAGTAGCACAATCCAACAGAAACTGCAAGGCTCCGCCGAATGGGCGTGAGTCAACAGGAGGAGCAAGAAAGAGCTGGAAAAACCACAAGAACTTCTTTGGTGTGCGTCTTTCTATGAAGTGAAGCCAAGCAAAAACCAGGGAAGAAGCAAAACCAGCAAAGCATTGCATGGCCAGCAAAGAGCTGTGAAAACCAGTGAAATGTTGCATGAAGTAGCAATGCAACTCTCTGTGAGGTTCTACGTATACTCTGTCCAAACATTGTGCACCCTCTTAAACATCTGCTCCAGCAAAACGTAACATGCGCTCCCAAGTGTCTGCTTCAGCAAAACATCCTCTCATAAGACAGCTTCCAAAAACCATCACATTGACACAATTGAGTTTCCAAAGAAACCAGAAATTTCCACTTCACCCTCTTACAGGTTCAAGTCCAGAAATGAGTGGCACCTGTGATTTCTCACTGATGTCACAGTGTTTGTTGAAATGGAAGGTGGGACGGGGGCGGGGGGGGGCATGATTTAAAAGAGAGAGGGAAACAGGGCTCACCTAGGGATAAGATTATTTTATAGATATCTTTTCATAATTATGCAGGATGTTGTCTATGTCGCATTGTTGCCCCAGTTTTGTGTCACCAATCAACTATAACATGGACCAAAGCAACCCAAGTTAGATCAGAGAACAGGAAGGAACCAGAAAAATGACCTGGTTTCATGGCTACTGTGAACACTCTCATTGGAAAGCACTATTGCATATTTTGCTATTCCCAAAGGCTCATTATAAAGGCTTCCTATCCAGGACTCTAATCCAGGATAGGGCAGAAATAATAAGTTTGAGAAGCTAACAACATTGTCCTATATGCATGCACATTCCAGATGCCTTGAAGGTGCTGTTCCTTCTAGACAGCTTGCATTCTAGTGCCTTCAAATATATCCTAGCACTGAAAGATTTCCTATCTTGCTTCCTATCATACATACCAAAAAACTGACATTCTTCAATTCGGAACATCTTAAAGAGATAAAGTATATAGGTAATTTTCTGCCTAGACAATTAAATGTATTTTCTTCTTAAAAGATGTATTTCATACTTGGCTACCTAATGGCCAAATATTTGTTCTGAACATCCTATAATTTATTATCCACAGTGTAGTGCTTAGAGGTTTTATGAGTCACAAGACCAGTTGTGAACTATCCACTCTCAGCAATCAGTAGGGAATGCTCTGCTGGGTAGTTTAGTCTTCTGAAGAATCAAGTGTGCCTGACATATTATTAAAAGAATCTTGGGAAGAATCTTATACCAGAGGTTCTGTTATAATATAATATTCTATACAAAGTTTCCTAACTAAATCAAATTAGATACTTCTGAATGGAAAACTAAGACTTCCTAAGTCTGGAGTTGGAAGGTGTGGCAAGTCTATGTGTGGACTTGCCACCAATTCCCTTTGACCCTGAGGCCAGAAGTCAGCTCTGTTCTTCGAGTGTGGCCCTCCAGGTGTAGGGTTAGGGGAAGAATGACGGTTTGGAGGACCATTCACTAAGCAGATATAATCACCTGAAATGGTGACTCTGTGTCATCCTAGAATTGATGACAGCCGGAAGGACGCAAACATGGTGTGCTAATTGAGGCAGTGACAACTTCCTCCTGTTACTCTGTACAGCAACCTCCTACAGAAGCTGTAAATCTCACCTTACTGTTGAACTAATGAGATTGTGTCACTGTGTAGGGGAATGACCTGGAGGGGTGGGGAGCAGAGAGCAGAAGGCAGCCTTCAAAGGGCCGGAAGGTTTCATCTGGAAACTGAGCTAACCTGGAATGTAGAAATGCTTCATGTGGCCAAGGCTATCCTTACTCAGTAGCATGAAAAGTGTATCCACAACTGTGGGAAGGGAAGTTGGTTGTCCTCCCACTAGTGGGCTATCTAATAATTGTTTCCTGAGCCAGAGAACATTTGTATTCTTGTTGTTACTGTTTTGTTTCTCAATTGATTCATTTAACCAACAACTATTGACCACCTAAGCACTATAGGCTCTGGGGGGTATAGAGATGAATGAAATGCATCCCCAAGGAATTTGTATTCTGATAAATAAAAGAGCCATGCTAACAACTATCACGGCAATGAGACAACAACCTTAAGAGCAAAATGATGGGATAAGAATGACCAACAGCAGGAATTAATACTCAGTGGATCTCAGACTCTAAAGCATGACGTGGAACCTGATGATCTATGGACTCTAAAAGTGATTGAACCAGAGGCCATGACCTCAGGTGTATATTACTTTACTAAGTGCAGAAAACACAAGTCAGATAGCAAAAGAAAAATCTCCAGGCATGACTCTTGGGTCTGCCCCTTCCTTTTCAAGGTTGCCTCATCAATGGTTGAACTACATTGTTAAAATCTCTTTAGTGAATATAAGCTACTTATTTTACATTGAAATTGAACCCCTGGGCATCCTTGCACATATTCTTAATTAATTAATTTCTTCTTTCATTAAGCAATAGATCATAGAAGATGACTTGAGGATAAGTATAGAATGAAGCGCCTGGATCAATTATAAATTATCAACTTGGGATGCCTGCTTCCATATTCTGGAGTGTCCCCACCCCCTAACAACATATACAATCTCCACTAGTCACTATGTCCCTGCTGGGTGAGAACACTCCTCTAGCAGGGAATTTGACTTTTAAGGAAAATCATTATAGTGTTTTCATACAGGTAAAAAAAAAGGAGAAACATAAAATTAGGAGTAAGGTTAATGTATAAAAATGAATCTGGGTGAAATTGGAGTGGGTTGTGAGTTATATTATCTGTAGTTGCCTTACAGGGTAGGGGCAAAGGAGGATCTCACTAAATACCTAAAGTATTTAGTGAAGAAGACTAAAAGGAAGTAGGAGTCAGCGAAAGAGTGGCCTTTGTATACAAGTTAGTTTACCAGGACTCTAAAAGGCAAACCATATACATCATGGCATTTATTTTTGCTTGTTTAGTATAAATGAAGGTTCAAAGGAAGGTAGAAACTTACCATGTGCTTTCCCTGAGCAATGCAGTTACTACTTTCAAGGACTGTAATCCAAAGTCAGGCCTGCACTGTTTATTCCTTATAGTTTGATATATCATGCAAATACTTAACATATTCTTCGGCTAAAATGTGTGTGTGTGTGTGTGTGTGTGTGTGTGTATGTGTGTGTATGTGTATGTGTGCGCTCACGCATGCACGAACAAGTACTTTTCCTGCCTGGTATCAATGCACAGAAACAGAAAACAAAAGAGGGCACAGAGGGAAATGAATATTGTTGTTTGAGAAAGAAAGGTGAGATGATTCTAGATAATTTGGGGGAATACCCACTTCATTTCTAAATGACCTATAAGGAATAAAATTCTTTCCCACTCTGATAGTGAACTCCAGTGAGGAATGATGCAATCTCTATGTTTCTGTGTTCTTGCAGGAAGAACTCAGCAAGGAAGGAACACTGGGTGAAAACCCACTGGCGGAAGCCATGCTGTTTTAATTGTTCTCAACCATCTTTGTTCTTAGTGAGAATATTAAGAACCGCAAGACTTCTGGAAGAATATTGATAATAATAATGTTGAATCTATAGAACAGACACAGTAGTGAGTTAGATTACACAATTGGCACACTTTATTCTAATTAGTTATGATCCTATCCTTGCCTCTAGTGACCCCATGCTGTTCTGAAGTTCTACAGAGTAGATCCAGTCCAACAGTTACACAGTTTTCAATAGAAGTTAGTAGTTAGCAGTCTAAACTTCAGTCAGCTGATAGTTAAAATAGTCAGAAACCAAGACTCATCAGCTCCAGTTTTAACAGACAAATGTATGAACATCTATGAACAAGGTCTACCTACTAAATGTCAAGTCCCCCTGAACTTAGATTCAAACCAGGCTTTCTGGTTGTTGTAGAAGATAATAATGGTATGAACACATACATACTCACACATACACACACATACATACACATTCATGTACACATATACACACTCACACATGCACTCACACATATACATATAAACACATATACACATACACACATACACACACAAACATACATGCATACACACACACACACCACACACACACTCACACACATCTGAAGAAACACCTAAAGTTTTTCTTCAAAGGAAGCAGTCACCTCAAAAGGATAATACATTTAATGTTCTGTCATTGCTGAAAATACTTTAAAAATTTCTCTTGGAACTGCCTTCAGAGTCAGCTTATGAACCAAAAAAATAGAAAAGATAGTTTTGTGGTTTTTATACTCACAGTTCATTTTTGACAAATTTATAATTATAAGAATAATTTATTATCCTTGATCTGAAAAGGTGCTCGATGATTTCTGATTCTTTAAAAATTAAATCATCTATGCTTTTCAAATGCAAAAAAGTCAAGCTAAATAAAAACATATAAACAAATATGATATGTTTTTTTAGAAGAAGCTTGGAAAGTAAAACCATACTTTTCATGTAAAATTTGTTTTTTAATGCAGTAAAGGCACTTAAGAATGCATTATTTTTCATTGTCAATCTTTGAATTGTGTGCACTGGACACAGATTATTCCTGTGGTTTGAATGTTTGTGTACCTTCAGAAGTCATTCTAAACTAAACCTAGTTGCATAGTAGTAAGAGGCAGGGAGTGTAGGGATGACAAGGTCATGGGAGACTGGATGAGTTTCAGTGCCAATCCCTATGAACCTACAGGGACATTTTTATTCAAATCACTGCAGACACAATTTATTGGCTCTTAGAAATTCACTTTTCTCATATCTACCTGTGAATAGAGACAGGATATACTTTCTGTCTGCCTTTACCCTCTCAGCAAAAATGAAGCCTTTTGACTATGTGAAGTCACATCCATCCCCTTTGAACCAAACATCAACAGAGCACCAGGACAGGAGCAGAGAGAAGCCTGTCCCAGACACTAAATCCACGGTGCTCATCTTGTTCTTGAAAATGTACCAAGTAGCAGGTATTTGCTTTAAGATCTTCAGCGGGCTAAAGACAGCCTCTTATCCAAGCTGCTGCTCTGATAACATGACTGAATTCCCCTTCATTCTACCTTCCCTTATAGATCACTGGATGTGTGTGTGTGTGGGGGGGGTGTGTCTAATTACAGAAAGCTAGTTTGCAGGCTGGCTCATACATATATACAGCCTTGTTCAAACAACATCTAAATTTTGCGATAAGGATTAAGAGATTAAACATAACTTCTCCAGAAACTGAAAATTGAAAAGTTGTAAAACAACAAGAGAAAGGTCATGATGAACAATGTAAAATGTGGTCATAAAAGGATTGAAACTCATGGAAATGGGAGGCAAGGGGATGGAGCACTGAGAGACACAAGAGATGCTTCTCTGTTGCCTCTGCCCCACTGTTTATCTCCTCCTCACCAACTGTGGCATTGTACAACACAAGATTCTGCCTCAGGCATCCCATCTACAGAGTGAAACACTGATGCGGGCTAAGCCAATAAACCCAACAGGAGACTGTGACTAGTTTAGTGGTGGGAATTGATCCAGTAACTAGAGTGAACATCAGAACTTCAGCTAGATGTGCCAGAAAGTATATCCTGTCTCTATTCACAGGTAGATATGAGAAAAGTGGATTTCTAAGAGCCAATAAATTGTGTCTACAGTGATTTGAATAAAAATGTCCCGGTAGGCTCATAGGGAGTGGCACTGTTAGGGTCTATGGCATTTTTGGAGGAAGTGTGTTACTGCAGGTGAGCTTTGAGGTTTCTGAAGCTAAAGCTAGGCTCAGTGACACTTTCTCTTCTTGCTGCCTGCCAATTCAGATGTAGGACTCTCTGTTCCTTCTCCAATATCAGAACAGTCTGTATACTGCCATGTATGCACCCCATTATCATTACCATGACACCAAAGGACTGTACTCTGAACTGTAGACCAGGCCAAATTAAATGCTTTTCTTTATAAGAGGTACCATGGTCATGTCTCTTCACAGCAATAGAAGCCCTAATTATGGTAGAACTCAATTCCAGGGACTGGGGTAATTCGGTGATAGACCTGATCTTGTTTCTTTTTGACAGAATGCAGACACTGGGATTTGGGATTAAAAAGCAGTTGAATGTTTTAATTGAGACATAATGGGGCACTTCCATATTAGGAGGAGCACAGAAGACAGTGGTGTTTAGCATGATTTGAATTGTGGGAAGTCAGCTCAAGATGTTTTAGAAAAAAAAATATTAATGTATGACCTAGAGATTGTTCTTATGATATTGTGGTGAAGAATGTTGTTGTTCTCTGCCCTTGTCCAAAAAAATCTGTGTGAGTGTAAATTGAAAATTCTTGGAATAACTGCATTGACAAAGGAGATTTCAATACAGCTTAGTTTTGACTGGGACATGTGGTTATGAGTGGCCAGCGTTGTGCAGATCAATAATGAAAAGGAGCAAGTTAAGCAAGAAAAAAAGTACAAAATGTTTAGTTTGTGAAGAAAAGGGGCACCAGGAAGTTTAATGGAGCTAAGTCCTGAGTTCGAAGAGATAAACAGATTTAAGAAAAGCCTGGTGCTAAATGGAATAAAGGGAGTGGTGACCTCAGGCAAGAGCCCATCTAAGCGTCCAACTTATTAAAGGTTTTTTTTTTAAACAAAAAAAAAAGCTTTACATTAGTCTTAGTTGTACATTCCTTTAATCCTGGTACTTGGGGGGAAGAGACAGGCTGATTTCTTAGTTCAAGGACAGTCTGTTCTATTTAGTGAGTTCCAAGACAACCAAGATTAGACATTGAAGGAAACCACTGAAAACAGAAAGCAGGTGAAAATGTTTTTGAACAAGGGGGCTATGACAGCTTCAGCTTCATGACTCTGGCATTGAAATTAAGGATACAAAAATAACAGTTGTAGAATCTCTCTCCAAGAATAAGAAAAGCCACTGAGGCCAGGCACATGGCTTTGAGGCCTAGAGAAGAAATTGTGTGTAGCTGTCAAGGTGAGCCCTGGATGACTTGAAGACAACCAAAGTGCTGGAGATGACAATGCCATGAAAAGAGTTGCTAACATCAAGGTGTAAGGAACCAACCTAAGAGAGAGAAGTGTGTTGCAGTCAACAAAGCTGAAAGGAGATGGAGATCTGAAGGGTGCTTTGACATCAGACATGGAGATGCAGAGATTGGAGTTAGCCCAGATGATTTTTTGATCTTGTTTTGGTCCTGAATTTCATCACTATCATACCCTATCCTCCTTTTGGAATGGTAATTATATCCTGTACCATTGTATGTTGGTAGTAAGTGATGTGCTTTTTTTTTATTTTGATTTTACAGGGGTACAGTTAAGAGATTGTCTTGAGTCTCAGAAGAAACTTCGGACTTTTAAACAATGTTGAGCTTGTTATAGACTATGGGGTTGAAATTGGATAAAATGCACTTTATTTACATTACGATATGGTTATAAGCCTATGGAGCCAGGGAGTAGAATATGGCCATGATTCTACCTCAGAAAATAGATATGGAGAACAGAGGATAACTGATGCCTGTGTCTGTCATCTGCACATGCACACACAGGGGAGCACACCACCCCCTCATACACACACTCATACACACACACACACACACACACACACACACACACACACACAGGAGCGCCTACCCCCACATCCACATATACACTCATACAACACAGGGGAGTATGCTGCCCAACACACACACAGGGGAGTACCCTGTCCCCTCATACACACACACACACACACACACACACACATGGGAGCACTCCCCTACATCCACACATTCATACACACACACACACACACACACTCACACACACAAACACACACGGGAGTACTCCCCTACATCCACACATTCATACACACAGAGAGAATCCATATTTTAAGTTGTGATAGATTCTAATTGCTCTAAGCCAACAGGATAGCAGAGTATCTCCTTTTCCATTCTCTTTCAAACTCCAGTATGTTATTTTGTTCTTTACCATTTTTTCCTTGTCTAAGAGAGGCGTTGATATAAAAGCAACAATTTAAGGTGTGGGGAGAATCTCACCAACCAAATAATTGTCTCAATGAAGTAGGAATATATGGAATATTTTGGATGAAAATCAGTTCTGTCTACACAAGAATGCTGTGATAAAAATTAGATAAACTGTTAAAATTAGGTCTAGCTTTGTAACAGACACTCCTGTGTTTCTCTATGATTTTTGATCTATAAATCTAAACCAAAAGAAAGAGTACAAGAAGTCTTACCCAGAACAATCAAGAGACAAAAAAAGAAGAAAGAGTTCATTGGGCACTTATAGTTCCAGAGGATTAGACTATGTGACCATCATGGTGGGAAGTACAGCAACAGTCAGGCAGGTACGGTGCTAGAACAATAGCTGAGAGCTTACATCTTGGTCCATGAGCCCGAGGCCAAGAGGGTTATCTGGGCATAGCATGGGCTTTAGAAACCATAAAGTCCATATCAGAGACACACCTCTTCCAACAAGGCCATACATCCTTATCCACCAACAGGGAGACCAAGCATTCAAATATGTGAGCCTGTAGGAACCATTCTCATTCAAACCATCATGGCAGGAAGAAAAGTTCAAAGATCTACTATGTATATGGTAACTTTGATTAATAACATTGTACCTGAAAATTGTTGAGCCAGTGGAATAGAAGTGTTCTCATTCCAAATAAAAACAAATATGTGTAAGATAATGGGTATGCGGTCTCAGTTTCACAATTCTACAATGAATACGCTTCAGAACCTCATGTCATTACACCATGAATATTTGATTTTATGTATCAGTTGAAAATAAATAAAGCTAAACCAAATAAAACCAGAGAAAATCTGTTAGAAGTTCCTATAGAAGAAAATCTACACTATAAGATGGCTTTTAAATATATTATTGTGAGCTGCTGAAATGTCTCATTAGCTAAGAGTGTTTGTTGTTCTAGCGGAGGACCTGGGTTCCATTCCCAGCACCCACATCAGGTTGCTCACAATTACTTGTAACCAGTTTCAAGGAATCTGACTTCTTGTCTGTGTGGACACCTGTATGTACATGGTACATGTACTGACACTTAGATATGGACCCAAAGAAATAAAATAAATCTCTAAAATATAAAAATATTATTATTACTAATATAAGAAAAAAGTCAATAATACCTCAGTGAAACAAATACCTACTGAGAATGTGTTAGATGCACAAAGCACCGTGGAAAGTCTTCCAAACAGGAGGCACCCCATAGTTCACGAATGTGCAAGGCAGCGATGAGGAGCAGACATACATCAAAAAGATATTATATGCCTTTAAGCAAGGATTATGTTCACTGTTGAGCCAGCAGTTTCAGTTTGCAAATGATAGACCAACCGTGAATAGATTCTGTCTTGAAATTTTAGTTGAGTGTCTTCCCAGGGACCCTGTTCCCACTAACAGTGGATACTAACATTTGGTAGAGTGGGCAAATGGGAGTCAAAGGTTCACAGGCTTTTGTTGTTCAATAATGCAGCCACAAATACACCTCTTCATACCTACTAAGTCTGTCTGCTTAATCATCTCTTTATGCTAAAAGGTTTAAAGTCAATCTTCATGTCTTGAAACTACATATGTCAGAGCGTGACCGATTTACTTGTCTTCTTTGATGTTCTGGCTTGAAAGACTTGAATGCCATTGAATGTTGATCATTTATAATAGACGCATGGGTGGTAGATGATCATAAAAGAAAGGAGGCCAGATTCACTGCAGTTTAAAATAGAAAAGAAACACAAAACTGGAAGTGATGTGATACAACAGTGTTGTAAACTTCCTATTGTAGAGCCACGCTGCAAGCCTCTGCTTCTTCCTGGTGTGAAAGACTCACCTTGCATCATTTTTTTTCAGAATATCACATTCAGGGGTTGTTGCCTTTCCAGTATGAATATGCCTCATATATGCTGGTACAACCCCTTAAGATTTTAGGTGGCTGTTTTAAACGGAAATGAAAAAATAAACCCACTCAAATCCTCCTCAATGGCTCTGATTATCTTCTATTCCACATAACATATATTTTATAGAGGGGCTAATCAAAAATCTGAGTTCTCCATTTCATAAGTAAGTAGCACTTTTACATAGATAAATGTAAATAAAGACTGAACACGCCAGTTGTATTCATTATAGTCTTATTTTCGAAAATTTTAAGTACCTTAAAATTTTCATTAGATTCCCAGATATACAGCTTTATCTTTCTCTCTTCATAAAAATATAGACAAATCTCCAAGAGGGTAGAAAAATACAAACTAGAAGGAAACAGTCATGACTTGGCGACATGGAAGGCCATAAAAAATGGATTAGTATGGTGAATTTTGTGTATGTTTTGTAGCAGACATATGAGTGTTACTGAAGCTGAGGTAGCAATGGGGAAAGTCTGTGAATCCAGACTCTGCACTCTGGGTCCCAGGCCCTGCTCACTCACTCTTTCCACCTCTTCATTGTCTACACATAGTAAAAAGGGGAGAGCATTGGTGTTCTAAGCACTCACAAAGACTCATGTCCAATGGAAGACACTTTAGCTGGAAACAAAAACAGAAGTGGAGGTGGTGGAAAAGGAGGAGAAGATGTTTCCTCTAGGAAGGTACACATTAGGTAAACACTGGTATGAGATCCGCCAGTGAAATACGATCAAGGGAAATGAATGAGACCATGTCTCTGCATCCTAATCCATCAGTAACACCCAGAAACACGGAACATGGAAATATGTTCATACTATTACAGCTAAGCTGAAGAACACATATCCAGACAATCCATTCTCACAGTGGTGCCACCTGCTGTGGGGAGATTTTTTTTTTTTTTTTTTTTTTTGGACAGGTGAAATTTGACCTTTAAAGAAAATAAAAGTTAATTAGGATTGACTTTTTAATTGGTAAAGATAATTAAAGAATTTTTGTTTTTTCATACCACGGTCTCTAGAAAACAAATGGATTTTATTCACTTGCCATTTATTTAGTTGTTTGAGGAAAAGTAAAAAAAATAAAGTAATAAATCCAAGTGAGCTGTTGTTTTTCCTCTGAACAATTTTTAAAACATCAGAATCAGAGTTGGACACATTTAGGGGTTTCATTACAGAGGAACAAAAGTAAGCTTCAATTTAGTACTAGACAGCATTGAAATTTTGAGAAGTTCCCAAATGATCTGCACACTGAAGGCATGAAAACATTAGCTACATCCAGCTTTCTCGTAAGGCTTTTGGTATCTTTGTTTATTTGTTTGTTTGTTTGTTCATCTGTTCGTTTGCAGTGCAGGTCTGGAGATGAGGACCTGCTACAGTAGGACTGATGGGGACTAAGTTCAGAGAACATTTGTGCATTAAGGAGCTTGCTGTCTGTCTTTGATGAAACAAGGTCTCTATTGTTGGGATTTTAATAATATATTTATGAGACTTGTTTGTCTTTCAGAAATGCTGCAAATGAGTCCTAGGAGAAGCAGAAGGTCATGTTCTAGTGGGTCCCAGTGATTTCTTTGTCTGTCTATCACATCTCCACTACACCTCCAGTAACCTCACCACCTGAAGACAGAATTGCTCAATTTAGAATAAGCTCACCTGCTTTTGCTTTATTTCCTTGTTAGAACAAATATTTGAAGCACCTTTGAATAAATTTTATCCTCCCAAACTTACGCTCACCTAAAATAATTACTAGTAATAATACAATGCAGTCAAAGCCAGGGGGCGGGGAGCAGAGGGAATGCCTGTGAAGTACTCAATGTGGAGGCTTTCTTTAAAGATCCTGTGGTATTCCACTTTTGAGACATGTTTAGCACAGACTTTAAGGATTGGCAATTTGTTTAAAGAAATGGGTAAAATATTTAAAACCACCACTTTATTTAAACTATTGTGTGTTCTTCAGTAAACATTCAGTACATGATTGAACCCTGTATGAACTTGTGCTTGGTGTAGATAGAATCTAAGCTGGAAACGAAAGGAGCTGCTATTGAGAAAGGGACAAAAAACTTACATCTGCATTTTTTTTTTTGCCCACACACAAGCACTTACCCCCCAAAAATACCATGTGAGTGGGATCCTTTATTAAAATGCCCCAAGGGGTTTTTTTTCTTTTTTTTCATCCCTCTTGGCCTCAAAGTGCTAAACTGAAAGCAAGCTGTTAACAGAAATGAGTAATTATTGAAGCTCTAACAGGCAGCTTTCATTGAAGTTGATTACAGCAGCCGTATAATCACTTTTACGGATGCGGTAATCACAGTAACGGAGGACGCTTCACTTGTCTCTTATTGTTTTTTCGCTCAGGGTGGAGGTAGGGGGCCTGCAAGAAGCCGGGTTTACCACCTCTGTACAATTTCTGCTGCAAAAGAAATCTAGGCAGCCCTGAATGGAGTGGAGAATCATTTATTCTTTCTTTATTAGCATTTTCTCCTCCCTCACACAAGAGTCGGTTGGAGTCAGGAAACGGCTGTTATTCAATATGCAAGGCAGAGGTTGTAATGACCACTTGGAAGGGTATGACCAACAATTACCGGCCTTAATGAATTGGTGTAATCTAGTTGAGACTAAACACTAGTTGCAACTCTGGGCTGTCTCTTGGTTAAATTAAAAGAACAGCAATGCAAAGGAAGTTAACAAGAATTAATTAGTTAGATCGAACTGAAAACCTACTCATTAGAGATGTTATAGGCAAAGTAAAAAACCTATCTTCAGTGCAATTAGGTAGACAAATGAATTGTACAACTGACTGACTCGCACCTGCTTACAGCTAAGGGCTATAGCGCTATGTATGGGTTCCACTTTCTCCAGTTCACGCATACTTGAAGAGTTTAATGGCTCTTACCCTCTCATATTAGCCTCCATTCCTTCAGATTCTGGCTTGCACATTTGATCTAACTATGACCCACTGCAGCAGGGTTTTAGCAAGTGCTGGAGCAAGGGATGTGTCTAGAATCTCCTGGAGGGGACCATCGTCTTTAAAGGCAGCCCAGGGAAGGTTCTGAACTGTTCATCAGAGAAGGAAGTGACATCTTACAGGCTATCTGTTTGCAGATATGCCTGTTTCCTAATTACCAAACCTTAAATCACTAAAAGGCAATCTGTTGTGCCTGTACATTAGAAGCAAATAAATATTAATAATAGGATGGTAACTCTAGAAAGGTTTATAGAACAGTTGTCTTTAATGATGCAGGGGACTGGGAGTGTGTTGAAGGGAGGCACCCAGACAAGGTCTGCTTTCCTTTGGAGGGCTGTACACAGATAAGCAAAGAGAATCCCTGGACTTTTAGGGGAATTGTTATCATAATCATGTATGTCGGCATTTTTTCCCCAGATGTTTTTCGGGCCTTTTCCTGTGGATGCTGTTTTTGGCTTCCTTGATTATTGATGGAGGTCCTGAGCACTTTCTCTGTCTCCCACATTTGATCTTGCACTGGGGTTGGAGATAGGTGCCCCTGAAAGCAGAATCAGTATGCAAAGAATTCTAGACGTGGATTCATCTGCTTGTATTTATGCATGGGGTGACAGGAGAGGGGTGGTGTAATTTCCCAGCCGTGGGGTTGAAGGACAGGAATCAGGAGTCAGAAGTTTACTTCCCAGGGCTGCTCCGGTGTCTCAGAATGAACTTGGAATAACCTCTCTGTGGCCCATATTTTTGCTTTTTTAATAGGGGTGATCACCAGAGTTTCCAAAATTTATGGGTCAGTCACAGGGGGGAAATTTCTACTAGTCCCCCCTTTCGCCACCTCTTAATCACTTCCCCGCCACCGCCATCGTTCTTTGCAAAGGCACCAGGAACTTGTTTCCACACCAGCCTCTCTTTCAGTTTTCTTCCCGTGTCAGAGGGGCAGAGGACACCCCAACTGCCCCTATCCCCCTCCTTGCTTAGCACTCTTATCCCTGACAGCAGGCCCCCTACTGGTATGGCAGATGAAGGAGACACCAAATAGATGGATGGAAGACAAATATTAAGCATTTGCTAAGTGCAGTCAGTTGGTGAGTTTCTGAAGCCCTGACCATAGCTTCTTTGAGCTTCAGAGAAGGCTGAGGACATCTAGGTTCACTACTTTGGGTCGCCAGAAGGGGAAGCAATAAGCAAAGCACATCAGCTGCAACTTTTTCATTTTATTATGTCACGCTAACGGCAGTTACAAAACCCAGTGTGATTCAAGGGCCCTCCCAGGCCTCCATAACCTCTAACCCTATAGAGAGAAAGCTATTGAGCAAAAGTTTCTTTGACATTTCAGCCACTTCTGCTAGCACACAATAAGCACGCAAGTCATCAGAGAACGAGTTTAGTTTATTTAACACAGGTCTTCCTTGCTCTAAGCTAAAGAAAGCCCTTTATGATGCTACCCAATTACAGGTCAGAAATAAATGACCAAGGCAACAATGTAGGGTAAAGGCTGCAGGAAGACAAAGACTGAAATGGCCTCTTCAACTGAGAGCAACGAGAACGGACCGTGAATATGCTCAGAAGGGTCAGAATACAAAGCAGGCTTGGAAGTCTTCCCAGTCTCGTTTGAGAGCCTGTAGACAGGGGTGAGGCAGCTGAGAGAAGTTAAGGTTTTCACCCCACAGGCAACTTGTCGACCCGTGGGAGAATCTTCTTGGGACAAGAGTGGCATTGTTAGAGACCTAACAAGTGACTCTTGGTCTCATCATGCTGTTTCCTTTCCTACAGCTGCTGGATGGCTGACAGCTCTGGCCTTTCTATAGGGTCATTCACTTCAACTTATCTAGATCTTAAACCTGCTTTTGAGCAGCTTCCTGTTACCCAGAGCAATCCTAGCAAAGATGGCGGCACTTCCATGTGTAGCTAAGATGAAAGGCTCTTCTCTCTTTTGACTTACTGATTAGATTTGCGTTAGTTTCTTGACCTTCTATAACAAATCTTTACAAACTTTGTGGCTTCACAGAATCTGTTATCTTAGTTCTGAAGGCTACAAGGTGCTCATAATGCCCTGAATTAATCAACCAGTCCTGGAGAAATGTTTTGAGAACCGCAGTTGACCCATAGCAAGACGATAGTCGATGATGTTGGTTCTTTAATCCAGCACACCATTTCCAAAAGGGTGTTCTGCTGAGCACTGGGCCCTGGAGATTCTTTAGATTTCAAAAATATAGGGGTTAGTGTTAAGATGTTCTAGAGTCAAAGGAGTTTGGAAAATCTGAATTCCTCCTTGGGGAGTCACAAATCACAGTAGTTCACTAAAGGTTTGATCTGACACAAGCTTGAGAAACTATTTACCTTTGTCAGATTCATTGGGGTTTTTTTTTCCCAAACTTAATTGACCAAAAATGAGCAACAAAGGAAGAAGAAGAAGAAGAAGAAGAAGAAGAAGAAGAAGAAGAAGAAGAAGGAGGAGGAGGAGGAGGAGGAGGAGGAGGAGGAGGAGGAGGAGGAGGAGGAGGAGAAGAACAACAACACCAACAACAAAGAACAAGAACAAGAAGATAGAGAGACAGATGATATTATTAAGAAATTACTAACCACCATGGAATACACTAAGAAACACAGGACTTATGAGACTTCAATAAGCAAACTATTGTCTAGTCTTCCCTAAAGCTCTTCTCTATGTGGCCCATAACCTCTCATATCTTTTATTTACCTAGTTTGAAACAAGCCCAATTATAATGCAGGCTCATATCCCATGAATTTAGCATGAGTGTAAGACTAATCTCAAGCAGAACACATTTCATAAAAACATTCTTTGGAAATTCTTTCCAGTCTGCTAGTTTGGTCAAATCCAAAAATTATGAGAAATAAAACTCACCTCCTTTCACAATATATATATATATATATATATATATATATTATTTCTTGTTCCAAGCTTTCCTTCTACTTGGAGTTTAAATGTTGTGCTACTTTTACTCATGTGAGAATTAAAGTCAAGAGGGCAGAGTCCCAATTCTTATTCCATCAGAAAAGACCTGTGTAGATTCAGGAAAATCAACCACACAGACTAAGATTACAAAGTTTCAGAATATGGAGATGTTTTGGTCTTACTACTTCATGGAATTATTCTGAAGATGCCATTTAAAAACAGATGTTAAAAACTGTAAGCTTTAAAAGCTCTCTTCCTTCAAACATTTTATTTGTTCTTAATATGCAAGGGGGAATTAGGCATATTTGTATTTTATAAAAGGAGGAATATAAAACTACCAAAATGACAACCTTCACATGTAAACCAATTCCTAAGTCAAATGATGTTCAGGAGTGATGCTCAGGGATGATGCTTTAGAAACTGTTAGGTCCTCACTGTACTTCAAGAATGCTAAACAGTAAGAGGAGGAGGAGGAGGAGGAGGAGGAAGAAGAAGAAAAGGAGGAGGAAGAGAAAGAAAGGAGGAAAGAGAGAGAGAGAGAGAGAGAGAGAGAGAGAGAGAGACTGAGCTAAGACCATAATGCCTCACACATACACCAGTCCTTCATTTGCAATGCTGTCATCTTAGAGTTCTTAACAATTTTCAAACAAGGTACTACTATATTTACACATTATTGCTAGGTCTGGAACCTTGAGCCTTGGAAGTGTTCTACCACAGAGCTGCTTACACAGCCTGGTGGCCTCTCATTTTTACTTTATTTATGGGCCTCAGAATCACGTAAACCATCCCAAACTCAATCCTTCCTTCTTGTCTCATAACCCTATTAGGAAGGTATGGAAATACTACCCCCCACCCCCCACCCCCCCCACACACACACTACTTTCCAGATGACATGAGAAAGCATTCTAACTAAATCATTCCTACCATTTCACATCTGCAAGTAAAGTTCACCATTAACAAACTCCACCCCAGTTCACCAAACACTAAAAACCAACTTTGGAGCTATTCCAAGTCTTGAGTCCCTTCATATTTTAAGTTTATGCAACTTGAAAAAACCCAGGCCACAAAGCCAGCTAGAAAATTTTAAATTATGGGCGTGGCCCAGTGTTATTTTTAAGCCATTAAATGGATCCTTTCAAAGTTTGAACTTTTGCAAACTTACTTCTGTGCCGAAAGCTTTTTAATGATCAGAAAAGGGGAATTTGCAATAAAAAATGTTGACACAAGCCCACTCCAGGGGCAGAGTTTCTCCACTCCCATCACAGCACGTGGGCAACATGGTAATAAGGGCAACAATCCGTAACTGACAAGAAGCAGAGTCCCAGGGCAGGCTTGGAGGTCAGACTGTAAGCTTCTGAGGCTGGGATGGATTATGTCATTGGGCTTCATTGAGTGTTCTCGCCAGTTCTTTTGGCTGGTAGAGTCAGAGCCTGCTTGTTTCACTGAACTTACTTCAAGGTACAGTGAAGAATAGTGTTGGTTCTGCTTTCTCAGAGAAAGACAAAGCTGAGGAAAGATTGCTGATGTGCTAGGCTTTGATGCTTAGAAATCACCATTATCTTGGTGAATGGAGGTTGCTGAATGACTTTTAGGGATAACTGTATCTCTCTCTCTCTCTCTCTCTCTCTCTCTCTGTGTGTGTGTGTGTGTGTGTGTGTGTGTGTGTATAATCTTTACCTTGTAGAGAATCATTTTCAGATCTTTCAGACTCAGACATGACATGCTGGGTTCCCCCTCCCATCCTTCGCTTTGGGTGGAGTTGGGTGGACATCAGTGCTCTTCTTCAGCAATAGTGACAGTGGCTTGATTCCTGGGGTCTGCATGTAGCCAAGCCATCTCACTTGCAGCCCATCAACGTCACCAGGGATGGCATGGCTCATAATAATACTTGTTAACACTGGGCCTGACTCAACAGATGGAGTCTAAAGGAGTGTTTACACAAGTTCTGTAAAAATAGTGGCTTTTAAAACACATGGGCAATTTTATGGTAGATTGAAGAAGAAAAAAGAAGCTACTTATCATTTAGATTAGTTTTTCCTATAACATTGTGAAAAATGTTAAGGGAGATTAATCTCAGACCCCACCCGAAAGGAAGGCATACCTGGTATGGATTAGAATGATTTTTCAGATAGAAGCAGAAAGTTGAAGTTGAGACTTCAGTTTAACCAAACTGTGTAGTATTTTCAACAAGATTAGTATTCCTTTAGCAGCCATTAGTGAACATAGTACCCATAAGACTTAGAGCTAATGATCTTTCTCATCCTTTAAGGGACAACAGAAGGACAGTGATTTGGAAGTGAAGTCATTCCCACAAATAATCTTGACATTGTTAAACAAATACTTGGAAATCACCAGGTCTTAAATATCTAACAGACCTTTTTGAAAACCTGGAGATGAGCTGCATCTACAATGTCTTACCCAATTGTCATTAACCATGTGTGGTTTTCAGGCATTCTTCAAAGTATGGCCAATGTGACTAAGAAATTAACGTTAGGATTTCATTTAATTAAAATGTAAATGGTCATATGCAACGAGAAGCTATCATTTTGCTGAAGCACAGATTCCAACCCAATGTCTATGTTATAGCAGAGGAAAGGGAACCTGGATATGGTCAATGCCTTCTGTAAAGTCCCACACTGACCTATTAAAAATAAGGTATATTGTATACTCAGCAGTGGTAGCCAGTGAATGGTCCATAAAGAAGTTCTGTGGGGTCCAGTGTAAAGTAAGAACCATGGGAGAAAGAGATGTATGTTCTCTACAAGGCTCAAATTAATCAAGCTTTAAAGCTTAATGGATATTTACTGGTGCTACAGTTTTCTATACTACTACACACAAAATTCCCAATATTGTTTCAAAACTATGGAAGATGAGACATTTTAAAAATTAAAAATTCAATATTTGTTCCCTAATTTTCTTTTTAATTTGTACTCGTCTGATTCTGATGCCTTGGAACAATAGATTAAACCCCAGGTAGGAAGCTCATTATGGTGTGATATAACCCATCAACAGTAAGCAGCCCTTTCACATCTCCTTCACAACCCCCACAGTGTGTACAAAATGGCTCCATACGTAATGACACTGAGTAGTTCTCTGACTAGATCCGGTGCTTTCAAACGATGTCCTCCTAAAAGGCAAGCCTGCAACTTACCTGAGAAGCACTGTAGTTTAAGCTGTTGCCAGCCAACTGAGAAGAACACGGGAGGTGTCTAAGCATGTAGTCCTTTCCTACTCCCAACTCCCATTGTCTCATTTGATCCTACCCATTTCATGAAATAGAAATGAGACAAGTGTTCCAAACGTCTTCTTTATACCCAGGAGCAGGATGCGGAAAGGTCACGTGACACAGCCAAGTATTCGTAGTCAGGGCTGCCATGGAGGTCTGAGACTATGCCAGGCATCTTTGTACTGTACAGCAGAGAGAGGGCGCGAGCTGAAATCCAGGTGAGAGACAGCAATGCCATTTTAGTGCCCTCAGATCTAACAAAGGTACATCCCGATGTCTTCTGAAGCCAGGCTCCAACAAGGGTAGGAACACAGAGACAAAGGCTTCTGAATCCAAGCCACACTGTCAGGCCCTGGGGGGGGGGGGGGCGCGGGGTAAGGACAAAAACTGGTGAGTTTGATGGGAGAGAAAGGACAGGAGTAATGAATGGGAACCGGCAAGAGCACAGGACACTCTCCCAATAGGCAAAGATAAAATGGTAGGGAGAGAAGGAAGCCACGCATGCCCACAGAGGCAAGACACAGCTTCAAGGCAGAAGGTGACAAGGGAGAATTTAGAGGCAATGGTGGTGGAGAATGACTCAACAAGTGGGTCTCTCCTACTGCCAGGGACTTCCTGGATCCCCTTGCATCCACTATGCTAGTAGACAATGGGAGAAGCACACTGTGTGAACTGGATGGACCTGTCGACCTAGCTGCCTGAGTGGGCAGGCAGCATCCTGAAGGTTGTCTCCTGAGCTCCCCGAGGCTGGTCTGCACCTGACAAAGCCCACCCCAACAGCTGTTCCCCTCCAGCCTCAAGTTGAGCAAGCCCTTTGAAGTACACTGCATAAGGTCCACCAGTGCTGACTGGTGTCTGCGCCCTAATAACCCTGTTCCCGGTTGCCACACTCCTTCAAGCAGCTGCCAGAGAGACAAAACCTCCAAGAACCCTTCCTCCAAGAAAGTGACAAAGAGCAAAAGACAGGAAGTCTGGAGGCATGGCCCATGCTGAGAACGAGGGAAGAAAGGTTGATCGGAACAGAGGCAAGCCTACATGAGGACGGAGGGAGGAAGCCACGGATCCTAGATGGCGTGTGCCCATGTCCCGCCTCTAGACTGGGAGAAGTCTTTTAAGCATTTGGATGGTGAGTGAACAGCACGTCAGGGGCGGGTCCTAACGCTCTGTCAGGCAAGAAGAGAGCAGTGAGCACACACTTCCTGATTCAAAAGTCTTACTGTTTTGTTTTCTCTGAATTATTCGCCTTGGACACTAAGGGCTTCTTGAAGTAATCAAACAGTGCCCGCCTGGCTCACCCCGGATGAGATTCTTGGCTTTTCTTGGGAGACCACAGGACTTTTGCCATGATGTACATATTCATTTCATTTTATTGGAAGTAGATTTTATCCTATCACATATATATCCCGAGTCCAGTTTCCACTCGCTGTGCTTCTTCCAAGTCCTCCCTACATCTCCTCCTAACCAAACCCACCCTCTTTTTGTCTGTCCTTAGAAAACAGGGATAAGTGATAAGTGATAAGATAAAACAAAAATGAACGCATCAAAACCGGACAAAAACAGAAGAAAAGAGCCCAAGAGAAGGCCCAAAAAAAGAGGCCTACCTGTTCACCTCACACAGTCAGAAATCTCATAAAAATATTAAACTGAAGGATGAATATGCAGAGGAGCTTCATGGTAGAAAAGAGAAAAGAAAAATATATGAATAAAATAAAATATGTTGGAAAAGAAAATAAGATAAAAATAATTTAAAAGAAGAAAGAAAGAAAGAAAGAAAGAAAGAAAGAAAGAAAGAAAGAAAGAACCCAACATTACATTTTGAGCTTTGGTAGTTTCTGTTATTGTTGATATCCAGTTTTAATCTGTGGCGGTCCGATAGAAGGCTGGGTGTTATTTCATTTTTCTTCTTGTATCTGTTGAGACTTAATTTGTATCTGAGTATGTGGTCAGTCTTGGAGACTGTTCCAGAGGGTATTGAGAAGAAGGTATATTCTTCTCAGTTTGGGTGACGTGTTCTGTAAATATCTGTTGGGTTCATTTGGTTTACAATGTCTGTCAGCTTCAGCATTTCTCTGTTTAGTTTTTATCTGGATGACCTGTCCATCAGCGAGAGCTGGATATCGAATTCTTCCGCCATCAGTGTGTGAGGGTCAATATATGATTTAAGCTGTAGCAGGGTTTCCTTATGGACTTGGGTACTCTCGTGCTTGCTGCATAGATGTTAAAAATTAAAATGTCAACTTGGTCGATTTTTCCTTTGATGAGTATGTATTATCCTTCTAGATCTCTTTTCACTAGTTTTGCTTTGAAGTCTATTTTGTCAGATATTAAAAATGCTACCCCAGTTTGCTTCTTCAGTTCATTTGTTTGGAATATCTTTTCCAACCTTTAACCCTGAGAGGATGTCTATCCTTGACATTATAGTGTGTTTCTTGGGTGTAGTAGCAAAATAGATTCAATTTTCAGATTCATTCTGTTGCTCTGTGTTTTTTTATTGCGGAATAGAGACCATTGAAGTTGAAAAACATCAGTTAGCAGTGTTTGTTGATTCCCATAATTTTGTTCTTGTGAGGTATCTCTCTCTCTCTCTCTCTCTCTCTCTCTCTCTCTCTCTGTGTGTGTGTGTGTGTGTGTGTGTGTGTGTGTGTGTTTCCCATTTTTTGATTTTCTGGTCTGAGATTATTAATTCCTTGTGTTTTCTTGGACACAGTTAACATCATTACATTGGAGTTTTCCTTCAATCCCCTTTTGTAAGGCTGGATTTGTAGATACATATTGCTTAAATTTGGTTTCATCAGGGGATGTCTTATTTTCTACATCTATTGTGATTGAAAATTTTGTTGGATAGAGTAATATGGGCTGGCATCTGTGGTCTCTCAGGGTCTGTATGTCTAGGTCCTTCTAGCTTTTAGAGTCTCTACTAAGAAGGCGGATATTATTCTAGTAGCTCTGCCTTTGTATGTAATTTGTTCTTTTTCCCTTGCAGCTTTTAATATTTTTTGTTCTGTATGTTTAGTGTTTTGATTATTCTGTGTCAAATGGAATTTCTTTTCTAGTCTAGTCTACTTGCTCTGTATCTTTCTTGCACCTTGGTAAACATCTCCTTCTTTAATTTAGAAAAAGTTTTCTTTTATGATTTTGTCAAAACTATTTTCTGTCCCTTTGACCTGGGTTTCATCTTTCTCTCTTCTTATTATTCTTAGATTTGTTTTTGCACAGTGTCCCAGATTTCCTGGATGTTTGAGCCTAGATTATTTTATTTAATATTTTGTTACACTGAGGTACCCATTTCTTCTATCATGTCTCCAATGTCTGAGATTCTCTCTTCCATCTCTTGTATTCTGTTGGTGAGCCTTATCTCTGACATTCCTGTTCAAGTTCCTAAATTTTTTCATTTCCAGATTTCCCTCAGTTTATATTTTCTTTATTGATTTTATTTCCACTTTTGGGTCTTGAACTGTTTTATTTATTTTCTTCTAAGGTTTGTGTTTTCATAGATTTCTTTAGGAGGTTTATTCATTTCCTTTTTAAGGACCTCGTATTCATAAATGCCACTTTGAGGTTTGTGTCTTATGCTTCAGCTGTGTTACAATGCTCGGGGCCTGCTGTGGTATTGAGTTTCTGGGCTCTAGTAGAAACATATTGTCCTGGCTGCTATTGTGTTTTCACACTAGCATCTAGGCATCTGAATATAGGAAGATTGTAATTTTAAGTGCCGATATTGGGTCTTATCTTTGTGGGGTGTTTATTCCTTCATTTCCGTTGTCCTTTCTGATTCTTCATACAGTGTACTAGTTGTGTGTTTCTCATAGAAAGTTCTTTGAAGAAACTGAGATGTGTTGCCACTGGTGGTTCCAGAAAAAAAAATGTGTTTCTGGGTATTGGGAGCTGACACTTAGGAATGAGGATACACTAGAAGGGGGCCTGGAGGTGTCCACATGAGGAAGAAAAGCCAGATGTTCCACCAGCATATGCTTAGTCCCCTGGGAATGAGGCAGAGAATGAGGAGAGGCTACAATGGGTAGTCTGTTACAGAGCTATGGAGGAGACTGGGGGATTGGACACAGAGGAGAAGGAGAGGGAAGATCTGACCCCTGCCTATCTGCTTCTCTGGCAGCATGGCAGGCAGGTTCCCAGAGAAAGACTTCTGGAGCTGGGGCTTGGAATAACAGGATAACTGAAGAGGAGGTTTGTAAAGTTTGGAGTGGAAGATGTTTGCTTGTCATCTTCTGGAGACGGGGCCTAAGAATAGAGGGAGGCCAAACGCTACAGAGTTGGAGTAAGATGGAGGCTTCCCTGACCAGAGAGGTTTTCAGGTTCCCAAGGAATGCATGCTGGTGTTGGAGCTAGGGTGATGTGGAGAATGGGGGGAAGGAAGATTGTAGGAGAAGGTCTCCATGAGCCGTTGGATATGGAGGTCAGAGAAGAAGGGAAACCGCAGTAGGTGTTCTGCTACAGTGCTGAAGATGAGCTTAGGGCAATTGGATTTGGAGAAATGGAGGGAGAGGTGAAGAGCTTCAGTCAGCTGACCCTCTTCCCTGACAGGAATGGGATGTACATATTCTTTAAATGGTCACCAAATGACTATGATATTAGACTCACTTCTGTACAAAAATGGCCAAAAAAATTCTCTTTTTGGTCAGTGTCAGTTGTAATACAAGAAAATATAATCATAAACATCTCAATTTTAAGGAATCCGCCGTCATACAGGTGAAGACAAAAGGGTGAGTGGTTCACATATGGTTCTCACTTTATCTTCAACTGAAATATACTTTTAAAGACTCCCAACTATGGAATCTGTCTGGATGTCACTTGAACCTGGCACATTGATGGTCTAAAGTTGTCTTTCTCTACATTTCTTTGTGGTTCATCTGACTATTCCTTTTTCAAATCCATGTGTCCTATTATATGACCCTTAAAGAAAAAGATGAGAGCTTTCTTCTGGCCCCTTCACTGTCTTATGTTCTGTCTCAACTGAGCTCCACTCTTTTCCCAAAGTCTCCTTATATCTCAAACCAGGGCTCATTCATAGTCCCAGCTGAACTATTTCTTCAAGTTTCCTATAACTAGTCTGTCTCTTGCAGACCCCCAAATACTCAAATAAGTTCACTTTTCTTCATGATTTTTCTCTAGAATCCAGAACTAGCCCGCCTGGTTTGGGAACCAGAAAATCCTTTTCCTTTCAGTTTTAGCAGATGACACACTTGGTCAATTTTCATTATTTTCCTTAATCATTCCTTCATTCATTTATTCTGAACTATGTAGTTATTGACTACCTATATTAGACACAAATGGCCAAGATAGTAAAGAGGGTGAGGAAAGAGAAGAGGGGAAAAGGGAAGGGAAGGGAAGGGAAGGGAAGGGAAGGGAAGGGAAGGGAAGGGAAGGGGACAGGAGGGGGATGAAGGGAAGGGAGAGGAGGGGAGGGAAGGGAAGGGAAGGGAAGGGAAAGGAAGGGAAGAGGAGGGGAGGGGAGGGGAAAGGGAAGGAGGGGAGGTATGGGAAGAGGGAAGAGAAAGAGTAAATAAAGGAGAGGTGAAAAAGAGAAGAGGGGGAGGAGAGGAGAGAGGACAAACAAACTCTTGCTCTTTGGAATGTTATAGTCTGGGAGAAGACAAATTAACAGAGAAATGAAATACAACACCATTAATGCTATGATTAAAGAAGTTCAACTTGCTTAACAGATGTAAAAAAAAAAAAAAAGAAAGTAAAAGAAAAAAAAGAAAAGAAAAAAGAAAAAAGTCACCAGAGCCTCACTTAGACTCCACTCAAGAGCAGCCACTCAGGCTGTGTATGGCTGAAATGTCACTGTGGAGTCTTCATTGTACAGCCCTTTATGGAAATGGTACCTGTCTTCCTCTTGAGCATGGGCTACCTCTGTACCAGATAATCGTAGTCATTGGTAAATCATCACTTCCCAGACTCCTCGGTTCTCATGCTCATAACATGCTGCCTCTGTTCCACCACATCTCTGAATCTTTCCCTTTACGACCTCACACCTGGCAGAGAGAAGACTACACTTGTTGCTTGGCAGGTCCATGTGCTGTCAGAGTGACAGGCAGCACACTGCCACTCCTCTCCTCCTCTCCTGTCCCCTCATCTCTTCTCTTCCCTTTTCTTCTCTTCTTCTCTTCACACTCTTCTCTGTGTCTTTCTGCACCAGTGAAATAAGGAAACACTGATGGAGAGGTTTTATACATGCACAATACACCTATTAAATTTAGAGCAATTTTAAACCCATACCACGGTCTCTACTTATATGACAGTGTTCACTTGTGTGTGGGTCCCCATATCTATCCATGTGCATGTGGAGGCCAGTGGTTGACATACATGTTTGTCTCCATCACATTTCTACCTTTTTTTTTTCAGAACAGTGTTCTCACTAAAACTAGAACTCACCAATGAACTAGACTGACTGGTAAGCATGCCCCAGGGATTCTCGTGTCTCCTCCTACCCAGTGCTGCTGTACCCAGATTTTCCATAGGTGCCTGGAATCTGAACACAGATCTCCATGCTAGCAGATCAAACATTACTGACTTAGCATTTCCTACCCTTTCCCCCTGCAGACTCCATTTCTCCAAATCACAGATTTATTCCGGGATTTGGTATTCTAAAGTATAGAGTGATCTCTAAAGTGTGTGTTAAATCTGAACTGCCGAAGTCCTTTTCCAACCACTGAGTGTACAGTGACAAGGAACCCAGCTCATGTTTCAGAAGTGTCAGTAGTAGCTACAAAGGAGAGTGAGAGAAATGCCAGCTGAGAGTTTTGTATTAACAGAAAAAGGAAAGAAAAAAACCAGGATCCCTGGTTGTTGTCTTTCCAAGGGATGCTTTGGGACACTGGCTAGAGATTCTCCTGGCCTACAACCACTCAACCCCATAGAGAACCTTCCCAAAAGCCTCTGGAGATAAGCAGTATACATTTTTGCTTTCCTTAAGACCTAATGGAACAAGTGTCCTGGCTCCAAGACTGTCTGTCCATGTTCACTGTACAGAACCTTCATGCCAGGGCCAGTGTTGGACATAACCCTGTGGCCATCATTCTGGGCAAAGACTTCCCCACTAGCCAGGCAGCCTCCCTCAGCAGATACTCGGGTGCCCGCCATCCCTATACAGGTATGCGAGCCCCTGCTCCGTTTCCCTACAGGCCAAGAGTCTCTAAAGTTGAAGTCTTTCTAGGTTTGAGAGTCAGAATCTTCCTTGAGTCCTCCCTGGTTACTATAACAGTGATTTTATGATTTTACCATGAGTCAGAATCAACATCGCCTGGAATGGTCTTAACAGTGGAAACCATTGAGCCCTACATTCAGAGTTCGTGATATGGAAGCTCCCGGATGGGGCCCAAGCTTGCACATGTGGGCCTTGTGACAACAGTTGTGTCCCGGTGATTGAGAGCCACTACTCTGTGAAAGTCACACAGTGCAGTGCACCTGCCACTGCAGTTCTCTTCAGAGTCCCCCCCAAACCCCCCCCCCATTGTTAATTTTGAACTCCTCTGGACTGGGTAAAGCTTTACAGAGTAAATCAAAGAGAAAATATAATTTGGCAGTGACACAATGACTAAAAGGTTTATAATTCTATATATCATCCCAACAGCTGGATTCTGTATCCTCTTTCTTCCCAAGGGATTTGAAAAAAAAATCTCATAAACATTCTTAAAGTTTTAATGGTCTCTGACATTTGCAGAGGCTTCACTAACCTGCATTTTGCATGGACATTTAAGCCTAAACCATGTCTTCTTACTGTCCTTATGATAAAGCACACACAGTTCACAGAAAAGCTGCCCAATTCTTCTCATTCAACAGTCTCTTGAATGAGAAGAAAACCAAGACATACAGTGTTGCCTTCGGATTACCCTTCAGATTTCCTTATTATTTTATTATTATTTTTATTGTGTTTAATATTTTACCTGAATGGGTATTTTGCCTTCAAGTATATCTGTGCCCAGTGTGTGTGCCTGGAACCTATGGAGGCTCAAAGGAGGTGTTGGATGCATTGTAACAGGAGCTACAGATATCTGTGAGCCTCTATGTGCATGCAGAAAATTGAACCCAGATCCTTGGAATAGCAGCCAGTGCTCTTAACCATTGAGCCACCTTGCCAGCTAAGAGCAAAATCATTGTTTTCAGCCTATCGTCCATAGAACTCTAATTTGCATGAATTTATTGTGGAAATTTTTTAAAGTGTATCATTTCCTGGCATAATCACTCCCCATTTTCCTTTTTCTCCTCTAACAAATGAAGGCTCTCTCAACAAGGTTAAAAAGTCTTAAACGGCAGCCTTCACTGACTCTGTGGATCAGAGGGTATGGTTGACTTTGTGTATCTGCTTGTGTGTGAACTTTACGGTAATTTTTATTTGAATCACGATTCTCTCTATCTGCCTACACAACAACAAACATACACATTCTTTGTTATCACTGTTTCATCCGAGAGTTATTAATCAATCATTAAAAGTTGCTTAATCTCACCTACAGAAGATTATTAATGTCTTCTCGGTGCAAAGCTTACCAAAGCTGATGTTTTCAAAAACAGTAACAGTTCATCACAGGAGGCACATTTCAGTTTTTGTTTAATTCACAAGCCCACCTTGTCCGAATGCAAGTGTCGAATGACAGGCTCACCAGGGACCTGACTGATGAGGAGATAGACACACAGAGAATGCATTTGACTGAAAGCATCCCAATATGTTTTCCCTGGCAAGAATCAATAATAAAGACATGTATTTAAAAGAATCGGGGAATATTTCATTTCCAAACTTAGCATTTAGAGCAAGATATTTCTATTTTTCAAAATCCCTATGAATATTTTTCATTTCCTATTTTGCTGTTTGTTAATAGTTTCAATGCTCTTCAGTGCCTGGAACTGTTCTGGGCGAGAGATATTTGCAAGTCTCACAATGTACATCATTCAACCTTCTAAGTAAAACTTCTTATTACATTTTTCTATCTCCCTAAGCCTTAACGATATGGTAAACTAAACCCACACTTGTAAATCCGTGCCCACCCCTAGCCTCGGAGGCATCTTATGGAGCTGTTAGCAAAGAAGCCAGGCTTGGAAGAGCCTTAGGTACAGCAAATTCTTCACCAGAAATTGAATTTGTCATTTACATTCTTAGGTCTCCCATAGCACGTTGAGGACAATATTACTTCTTATAAGTGTGATGGAAATGTTGGTAACATGTTGTCAAGTTCTCAGAGGAAAACACAGAACACAGGACAGGTATTTGGCCAGACCTCCTTGAGCCCAGGGAGTACTGACGAAAATCTAGTCTCTGAGGACTGGGAGGGATGAACCCTTTCATTATGATTCTTACCCACAAAAAGAAACAGGTCCTTAAGTCTTTGTATGGGTTATTTTGTTGTTTTTATTCCCAGTAATAAAAAGACATTATAAGGTCAATAGGTGATTATTATAGAAGAAAAAATATTTTTCTGCCATTCCATAGAAAAGGTAGAACTTAAAGAGCTTCTCTTATGTACATTTATTAACATAAAACATTGGTTGATGGGAGGGGTAAGATTAATAAGGTGTGAAGAAATTAAGTTGACCAAAGCAATATTTAACCATTTCCCTGTTGGGAATATTTGGGCTGAAAAGCCCAATATGCTCAGGAGAAACAGAAATTGCAGCACATGAGGTAATTTAAAATGCATATTCACGTATGCATACAAATAATCATGGAGAGAGTGCTAACATGCAGCTAACGAAAAGAGAAGAAATGCGACTGTGCCATTCCGTTCCTGGTGATTATTTTGGCTAGAAAGAAGGCAAGGATCTTGGGGCAACATTTTAATGTTAAAAAAACCATCCCATCTATTGTCTAGAAGCAGTTTGACAGCTGGGAATTGGAACGACCTAAGTTCAAACGCTCACTGCCTGGCAATGGCAGCCAGTAAGCTTCGTGACCCAGTTTATCCAGGAAACTTAAGATTGTAATGATTTAATGAGCGGATATCGGTCAAAGTGATATTCTTGTTAACCTTTGTTTTACACACACACACACACACACACACACACACACACATACACACAGAGGACACTGTGGAGCTTCAGAAAGAAGAAGAGTAAAACTTTTAAAGCCCTGATTATATGGCAGTGGAAGGGGAGTATTTATCAATAAAGCTCTCAAAGTTGGAAGAAAAAGTCACAGTCGTATTATGAAGTAGCATGCCGACCATCCATTTAGTATCCTCCTAATTATAGATTTATCATAAGCAACAAGGAAAAACAAAGTCAGTCAGTCACAGGATGTCACTTGATCCAAAACCTAACAATTATCTAATTTAAAGGTCTCAGTTCCAATGAGAGAAAAAAGCCCAAAGAGTGACTGGCCTAAGGGCACTCAGGCAATTAACTGAAGAACAGGGCAAAAACTTCAGACTTTATGAATCTGGGACCGCTGTTTTGCCCACCATTACGATCATATCACGTTAAGGACCATTCTCCCCAAGACACAGAACAACTAGATATGCTCAGCTCTGATATATAAGGTTGATCACAAATAAAGACATATCACTCTCAGTTTTCATCCAAGCATTTTCACTGAAGGGTTTGAGTTATCAGCTTAGACATAGCAAGACAGGAGCCTGACTGTCTTTAATCATATGCCACAGTTCTCCCAGGCACAGAGCTGATGTCTTTCCCATCCCACCCCCCCTCTTGCAGTTGTATGTGCACATGCGATTGATTCCAAAAAATGGAATGGGTGCCAAAGTGACGCACGCCAACTCCTAGCCTGGCTCTTCAACACCTCCAACCCAGTGCTGATCATTATTCTTTACATGTCTCACCTGATATAGATCAAGACAGTGACTTTCACAATCCTAAGCTGAGGATAATACTACAGACCCACAAACTGAAAGTCCCTGAACCCCAACTTGGAAGAATGTCAACCCAACACAACATAAACACTCAGAGGGGGAGGAGATAAGCTCCCTCTATGATAAACCAGTGAATTATGGGAAGCATACGTATTGTGCCTGTTAATGGTACCTTCGCTAATGCACAAACTCAAGCATAAAATATATATATATATATATATATATATATATATATATATTCAGCCTTGAAAATGCTTGAGTGGCTTTCTTCCATCTGTAGTGGACATGTGGCATTCTTTATAAAACCTTGACAAATATAGGTGTGACATTATCTTTTCCAGAGAGTGTAGCGCAATATGAAAGTATATTGTTGATGGCAATTAAATATATATTTAAATATAAGCCATGAATGATTCAAATGAAAGGAGTAAAAGTTTGAGAGTGTGTAGATGGTTTTAACTCAGCTAGAACTGCCGTATGGTTGCCTCATGCCTTGTATTTCTAATTATGTTTACAAGGAAATTAGAAGTTGGGCTCTAATCTGACAACTCCAAAATCACATAAATAAATGGACCAAGCAAAGGTTCGTGTTATTTGGGTGGTTTGGAAATGACGCGTGTTGCCAATGGAAACGTATCATCTGAAAATGCCTCTTTGAATAAACAGCTCCACAATTTTCACAATCAGAGATATTGCAAAGATAAGCCTAAATATAGAAATACTGAGACATATGTGTGACTTCAGACACAGGAGGGTGGATTTTTTGTGACATGTGTGAATTGTCTGTTGGAAGCTTTCTTGTTTTCTTTTTCGTACTTTTGTCTTCTGCTTTTCCTGTGGCAGATCTGCCGGCGGGATGTGAACCACAGTCATGCTTCGTCGTCACTGGGCACGTTTTTACCGTTGGGCTCTGGGGACGTTCTTCAGTCTTAATAAGTGGGAAAATCCTTCACTTAGACTTTAAAGTCATATCATTATCCTCAGAGGTCAAAGGCCTTTAAGAAATATGTACACATCTGACCTCAAAGAGATTTTAGACGTTAAAAAATGCTTCACAGGAGGAAGTGACATCATCCCTGAGCTAACCTATGTTAGACTGACAAATCAGAATGGACATTGAGAAGGTACAGTGGCCAAATTCTGACTCTGGCTATGACTTCAAAATTACCTAAATCCCCGCTAATGGATTTATGTCCACTCTTTCTCAGGAATGAAAAGCTAACCCAGAGGCTACACTAAAAAAAAAAAAGCTAAATAACCATCACCAGATGGAATCGATGCTCTACAAAAATTATGTCTTGACAAAGGAATCAAGCAACAACATCATACCTAAGAAGGAAAGGTGGCTGAAACTATTGCTTTGGGGGAGACTGGAAGACTCTGTTGTATCCAGACTTATTTCACGACCATAAGCGCCATGACACACAAAGTCAATGTGGAGAGTCAGTCTTGCTTAGTGTCAGTAGGGAACTGCCTCGCGGCATTCAAGAGGTCACCTGAACAGAAGGCTTAGCCCTGAGTCAAAGGACTGGTAGTCTTACCCACTCTGTCAGTGTTCTTGCTCAATCAGGAAAGCCCTGGTGGTCCTAACTTTGGTCTGTCCCCTCTGTAGTGTAAGATCTCATACAAGAGTATCTCAGGAAACCGACAGAAAATCCAACCTTGTTTGGACAAGTCAGTTTTTAAAAAAAAAAAAACAAAACAAAACTGCTTTAAAAAAAAAAGATTTCCTTCTATACAGAAGTTCCAAAGTTGTCCAGGACATACTCCACATGTGACACAGATTTAATATTCCATAAAGAGTTATGGGAGTGGCAAGAATTGGTGTGGGTCATTCTTATCCAATCTGTGCTCAGTCCATTAAAAAAAAAATTAAAGGCACAGTCGCATACAATGATGTCCTGAAATTTTTACAACTCTGGACATGAAATCTCTGAGTTCAAGGCCACCATGGTCTACAGAGAGAGTTCCAAGACAGCCAGGCATACACAGAGAAACACTATTTCAAACAAACAAACAAATGAAGCAGAACAAGAATCTGTTATGAAAACACGAAGCACCACAATGGTCCATTTGCATAATGAGCTGGACCCTTGGACTGGAGTCGGCTGCATGGACAGGCGCCTGCTAAAACGGGCAGAGACAGCTCAAGCATCCTGCAAAGCCAAACATGCAAACTCTGCCTAAAAGATGCTGCGTGCCGCTCCAGTTTCTGGGGTTTGTAATGTTAGTGTCTCTGTGGCTGGCTCGGTCTGATTCTGAGGCCAGGCTCATCCACTCCTCCATCACTACATTCTGCTAAGCCAAGACTGACAATCAGCTATACTGCCTCTTAAGGTGAAAACAAAAATAAAAACCCACCTACTCTGCATTAAAAACAAAAAGCCAGAAAGTCACATTTTAAGATCACTTTTAAAATAACAATAAAGCCTACATACTGAAGAATAAATTTGACAAACGTGTGTATAAGTCCACTCACCATGTTATGTTATAAAATACTGCTGAAGGAAACTTTTGATTTAAGTTAATAATAAAGAAATACAATCGTCTTTTATCTTAAGATTTGAATATTATTATCAACAATATCAATATCTTTATATCAAGATGAGTATTATCAGAATGTTAATTCTCTTCCAAATTGATCTAGAAATTCAATGAAATCATAGCCAAACACATTTTTATTGGCAGCAAAAGGATTCTTCTAGCCATTTGTAGCTGACTCTAAAATTTATGAGAATGAAACCTAGAAGGGGAAAAAAATCTCTTAAAAATTTAAAGTATTCTACTTGTCTACGGACATAAAAATAATCCCTAATAGTAATAATAACTCCATCTTGGTAATGTTGAAAGGTACACAGATCTGTCCGTACTACAGGAGAAAACACTGGTAGCCAGACACGGGAACTCACAGTTGGTCAACTCCTGCTTGCCAAGGACACCAAAGCCACTCCAATGGCAAAGGAAAGTTTTTCTGTAACTTGGTGTTAGCACCTGAGAATAAACATGAAAAATACAATGGATGTTGACCAGAGACTGGAGCAATAGCTCAGGCAGGAATGCACTTGCAAACTAACAGGAAGACCTGAGTTCGATTCCCCGAACCCACCGGAAAAGCTGGGCATGATGTTATGCTTGCAATCCCAGTGCCATGGTGGTGCAGACAAGAGAATCCCTGGGGCACACGGGGCAGCCAGACTTCTTAATCGCTGAGCTTCCAGTCAATGAGATGGATCACATCAAAGGAGTTGGATCACAGTCTTGAGCACGATACCCACGCCCTTAATCCCAATTGTCGGAGGCAGAGATGGGCTGATTCCTGTAGGTTGGAGGCAACCTATCAAGTTGCAAGAAAGCTGGAGGCTACAGAGTGAGGCTCTTGTCTCAGAAGAAAACAAAGAGAAGAAAAAAAAATATCCTTTCCATATCTTTCCTTCCCCATGTAGAGAACATGTGCATGCTTGTGTGTTTTTGTTTATAAGTGTTTCTGGGGGCCAGAGCATGGCAGGGACAGGAAATGAGAGGAGTGTCAGGCAATACCAAGACAAATCATTCATTTTAAAACAATGAGGGGAAAAAAAAGCACTCAAACAGACACTATGGACACAAATATGCTACAGCAATAGGAAACATATCAAATATAAATAGCATTAGTCATCCAAGAAATATAAAGAAAACATGAGTATGATGTGTCTTCATACCTGTGTAAGAATGGCTAAAGTTATAAATACTTGCTAACTAGCAGTGAAGAATAAAGGGACTGAGAGATAGCTCCGTGATTAAGAGAACTGGCTGCTCTACCAGAGGACTTGGGTGTGATTCCCAGTACCCACATGGTGGCTCACCATCATGCGTAACTTCAGTTCCCTGGGATGTGGTCTCTGTACACACTCTGGTCTCTGTAGGCACTGGGCTTACACACCTGGTGCACAGCCTTGCGTGCAGGAACACCCACTCACATAAAAGTAAATGAATCTTTTCAAAAATGATGTGTTAACAAGAATATGGTAAAACTTTAGATCAATCTCTATTGATGGTAAGACTATAAAATGGTAATGACGGTGATGCAGAGATCTTCGACAAGTCTTACAGTGTAGGGCACACACCTACCTATATCCCATGCTTAGCAACTTACCCAGTAGAAATGAAAGCATATGCATGCAAAAGATTTGTATAGGAATGTTTATAACTGCTTTCTTCGTAATAACCAAAAACTGTAAAGATTTAAATGTCATCAAGTAGGAGAACAGATAAACAGGTTGTGGTATAGTCACACACTGTAATATTCCTCAGCAATTAAATTAAAGGGATTAGCTTCAGATGCACACAATATGGACACATTGCGTAGCCACTATGTTGAGTCACAAGCCAAACACAAACAAATATATAATGCATATCTCCATTTCTATAAAGTTTGAGAACAGACAAAAGGGAATTTGTGATCCTGGCAATTAAAAGATCAGAGATGAATTGATGGAGATCTCAGGGGGGTCTTCTGTTCCTTGATAAGCATGCCTACATGGGTGTCTGTAGTTGTGGGGGAAGAAAACCACATAAAATTGCTCACTGAAGATCTGTGGGTTCCAACGCATGCACATTTTAGTTGAAAGAGATGTAAAAAGGGAAGTAGCCTTGGTAAAACTCTGAAGAACTGAGCTGCTGTTGAGTTTTCCAGATGCCTGCTCTTCCTTTCAAATGTCCCTGGCCTTACTGTGCCTTTCTTATGTCCCCTCTCCCTGCACCTCTAGTCCAGGGTCTGCCTTCTCTCCAGAGGCCACCTGAGTCCATGAAACAATGCCACAGAGGAAGAGCTACAGAAGCCAGGAAAGAAGATATAAAGTACGTTTTGTTTGGTATGAGTCATTCTTATAGCAAATATTTGACACTTCTCCAGTGAGAGTCAACTGCACTTCTTTCCAGGTGATCATGACTACCTAGAACAGTAGTAATCATAATATTTGAATGATTTATGGAATGCTTCTCGTGCATGAGTTACTGTCTTGATACTTATTAATATTCAAACCTTCCATTTGTTGATTTGATTCCATTTATTGACTATATATGTGGAAAAAAAAAAGAAAGAAAGCACGGGGCCTGGCGCGCGCGGACATGGGGGTAAAGGGGGTACGTGCTAGGCCGGGCCAGCGGTGCGTGGTCCTCACTCTCGGGCCAAGGTGGCGTGCATGTCGCAGAGGACACAGGTGGACACGGAGCCCGCGTGGGGTTTTGGGGGAAGCAGGCAAGATGCAAGCGTGCCTCAGCCTAACGGGGAGCGGGGAGCGGGCGGTCACACCCCCAGCCAGTCTTTGCAGAGAAATGTCACGCAGAAGGCGGGGCCATTCTGGTGTGGATTTTTCTGCCTGTTAACCTGTGCTCACTGACTGTCTGCGTGGCTGAATCTCTGACGGCGGTACGTACCAGCTAGCTCCGTGTGGCGAGTTTAATAAGAGGCAGCCCATAGCTTTGATGGTTTATTATTAAGAAAATAAAAAGAGAAAAGAGATAGAAAGACAAAGGAAGAGGAGAAAATAGGTAAGAAAAGCCATGACCACGTGGAAAGGGGAGAAAATGGGGAGACAGAGAGATAGATAAAGAAGAGGGCCGGGGGAGAACAAGCAGGAGAGAGAGAGAGAGAACGCACTGAGGGGTGCTATTTATAGTGAGTTGGGTGGTCAGGTAACCGAGAGGCGGGGAGAGTGTGGCTGCAGGCAGGTGACTGCGGAGGCGGGGTCAGGCTAGAACCTGGGGCATGGCCACAAGTGTCATTAAGGTCCCACATATATATGCATATGTATATATACATATGTATACTTATATCTAGATATATATACAGGTATATATCTAGATAGAGAGATAGATAGACAGATAGATAGATAGATAGATAGATAGATAGATAGATAGATAGATAGACAGACAGACAGATCGATCGATAGAGTACAAGCTGGACTCAAACTATAACTATATAACCTATGTAGATCCCAACTTTGCCATCATCCTCACAAATGCTAGGGGTACAGGCGTGAGCCACCATGTCGGCTAGATGGACTAGTTTTTAGCTAATGAAAGCACATTAAAGGTGAAATTAACCATCTATACATTTGAATCTAGCAAGGAAAAGAAGTGTGTTGACTTCGTCTTCACAGTTCTAAAACAACTCTTATATTCTTTGGATTCTATAGAATCCAGTAAGCCATGGTCATCCTGAATGGTCAAGTACTCTGGGATCCCTTTTTCTCATTCACTTGTTCCTTGTCCTCCCTCTAATTACCATCCACCACACATTGTCTAGATACTGGAGATATGTAGTAAATAAATCCATAGTCCTTGCTTTCAAGGACAATCATAACAGAAATTTAAATAATACAACACAGGGATGACAGTGTAAATAAATTCATTGCAGATTATTGCGGGAGTCCAAATGAAGTGACTGCTAACTGTGTAAGGACTCTCTCTGGAAAGCAGGAGAGTTTAGATAAACAAAGAGAACCAAGCAGACAGAAATCAGGTACCACAGGAAGGACCCGAGGCCTTATAGTCATTGTTGCAGACAAAGTGATTTAAATAAGAGGAATACATTGTTGGTCAGATGGTTAGAGGAGACAGGGACGGACAGGGATAAGAAAGAACATAAGGACTGAGGGGTGTTAAAGTCGTACACACACACACACACACACACACACACACACACACACACACACACACACACTGGCCAATGGGGTTGAAGGGATGGAACAGTGGTTAAGAACAGTGGCCCGCTCTTTCAGAGGTTCTGAGTTCTGTCCCCAGCATCCACACAGCGGCTCACAACCATCTATTATTGCAGTCTCATGGGGTCAGATGACTTCTCGTGATATGAAGAGAGATGCACATGCGCACAAAACATCCACATACAGAAAAAATAACAAAAATTAATTAAAAACACTAGGCAAGAAGGAGCAAAACAGTCAGGGCTGATTGGAAGGTGACGCGCCAGGGCGAGAGTGGCTCAACTTCATTTGATATGTGCGATATGAGTCAGGAAGTGGGTCAATAAAGCTCAGAAGAAATCTTGTAAACTTGGAGTTCATGCTGCCATGTTTAAGAGCCTTGCTGGGGTGGAAGATGGTCCAGCAGATGAGGGTGTCAGAGCCTCAAGTCTGATGACTTGAGTTCAGAGTTCAATCCCCAGACTACACATTGTGGAATGAGAGAACAGACTCTAACCTCTACAAATGTGTGTGCTCACATGTACACACACACACACACACACACACACACACCATGAAAAAATAGGTGTAAATTTTTTAAATAAAATGTATAAGTTAGAAATAAAGAATAAAAGCCCACACTAGCATCAGCATACTCAGTTAGGATGGGTCAGCACTGTGTGAGGGAGGTTTATAATTACCAGGCACTGAGTGGATCCAGCATTTGAGGGGCATAGCATAGCCTACGCATGAGAATACATCTGGGATGGCCACCCATTTCCTGATTCCTTCACTTTTACCAACCCAGACACTGAGAACTTCCGTAGGCCTCTCCACATCTGCTCCAACATTCTTTGCCACGCCCTGCTTGGAAGGCTGATCTTTGAGGACCGTAGACCCGACTCATGTGATCTCCTCTTGCCTGGTCTCTACCTCAGTCATACTGATGAGGGGGTAACTAGGACGCAAGAGGACAGTGAGATGAGGTTATCTGCCTTCCCTCTTCCCACTCTGGCTTGGTTCCCACAGTAGACTATCTCTGCCCCAAACCATCGTTCCTGTTGCATTAACTTCCCATAAGCCTTTCCTGCCAGCAGTATTCCCTAACCCGCTAGATCCCCTTCTTACCCCAGCAGTCAAGAAGGGGCAAGCAATCCGTGACCACCTGAGATGCCCTGTGATCTTGTCTTCCTAAAGTCTGACCTCACGTTGGTTAAGGGTCCCATTATTCAGTCTTCAACAGTACAATTTAATTGTGCCTTTTGTCTCTGTAGGGACACCGAGTGACACACATGCTCTTCTCAGACCTTTTACAGTCCTGACCTCGCTGTAAAGATGACAGGGTCTCTTGAGTTCTGAAGTATATAGTAAAGGGGATAATCAGTAAAGAAGGCAAGGAATCATCATAATGCCTACAAGTGTGGTGTGCTGAAAAGAAAGACAAGGGCTGGAGCAACTGTGGACCAGGGGAGCTGTAGAGAAGCTGAAGAACTCTTGCTCTGGAAGGGAAATCTACTCTGGGTAGAGATGCAAGAAAAGCTGGTGTCTCATTAGGTTGTGCTCCTCACATCCCTGATATGCCGTCTTGATTACAAGTAGAATATGACCATGCTGCTAGGTGTTGTCGTATAACCAGGGTCTCCTTTCTTTACTGTGGTCACATTGTATCAGTGGGCCTCTGTTTCAGGGTAAATGATTAAATAGCTGTTGTAACAATGAATAAACTTCCGTGGGGGTGCAGAAGAATGAACGGATGCAGGGTGAATGCAGATCCAGTAGAACTTGGTGAGGCATCTTAGTTGACAGCTGATTTCTTCTATTGGACCCTCAGTGCTGACTGCTGTTTACTAAGGTGGGGGGGGCGGCAATGGAAAGCCACTGTGCGAAGTTGAGAGATCTAATTTGGAGAGAAAACTGGGTTCCCCTTGCCTGTTTAATGTTACAATGGATGTATTCACTTAGCAACTGAAACTATGGACACAGATGAAAGGAAACATCTGGATCAGAGGTGTGAATATATAAGCAATCAGCATCATCACCGAGCAACAGCTGACTCTTTGGGGGAGTGGGGAGACCTAATGGTTTAGATGCTTACATAGAAACGGACCAAGGGCTAGAGAGATGACTCAGTGGTTAAGAGCACTGACTGCTCTTCCAAAGGTCCTGAGTTCAAATCCCAGCAACCACATGGTGGCTCACAACCATCCATAATGAGATCTGATGCCCTCTTCTGGTGTGTCTGAAGACAGCTACAGTGTACTTACATATAATAATAAATAAAATTAAAAAAAACAGAAATGGAACAAAATATTTATCACATAGACAGGGAAGGATGAACCAGTCAAAGAAAGAGATAGAATTATCGAGAGGTTGAAGGAGAAAGAAGAAAGAAAAGGGTCTCTGGATACAAAGAAGAAAACTGAAGAGCAAGATGTAAGCCAGGGTTGCTAAGACCTGTAATAATAGGAAAGGTTAGACAGGATCCATCAGATTGACTAATGAAGAGAGTTTTGACCCCATCAACTAGAGCAAATTCTACAGAACTAAGAGCACACAAGCTGAGTTAATGTCTCACCTAAGAAGGTGGCAATCTCACAGGTGAAGCTTGTGTCTCTATTGAAGAAGCCACAGTGAAGGAGCCAAAAGAACTGAGTTTGAATGTCTGTCCTCCTCCTTCATTGTATCCCCTGGGCTTTAAGACCCTTCCTGGTGTGGCAGAAATCAGACTACTGTCCAGAGTCAAAAGGGACAAATGAATGCATCATTACCCCTGCACTGTGTTCTGCAAGATGGGATGCTGTAGACCTACAGTCAGGACAGGCTTACTTTATTCCATGAATGGTCACTGAAAAGGCATGAATTGTTTAAAATTAGTTTCCTGTTTAAGGGAACCTCTGGTGAATCTCCTGGAAAGTGACACAGCTTCCTTAACATGAGGAGTCATTCTGAAAGCATTCCCTTCTTTGTCTCCTTCTTCTTTTCTATCTTTCTCCCTTCCTGCCTTTCTTTCTCCCTCCTTTTCCTAGCCGGCCTCAGAAAATACAGTACACAAATAAAGCTGAGATATGGCTGTCTTGGAATAGAAACTAATAAAGTCAGATGTGGTGGGACAAAGGAGGCATGTGCTGAGGCAGAAAGACAGAATGCCTAAAACTGGAAAGAGAAATAAATCCTTCTTAAAATTGTCCCATCAACCAATGCCACCATTGCAGGGTTCTGAGCCCAAGGACCATTAACTGACTACAAGATGCCCAAGGGCATCTTAGGAAGCACAGCAGGGGAAAGACAGAAAGATGGAGGCAAGCATCAGAGAAAGAAAACAACATTGCAGAAACACAAAGAGAAGTATAAAAATAAGAGGAGACAAAGAGTAGATAAAAAGAAAGATTCAGAAAGCACCCGTTAAACTTTGGAGATCAGCAGAGATTGGAATTAAGACTACCACATCCTCTGACCTTTATTTCAGAGTCTGCTGGAGTACTCTGAGTATATTTTCTCATCTATTAACATAATCATACATGGTTGACATTGTGAAGGTTAAATGAGAAAATCAGTGAGTAGGCGATGGTCTGTACCCACCCTTTCATTCGCGAGTGGATGCTACTGCCTTTCGCTAGGGAACCTTGTTTCCCAGGTCTGACTTTGCACACTGACCAGAGAGATCAGAGTCAAAGAAGTCTTACAGGAAACTGTTTTGCAAACAGCATTCCTTGGACTTTGGCTCTTGGAATATTTGCCAAGCCATGAGTGTAGGCTCATTTAAATACCCCCTTTTCATTTACTTCTAATGGTGTTCCCTGCCTTTATTAAAAATGACTGACTCTTTCCACTTCATCTGACTCAGAGACTCTAAATACCGCATGCACTGAAAACTGCATTCATAAACTGCTGAAAGTCACCATATTATTTATTCAGGATCGTCAGTGTCCCTGCCTCCTCAGATGACCCCACATTAACACACTGAAATTAGAAAGCCCTGCGTTTTCAACATGACTTTGTTAAATCCAGGTTACAGTATGTAGTTTCCACTTTAATAATGCCTACAGATCCTTCGTTTTCCTACAGAAATTAATTGCCTAAACCACAATGATTTATAGTCATACAGCACATGATTATTAATTTTCCTGATGATTATACCTGTGGGCAGCAACAAATAGACTTGGTATAGACCCGACGTTGAATTGCTCCTAAGACAAAAATGTCCATAAGGTAATAACAACTAATTTTTACCTTAATCAACTTACACTTAAAAGAATTTAATATAGGGCACTTGTGCCTTGTGGGAAAACTTGTTTGAAATATAAGGTGCTGAGTTATTTATGAGAATAATTATATATTTGTTGCTTTAGTTTGTGCTGGGAAATCAGGATCTGAAATGAATCTGAGATACATTAAAAAACATAATGAACTTAGTGGAGTAATACACATTCAAGAACTCTAGCACTGAGATAAATATATAACACAGTGTACCTACTCTGATTGTGGGAGAGAAAAAGATTATTATCATTAAACAGCACTGCCTTTTTTTTCTCCTCTTATCTGGCTAGTGTCTCGAAATGCTGTCATTATTAACAGGACAGGGATGGCACTGATACCTAAGTGAACAGCCTAGCCTCTCCTTCCTCGTTACGTACCTGGAAATTACTTTCAAGGGGCTTTGCCTTTGTGTCTTCGTGAGGACAGCTCTCCCTATTAGTTGCAAGTGATGCAAGGTAGACAGCTGGCCTGGAGAAACTGAACTCAGACCTTGCAGCCAGGCCTCTCCCCAACAGGCCTCGTTTTCAGTGTCTGGTGTTGAGGAGGCTCATTTGTTACTGTGGATGTGCTTCTCCTTATCGCGACACGAGCTGCAGAAAGGAGAAGGCACTGATTATTGGCTGATATGCATACCTTATATAATTCTGTATGTTCATATCCCAGAAATATTTAAGGCTTTTTCCCTGATTAGTGGCATTATGCAGTTATGCAAATAATCTGTTATATCTAGGCACATTATGCCGTTATGTAAATGATCTATTTCATTTATATTTCCCACGGAGTAATGGAGTAGGGGAGGAATGTTCTCCTGCATTTCCCCTGGGTTTTAATGAGTTCTTCAGACATATTCAGTTGGTTATCAGTCTGGATTTCTGACTGGGTGTGAGTTAAGTCTTTCTGAACTATTCCCATACCTGTCCTTAACTTTCCTATATCAATTCGGTAAATATTTACTGAGTACTTATTGTGTACCAGCATTTGTGCAGGTGGGAACCAGCCAAAGCAGCTCAAGAAAAAAAATCTCTGGAATGGAAATTATTCACCTTGCGACATCCTTGTCTGACCACCTGGACATTGCAATGTGTGTTAGTTAAGCTGAACCCACTTCAAAATTCTTAGGCAGACTGAAAATGATTTTGTAAATTCAGATACTTTTTAAATAAGCAGACACATAATTTATTATGCCATGTAATAAAATTTAGAATATAAGTTTAGTAATTTAAATATAGATGTGTCGAAGACAATGGGCTACTAATGTAGAGGGGGGGGTACTAAAATTTGCTTGCCTCTAGAAAAGGAATTAAATCTTTGTTGACCTGACTTCTCATGTCTTGTTCCTCTCATCAAATGAGCTGCTATTCTACTGGAATTTAGGGCAGATCTCCATTTTCTTTTAGTAAATCTAGTCTGCTCCTGGTTGAGAATTTTCAGCTCCCCTGTCCACAGATGCTCGACTTTGACTAGGTCCCTCAACAAACACAAGTTCCCAGCCTACAACAGAACCTGGCCTTTGCAGAATCTGGAAGAAGGGAAAGATTCTGCCAAGAACACAGGAGCAAAGTGGTGGCTGCTTAAAGATGGAGAAACTTGGGCTTTCGCAAGTGCTCTTGTTAGGGAAGTCAGAGAACACACAGGGCAGGCCTGAGTCCTTTTCAACCACATTTATCAATAATGATATGAGCTGTTGCCTTATCAGAGTGAAAGGTTGATATAGGTTACTTAGAAAGACAATCTATAAATTCGTTTCTTCTCCCCTCCATGGTGATTCTAGTGAATGGGATTCTAACTTGGAATAAAGCAATTTGAGGTCTGAAGAACTCCAAGTTTGCTCTAGGTATTAAAGGGAAAGAAACCTCTCTATAAATCCTTCTGTGTCATCTTTGTTCTTTAACCATTTCGTGGTCACGCATTTAACTATTATATTGAATTAATGCTAAGTACTCAATCAGATAATGCTATTCAACTGCACTTATCAATGGGAGAATCTTGCTAAGAAAACTAAACAAAGAAAAAGTTCTTAAAACTATCTCCTATCTATTCATTCTCAAGAGAATATACTAATAATTTTATTCTCCTGGCTATAATTCATTTCAATAGCTTTTATTATATATGGAAATCATATTGTCCCTGTCATTCTCTCTCCCTGTAAGAACATTCTTTGCTCAATCTGTTGCCACGCAACTCCAGCTCCTTCCTTGGGAGCTGTGAACTCTGTGTGTCTAGGCTCAGTCTTGATCATGTGACTTGGTTTGGCCAATCACATCAGAGCTTACATCTAGTTTAACTTCATGGGTAGGAACTTGAAGGACTTCTCAAATGTTATCTCCATCTCGCTGCTGAAGTGTGGCCTATCCCACACAGGGATGGCTGCTCCTATCTCTGGACTGTGGGGTGACGAAGTCACACAGGGCAGAACAGATCTACAGTCAAGCAACATAACAGAAGCTTCCTGATGAAAATGAAGCTAACATGAGAGCTGGCCCAGAACTATGGTACTGCCCAAAAGTGTGCACAATGCAGACAATGTACTACTTCCTGCCTGTGTAGAGGGGTGAGAAACAGGGGCTACAAGAGAGGTAGTGAGCTTGAATGATCAAGACAAATTTCAAACACACAGTACTCTACATGATGTAAGGACACACCTCTCCCTGAAACAGGTTTTAGAGGTTCAATACAGTTGTTCTCCCAACTGAAGTTTAAAAATAAAAGAGAATCTAGTAACTTGCTCTGGTGTTAGTAACCTCTCTGCCCTACTACCTATTACTTTTTACCTAAGATCAGTGGCCTCATAGTGGGTCTTATATTTATTTGGTTTTCCAACCAAGTCAAATAATTTGCTGAATACCTCTGCTGATGCATTGAAAGGGATGCTTGATTTTGGACTGTGGGCTTAAAGTCAAATACTCTGATTGGATCGGTACTAACTCCCAGCTCTATCACACAACCCTTTTACTCATGTCCTTACAGTGTCTGAAGGCCTGAAGTCCATCTGTAGCATTGATTGAAAACTTGCAAAACTGCATTTGATGAACTGATAAGAGCTGGTGGATTTTAATAGAATTCTAGTATATTTATAGACTGGGATAAAATAACACAGTTATGATCTGAGGGTTCCTACAAGACACACAGGTCCAAGGTCAAGTGTCCACACATTTCTAAGAATATGAGCTGACCTGGTCTTGAGCCTTGTTCTAATACATTTACAAATATATATGAATATATATATATATTCATGAATTATTGTGCCCTGTACTCTTCTTATGTTTTCTGTGTTCCAAAGACAAACACAAGTTATACTTTAACATTTCCAGATTAGCCCTAACAACAGAGTACATTTTACAGGAAAACAAAACAAAAACAAAAATAGAAAACGAACAATGAGGTAGAAAAGATAAATTTATAAATGTAAAAAGGACGAAGAGGAAAGGATGGAAGGAAGGAGAAGGTGAGGGGGAAGTAGCAAGAAGAATGGATAAAAAAAAGAGAGAGAAAAGTGGGAGGAGGAGCTGGATGACTAGCAAGAAAACGAGACGTGAGCTTTGAGTCACCAGAGTCCACGTAGAAGGTGGGTACAATGGTTCTCATGTGGAATCCTAGTATGGTGGAGGTGGGGACAGGCAGATCTGCAGAGCTTATTGGCCATTGAGTTGCTGAGCTCCAGATACAGGATTCCCAAAATTAAAGTAGCCACCATTGTGACACAAGCTTTTCCTCCCTGGCTTCAGGAGGCAAAGACAAAGAAGACCTTTACTGGTTCAAGGACAGGCTGGTCTACACAGCGAATTACAGACCATGAAGAACTACATAGTGAGTCTCAATCTCTCTGTCTCTCTCCCCTTCTCTCTTCTTGGCAGTCTCATCTGTCTCTCTGCCTCTGTGTCTCATTCTGTTTCTCTCTACATACACATCTGACTGAGTATGTTCTCTTTGCCTCTCTGTGTTTCATTCTCTCTCTCTCTCTCTCTCTCTCTCTCTCTCTCTCCCCTCTTCTCTGTCTCTCTGTCTCATTCTGTCTCTATCTCTCTCTTTCTGTACACACAAATATACACGTGATTGAGGAAGACACCAAGCATCAACCTCTGCCCCCCCTCACACACACACAATTATTTTAAAGCTTGTAACAAATATGAAACTAAGAGACAATATTTGAGGAGTGAGAGACCTAGAGGGACACCACCAAGAAGGAAAATATGGTAGTAAAGATAAAAGGACAAAGGGTTTAAAGCAGTCAACGGATTCTCACCAGAGGAAACACCAGAGATGGGAAAGTCAGGGATGAAAAGTTAGGAGAACATTGATGCTTTTGGTTTACTATTATCATTACATTTTGTCTTTTTAACTTTTTATTATTGTAAATGGATAGCACCAACAACCCCAGTATTGCATACCATCCGTCATTCTCAGGGTTATATTACATGTATAAATCTGCAACAGTATTGGATGGAAACGCACCCAAAAGGGAAAGCACGCATAAAAGTCAAAGATAAGCTATAACTTGACAAAGTACACAGACACCAGCTCTTCCAAATTATATACCCTTAGATTTCAAATGCCCACTTTAAATTATGCCTGCCTTTCCTTTCCATTTCCAGGCCTGTTAAACAGATCACAAACTGGGGAGGGAGGCATGTTATTTATTTGGAACAAAATCATTTTCATTGCAATCGAGTAATTGAGGGTGGCAGGATTCCTGTACCCCAAACATGAGCAGGTAGGGGAGATCTGTCCCACAGTAGAAAATTTCTTCCAACCTCCCTGTGGGGGAAACCCCTCCTGCATCATCAGGAACAGCTCTCTTCTGTCCTATGAAAATAAGTCACAAAAAGAGAGGATGAGGTGTCGGTTCCTTTTGTGCAAGAAAGAAAAACAAAACAAAAGGTTTCCTCAGCAAATCCGTGCTCGGTATTTACCTGGCTGTGGTTGAGTTTGTGGCTTCAGCAGTGGGTAGGCGATAGAGAACAGGCAGGTTGCCAGGTTCTGTCTGGGCCTCATGAGCCCAAGATTTACAGTTTTTAATCTTTTGTTCTGATGGGCATTCTAAATACCTGCTTCGTGTGATGTTTAATTTCTGCACAGCGGGGCAGCAGTGTGTCCAAAAACAAGAATAAGCCACCCGTTTCTCTGTGTGATGGAGTACCTAAAACACAGCTAGGTTTTTACTGCATCCTTCCCTTTCTCATTTCGACATTTAAAGATGGGGCTTCTGTTGATTCTCCTGGCCATTTATAAGATACAGTTCTGACCTTTATTTCGTTATATGGGTGTGTCTCCATATTGCGTGGGGTACGCGTGCGCATCGGTGCACAAGCACATGGAGGCCAATGATCAACATCAGGTATCCTTTTCTATTACTCGCTGCCACCTTATTTTTATTTCTATTTTTGAAACAGGGTCCCTCAGTGAACCTTGTGGAAGCAGCTAAGATGACAGGGATCCTCCTGTCTCCCCGTTCACAGCATCAGAGATACAGGTGTATGCCACCATGCTCCTCTTTAACATAAGTGCAGGAACTCAAGCCCAGGCCCTTATACTTAACACAGCAAGCTCTCTTGACACAGTCATGTCCTGACCCTCTAATATAATTCTGTAGTTCATATTCCTCCCTGAGAATGGGATAGTCCACATCTCTATTCCTTTGGATATTTTTTGATCCAAGTCTGACAAAGGGCAAAAAAAACCTGAGGCTGATTTTCTTCAACAAAATGGTATGTGGTGATATCAAAAGAAGATAACCTTTTTTTCCTACACAGATAATGATGGCACAAACAGAAATTATTTTCAGTTATGACTGACCACACAGTACGCAAAACATTGAGTAATGTTTACACAATCCAGAGATATATATTGATGCCCACTCAAGGAAGATTTGGCCTCAGCAGAAGATTAAGTTGAAGCAGGGTAACTGACCACACTCGAATAATGCAAAGCACGGATTCTAAACTAGAAGGCTCACATAAGGCAAGCCAAACATTTGACCCCACACAAGTACACACACACCTCAAAGGAAAGGGGTGAAGCCAGAAATCTTCATATATGAAATGATATGAATGATAGAAAAGCCAGATATCCAGCAGCAGGAAGATTTCTTAAGTTAAAAGAAAAAGTAGGTCAGTTAAGAAGTATTTATTCAGTGTGTGTACCTAGCCGGCCCCGTGCGAGATGCTTTCTACATGAAATATGTGCTTCTACACAGTGAAAGCTCTCTGGCAACATCTCTCCAAATTATACCCATGCCTGCTTCCTCTACGGTCACCTCTGGCCTTTCCTTATTTAGTTCACTTTCAAGACTAAATAAATATGTAGACAAAGCCCAATACTGTAAGAATCTTTGCCAAAAGATATACCAGCAACAAGCTGGACAAGTCTTAAGAAGTAAGGAGAAGAAATTTCCAAGAACAAAGAACTAAAAAATAAAATAAAATAAAAAATCCTCTGTACCTCAGTCTTTTCTAAATTACAATTGTGAAGGATCACTCTGCAAATCCAATATGATAGTAATAGTGATAATCAATAAATTTGGATAATGATATTCATATTGATGATAATGTTAATCCAAGCTTATAGGTATTGATCACTTAGCACATGCCAGCATTATCGAAAATGCCTTCTGTTCTGGAGTTCTCCTACTCATGTCTGTCTCACAGTGAAATGTCTCCAGTGGCTGTGCACAGGTCTCAGAATAGGATGGAAGACCTAGCGTAACGTACTGAACCATGTTTATTGTAGCCTTCCCTCTTTGCCTAGCTGCCCACTCTGTTGCTTTCCACATGGCCAGTCACCAAGGACATCCTTTAGTTTTTGTAGGACACTTAGTCACTCTCGCCTTTGGACGTGTCCTATTTATTTCAAAGATCTCAGCTCCCACATTGCTCTCAGTAAAGAGCTTTCCTTAGATGGCCTGACACACCCCGGTGACTGGTTCCTCTCGTGTGGGCTGCCATCGTGACACAGATCTCCACATCTAATCAGTTTCTGTCTGTGATATTCTGTTAAACCCCACATTCCATACAAACAGATACACTGAACGCTAAAGCTTACAGATCAGGCTCAGCAAATACAGTCATTGAATGGAAATGTTCCTCCTCCTCTGTGTTGCCGCCAAAGAGTAGAAGTGGTGCTCTTGACTGTAAGAGATGGGAAGGTAACGTGAAGCCATGTGGCATCATGCATAACTCTTCAGAGAGCATCTGAATGTTTCCCCAGGATGCAAGCATAGAGATCTCCAACACAAGCTGTATAAAATGAACCTTTGTGCAGAAAGGAAATGATGGAATAATCACTAATATTCATGCACAAAACCAACCTTTGGTGTATTTATTTTGTGCATTGACCCTAGATCCACCATAGTGCATACATCAGAAAGCTTTAAGTGGGGAGATAATCCCTGTACCCAGAGGGGAGTGTGGGTATATGCCAAAACTGTCTACAAGTTTCCTGAACCACTAAAACAGCTTCATGAATTATTATGTAACTTTAGTTCCAATAGTTCACAAGATCAACACCTTGTGTTTTAACGATGCTCTTGAACCTCAAGATTGAAGTTAGCACAGACTTCCAAATTACACAGATTGAAGACAGTGTCAGTAACATAAGCACAAGATTCCACTCTTTTAAGGCCACATTAATTAAATTCAGTTTGTTAAATAAGCACACAATACCCGCACAGACATGCAGACCTCGTTGTGACATTTTAATATGCATACATATATATTTGAGTCATAATCAAATATGTGAATATGTTTTTCATATACCTATGAAAAGTCATCTTCCTTCCCTTTCGTGCTTCTTCTCTTCCCTGATATGGACAATGAAATTTTATATGACAGTGAACCAACAAAAGATAAGTTTTAAAAATTTAAAAGATATCCATCTTCATTATCATCCATGATTAAATTATGCTTTGGATATTGTTGGTGACATTGCTAAATATATATACATACACATATACATATGCATACATATATGCCCATGTCCTAGTACATAACTCATGTATTTATTAGATGGTATAGATAAGTGTGTGCTCAAAGGATTGTTTTTTAATCAAGGGTACTCAGTTGAAAGTACATCAAGTGTTGACGCTTCAAAAGGTACAAAGACTGAGCGTTTCCTCTTCTCTCTTTCCTGTTTTGAATCTTGTCTCCCAACATTTTCAAAGCAGAGATTTTTCAACTCTGCTTGATGGTCCATTCACTTTCATACTCTCTCCTTAAACATCTTTCATTCAGGCTAAAATTCTACTAGCACAGAAGCCAATCCCTGGGATAAACAGCAAGCAGGGAACCACCACAGGACAGTGGTACAAGAACTCTGTTAGGCAGTCTCTTAGTAACTTTGTCAGTGCAAGAAAAACAAAAGACAACAACAAAAACATACAAGCAATTCTGAATGCAGTAAAATAAAAGACAGGACCTCCTGTCTGTATAAACTGGTTAAGAATGTTAGTGTGAAAGGCAGAAAAATGTTACAAAGGAGAGATTCCTGTCACTGGTTTTAAAATTCTTCCTTCCTCTCCTGGTGCCATGAGCTGTAAGCAGGACCCTTAAGTGTCCATACAACTTTAAGTGAGCGTGGACCCAGGCATAGAACCCTCCATCTCCCACCGTGACATCATTAGTACCATTTGCAAGGTTTGCCCACACTTTATAATGTCTTTTTATAACAAGGCACCTCATAAAATTTCACAAGGCCAAGTCATTAATAAATAATGCCTTCCATTTTTATTGGCTGGGGATTGAAAATGCAGAACCCATCAGTATACAAGGTTCTGAAGAGTTTACTGGAAATCCTAGTGAAGAAACAGCTATCTTGAAGAAAAGGGGCGTCCTCAAGGAGATGTCCAAGACTCCACCCCCTCTAAAGTTTGATGTATTAATGATCTACTCAACCCAACATTTTTCTCTATGAGAACATCTCAGGATCCCATTGACCATTGTCCTCTTTAGTGGGAAATGAATGCTTATTGATCGTAGGTATTGATCTAGTACTTTAGATTAAAAACAATAGTTTTCAAAGTCAACTCAGAAAAGTATGAGGACTAAAGGAAAAATGTAACTTGGACTGGTTACAGGGTGATTGATCACGGCCAGCTCTGCTACCTCGGAGTGAGCTACTATGACACTGCTTCTCGAGGTGTTGGAGTCAACCCTCAATGACTGCATTGTGTATGAACGATTGATGTGGCTTTGAATATTCTGTTGGACTCACTTTCAATCCATTTTCCATACATGACTTACATAAAAGATGAGCCCCACTGAAACCCCCATGATGGATTCTCCAATTAAGACTTCCAGAAATCTCTGCTGACTTTGTTTACCTGATAAGACCAAACCTTGCTTGGTTTACAGTCATGGAGTTAAAGCTGAACGTGGCTCCTTTGAACGGTATTTTATCAAATGAAACATCTTCTGCCTGTACGAGTAACTTAAAAAAGCAACAGTTAAAACCCTGAAAAGGACAAAAAAACAAAAAAAAGAACAGCCAGGTACAGAAGACAGGAGAAGCTACAGGAGATTCACCTCCTGAGAACTGTAACATTTAGACTTTATATCCTGACCCACCTTACTAAACATCATTTATTTATATCATTATAACTAAGTCAAATATATGTTTTTAACATTTGCAAGGGATTAGATTAAAGCCCATAGGAATGGCAGTGACTGTGCAGTGACATAATGCCTTCTCCATTGGAGTCTGGGACGGGAATCCAAGATCTCTTTGTCCACAGAAGAGCAGAGTTTGACAGTGGAAAATGACAGCTGTTTTCATCTAGCTTGTCTTCCCAGTCAGTGGATTTCATACAACGGTTCATCATTAGGGGTCATTACCATTGTTAATGAGGAAGAATAAAACCCATGCCTTCATCTTTCTCAGATGTAATAAGTCTTATGGAACAAGAGTACCCTAAAGGCCCTTTACTTCTGAGATGATTAAGCTGCGTTCAGATGGCAGCCTGTAACCCACTTCTGGGCATAGTATCAAAGTGAGCTCCATAGGTGTGAGCTAAGACAGTAGACTATTCCTGCCTCCTGCCTCAGGTTTCACGCAAGAGTCGTTTGCATGTATTATCCTCAAGGAACAGATTGCCTTTTACCAAAATCCTATGCGTTTTGGCACTTGGTGAGTGTCTTAGATGGCATTAACTGTAAAACATTTCTTTTTACATAATTATGGCTTTGTTTTGAGTGTGTGCTAAGATGGTTGTAAAAGTTTTAAATGTGAAGGGCTTCAGGAAGAAGGGGGAAAAATCTCTGAGCAAAAAAAAAAAAAGTGAAAGCCTATTGTTCACAATTAAAGTTCAAATTTTCCTGACAGTCTTTCAAACTGGAAAAAAAATGAAAATGCTACATGGTTATTTTAATAATTGTTTCCCAAATTACAGCATTATTGAAAATGTATAGAAAATACAAGTCGTGGTAATTGCTCAACACCTGCAGAATCAGAGCTATTGTTTTCCTGGTGTATTTATGTAGCAATAGGACAATCTTTGTCAATAACCAATGATGATGGATGTGGGGGACCCAGCCCTCATTCTAATAATGAGGAAGCTTCCGGGGGCTCAGCAAGGTCTTTGCCTCAGGCATTTACACAGATTCCCAAACCCGCTATCCTTGCCACGAATGTGTTAATTGACACGCTTGTATAAATTTTAGTAAAGCCATAATATTTTTGCATGGCAACTATTAAAAATATTTTTTTCTCTTAATTTCACCAGGGAAGCTGAGACTCTGAATTTTTCCCCGTTGCAGGAGGGAATAATTTAGATTTTCTTCCATCCCTGTCAGAAGTTGAACAGACGAACAAAACAGATTCTTCAGAGACAATTTTACACAGAGTTACATCCATCCAATTCAATTATAAATTAAATTGACTAACGAACCATAGCTCATTATGGGAATCAATTACTCAGAACTGTCTTTGGACCAAAAATGTGGAAAATAAAAAATAATGGTCATACTTCAATATACCAGATTGTCAACGTTTGAGAGCTCTGTTTTTCTCTAGCTTGGCATAGTCCAACGCCAAGAAGAAATGATAATCATTTGTACTGTTCCTAGAGATGTTACCATTTTATGAAGACTAGTTAATTCTTGAGTTTAGGTCTCTTTGGGCTGTGTACCTCAGGCTTTTCTGAGATGATGGGCCAGCCCTGGAATCACAGAATCACGTGGGGATCATTCAGATCAACTTATGCAAATGTGTTGCTAAAAGGAACCCTGCTCTAGCGTCTAGTGCCACCCAATAGGAGTCAAAAGATCTGGGGAGGTCACAATAGAAGCAGTTTATTAGTAAAGCAATTCTAATCATGGAGGGGGTGGGGGAGGTCACAGCTCTATAGAATATCTCCCATCTAATTGTTAGATAAAAATAAATCTGTGGGGAATCCAGGCACTAAAGCAACGGCATCCTAAAGTGTTTTTCTGATTGTACCCGTGTCCCAGGAATTCTCCATGTGTTTAAACAAGGAGAAGAAGGGAGTAAAACTATTCCCATTTTTGTCATGCCTACTGTTATCTGACTTTATTAGCAACATCAAGAAGTAGGTACTTTGAACACATATGAGTAGAGGCAGCCTGTATACACAAAAAGTAGGGACAGGTCATTTCTCAGTATGAAAGTCTATGATAGATCCACCTGTCATGACAGGAGGGTCAAAGAGCTATATACCAAGACATTTGTTTGGGGACAAAATTACTGAAGATGCCCTAAATTTGCTTTCTGCTTATACCTCCTGCTCACTGGATCATGGAAAATAGCAAGGGTAAGTGTTTCTAACTGAGGCCTCTAAAGAACAGAGCTAGCTGTAGAATACTCCTAGGAAGGTTAGTCTCCCTCGGGGAAGCCAAAGGGATCTACTCAAGAAAAGTCATACCCCACATGAAAACAGGTTATTCCATTCAAATATGGATTCATGCACTCAAATATGTACTCAACAGCATTTTTCTGAAAGCTTGGATATTAAAAACACCCATTTCTCAGAATGAACGGAATCTCATTTTTTTTTTCTGTAAAATGTAATTGTTTTAAAACATCAAACAAAAAGAAAAGCCATCAGAAACTTTCAGACATGGTTTTGGCTCAGGCAGTGAGGAGAGGAGACAGGTCTTTCCTTGTTTGGTTCCTTATTTATCATTAGAAAAAATTAACTATATACCTGTGTGTTGAGCAGAAAAGGAAGATGAAGAAATGGTCCTGCAATTAAAGAAGAAATCTAAGCATCTAAGAAAAGGTATCCTTTAAAAATTGTTTCAATAAATTGGATCGTAGTTCAGGAACAGAAAGTCCAGGTTTCAGAACCGAAGTTCAAAGATGATATAATGTGCCTGGGATTGAATAATTCAGAGGGGAGGATGGGTGGCTGGCCATGTGGTACCAGCCTTTAATTTTAACTACTTGGGACATTAGCACAGGAAGATGGCAAGTTCAAGGTCTTTGGGAGCTACAGACTGGGTTAAGGCTAGCCTGCAAAATCTCATGAGCCCCTATGTCAAAATGAAAAGTAAAACAGGGCTGAGGATATAACACCATGGTGCAGTAATTACCTAGTATGCAAGAAGCCCTAGGTGCAACTCACAGTACATAAATTAATATAACCATAACGACAACAAAAGAAAGCAAAGGGCAGACTGGCTGCATTCAGCCCTAAAGGAACACAAATCACTCACTGTTTTCATGGGTTTCTCTACATCAGGCCTGGTTGTAGATGTTAATTCTGCCATCACTGTCTAGTAGACACTGCATAAGCCAACTTCCCTAAGCTTCAGTCCTCTGCTCCTTAAAATAGAAAAAGCATCGCTCTCACCAAGGTGATGCGTGCAGAATACTTAGCACAAGGCCAGTCATACAATGAGACTCAGTTCATCTAACTATTATTCCCGGCATGAGTGTTCTTTTTTACCATCTCAGAATGTACAGTAGCACAATTTCACGTCCAAAGGGAAAGACAGAGCACATCTTTTTACCCCATTCTTGGGTATTTGGAGTATATCATGCCCCATTTTCCAAATAGCCAATCTGGGAATTGAGTACCCCTTACAGCTTCTTGTAAGTGGAGAAGGAGGTTTCCCTGGGTCCAAGATGAACAGCGGATTTTGTGGGGCACAGAGCACAGCTGTCTTCCTTGGTCCCCCGCATTCTACAAGCACTTCTACTACTAACCTACTCTTGGCCACACCCCCAAGCCAAGCAGTGCTCAGGACCTACCCTCTAAGTACAGGCTGTCACAGAAGATGACTAATTGAATGATACCTGCCCAATAGGCTGTAACACTCAGGCGTGGGAATTCAGATGAGCGTTTTTGAGAATTTGTCAGAGTTTTGAAAGGTATGCTTCTTCAAGGCCTCACACACAGCCTAAGTGCCCTGCATGAATGTTTTGCTTTTGAGTCCACACTGAGCAGAATCTTTATCTCAAGTGAATACCTTTCTTTTCACTCCCTTGTGTAGCAAGAGGTAAAACATCTAAGTTAGAGAGACTGAGATCGGACTTACATTATGCTGCAGGGGTTCTTGGCAAAGCCTTCTGCTGTTTGAATTTTAACCAATTAGAAGAGCCAGCCTTCTTTTATTTCAGAACTGTATTAAAAGATATCACATTCAAAGGCTGGACAGGCCTGCAATTAATTACTGGTGTCCAGCCAAAGGTCTACCATTAGCTATTGCCATGACAACCTTTAGAAGGCCTTGGCCCACCTGTTGCAAGATAGAAACAGCATTAGGCAGTTGGTTCCTGCACTTGGCCTCCCCCTGGCCTATGGGGAATTCGTACTAATTAGAATTAGTTGTCCTTCTGTAGTCCAGTTCCTGACACAAATTGCATTCTGTAGCTTTTTGTTCCACTTGAGTTCACAGACAAAATAGCCCATGCCATGTTTGAAATGAAGCAAGGCAATATAAAAGGATTTCGTGTAATTGGCTAATATACTTTAACATTTTAACTAATATTTTCAGTGTCTTTTTTTTTTTTGGAAGGCACTTACTTAAGTTCTTGTCTTTATACTCCAGAGCTGTTTATGATCATGCAGGAGGTAATTTTAATATGGCCTGTTCGGGTGTCATTAGCCCATTGTCCAGCTCAACTTGCCTATAGAAGGAATGAGCGACCTTTCCAAATGATGGTCTGAAATGGCCCTGTGGTGATGGCAAAGAGACAGACAAACAATGGTGGAAACAAAAGGACACTTTCTCACATCTCACTAAAGAAAAACTTTATTGAAAACAGGAGCTCATGGAAGAAGAACCACAATGAAATAGAAAAAGCGAGCAACTGAAAGAAATGACCAGGCTGTGAGCATGTGTGTCTTTGCCCAGAAGCAGGAGCCACATACTGTGTCAGCAGGTTGCGGCCACCAGACCCACAATAGCTACAGGGGAGAGAGAGAAACTCTCTTCAGCATTCCCCAGGTGGGGTTAGCTCCTAAGATTTGCTCTCAGAGTGACACTTGGGTTGAAAAGAGGGTCTGCTGTCCCTCAGGCTACATCTTGCTTTGTTAAGGGGACCGAAAGCACCACATGAAGTAATGTGCTCGAAGAAGGGAGGTCACGTGATCTTTAGCACCTCACGGTGGAGTCACTTTCTAGAAAGAAAGGAAAGAAAAAATAAATAAATAAAAACCTCCAAAGTTCAAGGGAAAGTTAACAGACTACAGAGCACCTAAACTCTTCACGGGGATAAAGGAGTCTACAGTGCTAGCTTCCCAGGCACTGTAAACAAGCCTCCATCCTTCCTCTGCCCACCACTTCCCAAAGTGAGTGGGTGAGCTTCCAAGATGCCAAAAGACAAATGGGCTCATATTTTCGCTGAATTTCTGTCTATTCACTGGGGTTTCTAATCCAAGTCTCTTAGGCTTCCTACAGAACAAGTGAGATATAGTTTTACTTTTATTAAAAGCGACCGGGTAAGAGCTGAGCGTTCCTTTCACAATTGATGTGTTCTTAGTGGAGGACTGGATTGTTGCGAAACTACCATTTGCTTGCTCACAAAGAAGGAGAGGTGAGGAAATGTAAGTAGTTTTAAAATAAAATCTATACCCATCCTAAATCCATTCTCTGAACTTCCATATCAACCTTGTATTGTTCGGGATGGGACCGAGGCCAAGAACGAAGCTCTCTCTGCCTTTCTCAGACTTCAAATCTGAATTCTGAAATGATAAGAGGTACTTTAAAATTCTTAAAATAGATGGATTTAGGAATGTCTGAGCCAAGGTAGAGCCTAGTTACTCACAGATAAGCCAGAACTGCCTTCCTGAGTGTATTAAATGTAAAATGTATAAAATGTGCAAAATGTGCAAAATGTACAAAAAAAAAAAATCCAAGGAAAATTTAACTGAAAATTACCTACCTTTTCAATCTTTTACAGGCCTATTTAGAAACAGCAACAACAAAAAAAAATTATTCCTTAGAAACCAAGAATCTTCCAGATGAAAATATCAATGTATTTATCAAGGATCAAGACCTCAACGAATTTTCTCTGTGTTGGGCAATTTGAAGTTTTTTAAAACTCCTTTTGCTTTGAGCCACTCAGGGGTGGGGGGTGAGGAGGGGTAGGGGGGTGGGAGGGGGGGAGAAAAAAATTTGCTCAGGCATCTATACCAGATAACATAGTAATAATTACAGAAGTGAATTCTAACCTCAGAACAACATCCCCATCCCACCATCCAGCTGAATGGGTCAGCTGACTGACTTGGCAGCATGAACGGAGTTGCTCCACAGAATGGCTTCCCAGAACATCAGGGACCCCTGACAGACACTAATTCTAACACTCTTATGGGTAGAGCATCTCCATCCAGCTGGGGGTTCTGTGGAGAACTCGGAGTATTCCTATTTGCTCATACTTTAAACATCAAACCATACTAACATCAAGATTTATACAAGGGCTGGCGAGATGGCTCAGTGGTTAAAAGAACTTGATACTCTTCTAGAGGACCTGAGTTGTTTTCCCAGCAGGCACATGGTGGCACACAATGGACTCCAGTCCCAGGGAATCTGGTGCCCTCTTTAGGCATCCACAGGTACTGCATGCACACACAAACACACACACACACACACACACACACACACACACACACACACACACACGCACACACACGCACATGCAAGCAAAACATTCATACACATAAAACAAAGTTTTAAAAATATTATGAGGGGCCACTTCTTGTATCAAATACTTCACAGTCGTCTACCCCCACTTCCTGATATGAAAGGGGTATATCTACTATGTTAATATTTAGTGGCAGTGCATGTTCAACTCTAAGCTTAAATTTTTTTCTGGTCAGGTGTTAATTTCTCCATTGTAAATGTTTCCTACCTAGGGCATCTTGATCTCCCTATGACTAGTAAGTGAGACATGGAAATGATTTTTATTTTATGTTGTGTGTATGTCTGAGAGGGGAGTGGGTGTTTGGGTGTTGGGGAACACTCATGTGTATGCTTGTGGAGGCCAGAGAACAATTGTGGACATCATCACCTGGAATGTCATCTACCTCCTGTGAGACAGGGTGTCTCATTGGCCTGTGGCTTACCAATTAGGCTAAAATGGCTATCCCAAGAGCCCAAGGGACCTGCAAGTCCCTGCTTCCCAGTTCTGTGATTACAAGCACATGCTACCACACCTGTAGTGGGGAGGGCTTGTTTGTGTTTTGCTTTGTTTATTTTTAAACATTTTGTTTAATATTCACACATGCATATGTGTTTTGAACAAACCCATCCCCATTTCCTCTTTCCCCTAGTCCACCTGTCACCCCTGCCCCCCTCCCTCCCCACACACACACAACCTTTTCTGAATGGAAAGGAAAGAAAAGAGAAGAGGAGAAATCAGACTCCCTATGACTGGGAGTCAGTCTCAAGTCTTAGTATGGTTCCACATAATCCTTTCTATAAAAAAAATAAAAGAATCTCCTTCTCTCCCACGCCCCTCTTCCCTTTCTCCCTCTCTCCCTCCCTGTCTGACTATACCTCTGCCCCTCTCCTTTTTAAGTCAGCAAGGCAGTGTTCTAAAGATCATTTGGGTTGCATAAGGTCCCAAAGCCAGTTTAAAGGATAGAGTAAAGTCATTTGTCAAAACTGTATGAATTTGTGATTCATGAGAGGTAAGAGGCAATTTCAGGAGATTGTTTTCCACCACTGACATGACTGTCAAAATAAATGCAGGGAAAATAATTGTAGAAATTAACAAAAGAGTTAATTTTTCTTTGTCATGAGACACAGTTCAGTTGGATTTCTGATTAAGAGATGATTACCACCAAATGCTTTTCCTTTGGAGCTGCTGACCACTGTACATCTTCCCTCGGGTACCCGTCAACGTCTTCACTATCGACTCAAACTGGGAAAACCGTTATCAGTATTCAGATGCTCCGTCTCCATTTCTCAGCATTTTCCCTTTTATCTGCATCCCTCCAAGCTACTCAGCAAAGAACATTTACATCATCTTCTGCTAAAATTATGTTATGGAAGAGCTCTCAGGACTATGCTCTGATTGACTTTGGTCCTCCATACGCTGCATGATACTACAAATAAAGTTTATCTCACAAAAATGTTTTGGGAATTATCATACCCTCCAACCAAAACTTTTATAACGTTCAACCTGTGGAGCAAAGGGGGAGGGGGTGTTGTGTAAGACTAATAAGCTTCAAGATGTGGAGGTACGAATCTGCATATATCTATCTGTCCGTTTGGGGAACTCTTGGCATCAGAGTAGCCCACAGTGAGCACAGCAAGGGTTCAGAATGATTATAAATAGGGCAGGAGAAAGTATGTACACTGAATTTCTTAGTAATTGAAGTGATTAGATAACTTGTTCTTGGATACTCATATCATTCCTCATTAGGCTGGACTGCATTTGCGAACATTTCGTGCCAACTGTACCTTTAAAAAATAAGTGAAAATCTGTAGTGATTAAAGCTTAGCTGAGAGGTGAAAGCCCTGTGGTTGTGGAGGCCCCCAGCCCCCTAAGGTACCACAGCAAAACAGGCTGGCTTCAGTCCACACTTCGCTCTCCCTCAGGGACCTTGCTCAATTATACTAACTCTCCTGATTCCATTTCTGTTTTCAAGAAATTCGAGGCTATTGATAAGACGAACAACAGGTCATTTGCAGCTGCGGTATTCAGTGAGCTCATAATCCTCACCAGGGCAGGAATTGCCAGAGTAATGTAGGGAAAACAAATAGTGTACTCTGCTTCCTGCACAAAATGTTAAGTTTGTAAAGTACTAGGATGCACAGCCTTTTGTTTGTTTGACTGAGAGGATGGGGGACAGGGGGAAGGGGGGGAAAGATTATACCTTTTTTTTTAAGATATGATCTCATGCAGTCCAGATCACCTTGAATTTGCTGTATAGCCAAGAATGACTTTGAATTCCTGATCCTCTTGCCTCTGCCTCCTAAATGCTGGGTTTACAGGTGGGTGCCACGACACCTGTTTTATGCAGTGCTGGGGATCAAATCCAGGTGTCACACATGCTAGGCAAGCAATCTGGCAGCTAAGCTGCAGCCCAGCACCTAAACCAGCTATTTCTGGAAATTAGTCACAAGAACGCAGTGATATCGGACAAGTACTTCTTTTTTCTTATGATTATGTCGAACTGTCGAGTTGGCTGGCCTAAGCAAGGCTAAGTCTATCTTAGTGCAGCAGGCTATTTATATGGATTCAGTGGTGAATGGGTTAAATGTTGAAAACTTGGGAGAATGTTTCTCATATACATGACCTCTTAGCTGGGGAGACAAAGATGACCAAGTCATGGGTCTCTGTGAGGCTCTCATGATGAATTCTTAGCATGACCTTGTTCCTTCCTTAGGCAGAGTCATGTTTAATTGGCCAAAGCAAGTTTCAAAGTCAGCCCTGATTCTAGGAGTGGGGGAAATAAGAGTCTACACCCATTAGAAGGAGCTATGAGCTCATATGGCAAAGGCAATGGCCGCAGAGAGGTGAGAATTCATGCTGGTGTCTAGAGTTAGTCTACCACAGTCACGAGCACCGTCTGAAGGGGCTGTTACACACAGGCATGCCTTCAACTGTGGGGACACAAGGAGAATCAAGGTCCAATCATTATCTTCAAGAACCACAGTTTGGAGTAGGGGAAAGGACCAGTCCTGGCTAATTATGTAATAATGGCCATAATGGAGGTGATAGGAGATGCAGATGCTCAGGGATTTCTGCTTAAGAATCCGGGAAAGGCCCACGTGTGACCCAGTCTTTGACTGGGTCTTCACCCAGAAGTATTTGGTTTCAGGCTCATAGAAGAGATATCCTACATATTTGACTGAAACGTAGTAAAGAACTAGAGGGAGACATAATGAAAAGGCCATTTTAACAAAACCCAATATGAGGAAGGTAAAAGAGAACAACTGTTCACACACTTTTTAACAGTGGCTAAATGATCACTGGGTGTTCAGACCGCAACACTTAGGAATACGGACCCTTGAGGGATTTGACAAGAGAATATGCCTGTTGTCACACACTCCTGAGGAGGGACAATTAGATCTGCCTCTAAGATTCCAGAGTCCTAGTCATAAAAGCATCTCTGTCACCCTCAGTATGACAAAAGTGTGTTGGTGAGCTCAGGTGGTCAGACCCCATTGGATGCTGTGAGGACCCAAGCGCTCTCTCAGTAGTAGCCAGAGGTCTGAGAACCAGGACTGAGGCATTTTCATTTTTCCCTCATTGAAGTAAAGTGCTCACAAAGGATATAACACAGATGTGATTTTTTTTTTAATTTGGAACCTGGACTATTTTCAAAATACTATCTAGATTTTTATGCCAACTTTATTTCCGGGTAGGAAAATGGGCAAGGCCAGTAGATTTTATTAGTTCTTGTAAAGATATTGGTGGCAAGATCAAATGCCATTCTTCTATGTCTCTCCCATATTTTTAGTTCGTTATCAGAAGTACCATGCTACAAGATGCTGGCAGGATGTTTAGCTGTTTCAAGGATCCTTGTATCTTCTCTACAGACATAGATAACAGCCACTCAAAGTGGTAGCATATGAACCTTACCAAATATACCTAGAGTTTCCCATAGAAGCGTAAATAGAATGCGCAGATTAGAAGGTTTTAAAGTCTGCCTGCCTTAACACTATTGCTCATGACTTGGCTTTTTATAAAGGCTACAGACAAAAACATCTCCAGGGACTAAAATCTAGCCCTAGTGTTTGTATTTGATTTTATAGTATGGAATAGTTATGGTGACATGAATGACTATAACAGGTACCAGTCAATTGAAATCGGCACAAGAAGGTCCTGGGCGTTCCCTTTATGCCTCAGTTGGATAGTGTTAAAGATTATAGAAAATATGTGAATGTCTTTATATTACTACTTAAAAACCTCATGAACAAAAGAAACTTGGAAAAGGAAGGGTTAATTTGGTTTAAACTCCCACATCAATGGTTATCGCTGAAGTCAAGTCAGGGCAGGAACTCAAACAGGGCAGGAACATGGAGGTGGGTGCTGGTGTAAAGGCAATGAAGGAGTGTTGCTTACTGGCTCGTTCCCCATGGCTTATTGGTCTACTTTCTTCTAGAACCCAGGACTGTAAGGTCATCCTCACTGACAATGTGTTGGGCCCTCCCACATCAATCATTAATTAAGAAAGTGGTCCATAGGCCTGTCTACAACCCAATCATACAGAGGTATTTTCTCAACTTGAGTTCCCTCCTCTCAGATGACTTCAGTCTGTGTCAAAGTGACAAAATTAGCCAAGACAGTGGGGTACTATGGTGATCAGCATCTGTGGACAGAGAGAATCTTTGGGAGACTCTGCTCTTCTGCTTTTGACCAGTCCTGGCAACTGAGCTGTCCCATCAGAAACCTCTACTCCCTACCATTCTAGTTACAGCCAGTCACAGACAAGTATTGTAAAGTTGCCGATTTCTCATATTAAGAGGGCACCACTATGATGAGAAAATATGTAATGGAGAGATGGGAAAGTGAAGCCAAGTGGTTTGTGCATCTGGAGAGAGGTAGAATGAGGAGTCCCCACAACCACCTGAAGCCATGGTGAGGTCTGGGCCTGGGCTGTGGCTAAAGGCCACTGCAGACAATGCTGATGTCTATGGCCCATGATGCCACCCAAAGCCATCCGGGTGTCAATGGTCTGGGCTACAGCCTAAGACCATGTTGATGTCTGGGGCTATACTGAGACCAGGGGACATACTGATCTGAGTGACCTGCACTGCTACCTGAGGCCATAGTGACATGCAGGCCTATGCTGCTGCCGGAGGCCATGTCTGGGTCCATGATCCTATCATAGCCAGTGTCTATGCTGAGGTCAGAAGTCATGTTAGCACCAAAGGCTATATGAATGTTCTTGGTCTGGGCTGCTGCCAGAGGCCATATTGATGTCCAAGCATTGTACTAATCTGGCCCTGACCCTGGCCCTAGTCTGCTGTAGGAGAGCTGACCCAGCCTCTTGCTGGCTACCACACTCAAGAGTTAGCTCCCCTCCCACCTCACTTGGGAAATCTGGCACTGCCCTTCACCTGAGTAACACGGAAAGAGCTAGCTCTGGTGGTGTGGGTGTAGGAGAGCTGGCCTCACCTCCACTGGATATGGCACTTGGAAGAGCTAGCTCCACCCCTCACATTCCGTGAGGTGACACAGGCAGGGAGACCCATGACCACCATCACAAACGCCACTAGTCGGATGAGTTGGCCTGAGGGCATGAGAGCAGGAGAGCCATCCCTGTCCCTCCATGGCTACGGCATTCAGGAGAGTAGCCCCACGCCTCACCTGGGTAGCTCAGTAGCGTTGACCCTGTTGGGCAGAGAAGAGCTAGCAAGCTGGTCAACTCAACTTCTACCCAGGCCCAGACATCTACTCCATCTATGGAGTGCAGGAGCGTTCTGAAAGGGCCACTCCTGCAGATCCAAATTCAGGATCTCCATGACACAGGGCAGTGACAGAATGTGAGTGGAGTCCTGGTGAGGATCCAGTATTGATAGTGTCACAGAAGCCAGAGGCCACAAACCAGACCAATCATTCATTGCAATGAATACTTGCAAATAAAGCTGTTTGAACTAAAGGGTGTACTGTGTGGCGCCGTGAAACACTGCAGCTTCCACTGTGAGATTTTGTGTTTTGTTGTTTAGTTTTTGTTTGTTTGATTTTTTTTTGTTTTGTAGTCTTTTGTTTTCTTTTGGGGGGAGGTTGCAAGGGTAGAGGTTGGATATGAAGATACAGAGGGAGAAGAGGCATTGCACAATGTGAAATTCAGTAAAATAATTAAAAACTGCATCCTCTAATTCTGCTAGTAAAGAATGCAACACGAAATAATGAATATTATTTGCTTTTACTCCAAGTAACAGCAGCCACTTTTTTAATTACAGGAAGAAACAATACATTTAGAAAACCGAGTCAAATAATTTTTATAAAATCAGTCTGAATGGACCACAGTATGCCAAAAGTGTCGAAAGTTCAGAGAGACCTTGCATTCATATTATTAATGTCAACGTCTTTTCTCCTCCTTCATCTCTACCCACACCCTGGAGTTGTCTCAGCACAACTGTTGTTACACGGGTAGCTGGTGGTCTGGAGGCTTGAGCACTGGCAGTGTGGGCCGTTGTAAATGAACTCATACAAAAACAATGGAGAATCTGGTCCTCCATGTGGGCACTGGCCTCCATCTCCCTGTTGTTGTTTTTCTTGTCTTTAAAGGCAAATTCCTAACTGGTGCAGTAAGACTGGGGTTTCACAAACAGTACAAATGTTATTTTAAACCCTGTAATGATAACAACTTAATCAAACGTGATTGGGTTTTCATAACTTTATTGGCCCTTTCCTTTGGAAAAGTAGACTTGTGAATGGTTTACTTTTCATTTTTATTTTTTTTTTAATGAACAACGAGATAACTGATTGTGCAAGCCAAAACAGACTAATAATGTTTGTTCCTGTGTCCTTTGCATATGGAACTAAGTTGGTACATCTTGCCATCACCACTCACTGGCCTGAAACTCTAACCTTGTGGGTAAAAGTCAAAGGCAGCATTAGCAGTATTGCCTCTGCACCTTGACCTATACTACCAACCAGGCAGGTCAGCTGTGCCATGTACAGTAGTAACATCTGCACCATGGTTTCTTGAAGCTATGTAACTCTCACTTCACAGATGATGCATCCCTTCTGAGCACAGCTAATACAAATACAAACCCATAGTAAAGAGCAACCTGGAATCTTGAATTCTGTCCTCCAGTGTCCTCTGCCTTGTCTGCTCCTATGATGGGCAGTGTGCAAGTACAATTGGCTTTGGCAGTCAGTGCTGGGATTCCAACAATAACAGAATGGTATCCCTCCCTCAATCCTATACTTCTCATACAACAGACCACAGTAAAAGAAACATAAGCAAGTTGCCCCTGAGCCTTGCAAGCCCATAGGGTAGATGGTCTTTCCTAAGATATTGAGTTACAGTGATTGTCATTAGAAGACTTCATTTGCTCACTGGGTTCTTTCTATAATTTCTGAGGTCTGTGGTGCTACATTCTCTTCTTAACTGGACCGTCATTAAGTCATTTGTGAGTTGGAAGATACTTTGGGAGACTCGGGAGATATTGTTGAATACTTTCCCTGCAAGTACAAGGACCTGAGTTTATTCCACACAATCCAAAGCTTGGTACAGTGGTGTGCTTGGAATCCCAGCACTGGGAAGGCAGAAGCAGGGGGATCCGTGGAGATCGCTGAGTAGCTATCTTCTTGAATAGGAGTTTCAGGTTCAACAACAAAGTTTATGTTAAGAAAACAAAACACCCCAATTCAAAAAGGCAAACCTGGGAGCACCTAATCGTTCCAACCCATGCATTCCACTGTTGCTTTAGGGAGCTGCTCTACACACATTTGGAAAGAATTCATAGGCTAATTCTTCAGGTGGATATTGTATCCATGAAGAAAACTCAAGTCTTTGGATTTGGGTACTTGTTGTTAACTGGACGTAAACTTTTAAAAGCAAGTGTGTACTATGGATTACAGACAGATAGTCAAGCCACAGTCCAAGTCAGGACTGGTAGAATTTGGATGACGAAGGCACAGCAAGGTACTTATTCTCTAAGGTGAATCACTATGGATGAGTACCAGAAAGGGTCTTGGGGGCGAGGAAAGAAAGAGAGCATTGCTGTCATGGGTTCTATCCAGCCTCCTACCCCTGAACCCCCTAAAAGCCACTTTACAAAGGGAAAGGGTGACTAGTAAGTTTATTTATGCTTCTTAAAGAGCACTGCCAATCCTAATTTATCAGTTACTGTCTTGTGACAATTTATTCATTGTTCACTGTTAGAAGGCAGAAGTTACACAGAAGTGCATGATTGGTGAGCGTCTCTATTTCAATGTGGTATAATAGAGATAACACGGGCCCCAAAGCTCCGCTGCATCCTTTGTGTCTGCTGCGCCTCTTTTCATTACTCTATCAGGATCTTCATTTAATATAATCCAAAAAAGCAAGGTAATTGCTTCACTTATCGGTTATCATCGCTCTCGCATACTTATCGTGTCAAAATTATTTCTGTGGAGAGGCCAGGTTGATCTGGCTGCATTCAGAAGCTTAAAAATTTGAATAACTGTTCTGCCAGTTAGGTTATCAAAATTTCAGCATAAGCAATGAGCCTCTGTTTTCTGGAAGCCGGAGTGAGGAAAAGGGGTAGCCTCCGGTTGTGCTGATGGGAAGGGAGGATCAAGGCTTCAGAGGCCCAGGGCTCTAGACATCTGAACTTTCAGTGAAAAACAAAAGAAATGACTTCCAATAGAGAGAGCAACTGAACATTCTGTTGTCTGTGCCAACCCAGCCTGCCATGCCTTTTGCTATTTTTCTTAAACACCACAGAATACTCTATCTGTATGGGTATATTATATATGGCATAATATGCACAAATTTGTACACATAGACACACTCACCGTAGGATTGTCTCAGGGTCCTTATACAGCCCTCCTGTGGAAGATTCTCCCTACATGGGTTTCGGATGATTTTTTTCAGCATTTTAATCGTTTGTCAGCTGTCAGGTATTCTGTCGCTATAAAGACATATTAGGCTAACATGGAATGTGGCAGGTTCTCAGTCTGGAAGCAAACAGTTGTTTCTGCAAAGTAATTTTTGTTAGATATGTCTGATTTTGGGGCATCTTAATCTCTCTCTGTCTCTCTCTGTCTCTCCCCCCCTTTCTTATATAAATGTTGGTGATAAGTATCCATTCTAGTTCTGAATCAGGATCTATCCCTTTAGTAAGAGAGCAAAGTTAAATAAATATCAATTATTTGTCTCAGAATGTGTGTGTGTGTGTGTGTGTGTGTGCGTGCATGCACGCGAATGCACGTATTGTCTCAGATAATCTTGAATGCACAATCGTCCTGCCTCACGTTTGTTTCTAGACATGGTTTTCAAATTTATTTCTTGCCTTTGTCCACACAAACACCAGATTACAAGCACAAGAGGGAAGAAAATATTCCATCCTCTCCATTATAGTGTCAAGACTAACACAAGCGACATGTGATGGTTAATATTGATTATCAACTTGACAGGTTGGATAATCACCAAAAAGTAAGCATCTGGGAATATTTGTGGGGGATTATATCCATTAGGCGCATTGAAGTGGGCGATATCATCTCAAGGGCTCAGTCAAGAATACAGTAAAGTGAGAACTTGAGCCAAGCACACTAGTTTTCTATCTCTGTTTCCGACCTGTATGTGCAACAGGACCAGGCAACTCTTGCTGCCATACTGTCCCCACCATGATGGACTGGAACCCTCCCTCCAATGCTGGGCCCAAGCAAACACTTCCTCCCTTAATTTGCTTTTTCTCAGTCATTTGGTCACAACATTGACCAAAACATTAACTAACACTGGTCACTATATAGTGTGTCCACATTCTCTCTCAGTGAAGCAGGTTATCACTTACCTAGATCCTATATAGGATCTGGACATTATATAAATATTAATATCAGAAATATTTATCTGGACTAATATTGCCAATTAGAATTCCTTTGTTGGAGTTAATTCCTCACTTACATGAATTGCCAAGGAACTAATAATGCATAAAGAACACCAAGAACATTCTTGTGGTTTCCTCTTACTACTGTTTTGGTTAATTATCTTAAGTGGAATGAATATATGTTTTTAAAAAAACACCATTTAAATTAACCTTTGGTCGTGACCACTACTCTAGACATTAGGCCTGAAGATGAAGTGGATTTTATGATCTTTAAAGACCCTTTCTAATCCTGAAATTCAATTCATCTTTAAGAATCAAAAATTACAGGCGGTGGTGGCGCACGCCTTTAATCCCAGCACTTGGGAGGCAGAGGCAGGAGGATTTCTGAGTTCGAGGCCAGCCTGGTCTACAGAGTGAGTTCCAGGACAGCCAGGGCTACACAGAGAAACCCTGTCTTGAAAAACAAAAAAAAAAACAAAAAAAAGAATCAAAAATTATATAGATTCATCTAAAGAAAGAGCTACAACTGAGGTAACGGCCAATATCTCAATGCCCAGAAGAGGATCTGGTATTTAATGTGCATTCAAGAATGTGTTAAGTGAATGAATATGTAAAGGAGTCAAAAGACTTAGCCCTAAACCTTAAAAATACCGCTCAACAAACACTAAGCACCTGACATTTAACAGGCCCTGTCTAAGGCCTCATTTACATCCCAACTCTTTAGAACAGTGGTTCTCAATCTTCCTAACTCTGTGACCCTTTAATACAGTTCCTCATGCTGCGGTGACACCTAACCACAAAATTATTTTGTTGCTACTTCAGAGCTATAATTTTGCTACTGTTATGAATTGTAATGTAAATATCTGGTGTGCCAGATATCTGATATGCAATCCCTATGAAACATTCAATCCCCAAAGGCATCACAAACCACTGCTTTAGAGCCCTGCCCCATTACTAGGCAGTGACATTTACTCGCCTTGAGTGCATCTTTGTGGACATAAATACCCTGTCTTCTGTTGGAATTCTGAACTTGAAGTCAGCAGCCATGTCTATCCATAATGACTGATGAAGTTTTACACATATGAAATGTAAATAAATATCTAATGAAAGAGTGGCCTGATGACTCTTGACATTATATGAAGCTTTAGAACCAAACTATCAGCATGGTGTACCTACCCAAAGTGCACCTCATTCTCTTAACTCTTTTCACGGTCTATGTTTTCCTCATCACTCTTGACAGGGCTGCTACATAAGCCAAAATCAGAGTCAAGCATGGAGATGGGGGTGTTAATGAATGCCTATTGAATATCAGCTTGAAAAAGGACTTTAGTCCAGCTTGCTGTTAATGTGACTTTACTCCCTGTTTATTCCTTTATTTGTTTGTTCATCATGTAGGATTTGACCACGAGCCAGGCACTGTGCTGCTCTTAGGATTGAAGGAGTAATAGATACTTTTTCTGACCTTGAGAGTTTAAAGCACAGTGATGGAGAAAAACCATAGACAACTTGACTACTTGATGACCATGAAACACTTGAACCATTCACATTACCTTCTCAAGGCTCACCTGCCTCAAACGGACAAATAAGAATAGTCATATTGAGATGGTGGTCCTGTGTTGCAGCCGCCGTTCCATAGCACAGTGTGTGGAAGTTAGCAGACATCCAACAGACATTGGGTGTATCTGGATGCACCAAATACTAAGGAAACACAGAGGACAGAAAAATTAACTCAACATGTGAGGCAAGAAGGGTTTAAACTTACGGGCAGGGTGGAGAAATACAATCTGAAGAAGGTAAACAGTAGATCCCAGAAGTAAAAGCATTGATACAAATCGAGATGCAATCTGGGAGTGAGTGAACACAGGCTGGGCTTGCTAAGGGAACTTGGACCCCCTTCCACACAATCGCTGCTGAATAGCTCCCCCAGTTCAAATCTATGGGAATTCTTTGTTCCTAAATTAAAGCACAAAATGGGAACACTCATTTCACATTATCTAGGTTGGTTTTTGAATAGTGATTTAATGTACTGGAATTACTAGTCATTCGATTTTTAATTCTGACATAAAGCAGCCACTACCATGTTTTTCCCATAGGTGAAATTTTAATCTATATGCTTTATATTATTAAAGGAGTACTTGATGTCTAAATAATCATTTCGGACAGTTTTCATACTTCTATGAATCTAGATGACAACATATACCTCAACCATAGTAAACAATGTGCCCCAACCCAGATGTCTTTATTCAACTACATTAATAACAAAGTGTGGATCAAGATCCTTGTACATGGGGATAATCGATTAAAAATTACATTTTAAATGTTTTCAATTAAAAGTGTGTTCCACTTAGGATGCTTCCTGTCTTGGTGATGTCACGGGTGTGGATCAGTTTCCTCTAATCTTCACATTCACTGCTGCTCAAGACCATTCAGAGTTCTCGTGGTGGAAGTACGCCATATCGACTGCTTTTTCTGTACACGAAGGTCATTCATTCTCAAACAACTTTTATTCCATTTTAAAACTAGGTCCTTCCCTTGGCTTTTCTGCAGTGATCTGGGGTCCTGCCAATTCTCCGTAGGTCTTCACATGTTATCATTCTTGGCTAGAGATTTACATCGATTATTTTCCTGGTTATTCCAAGGTAGAGGTGGTCAAGCCCAACTGACAAAAAAATGTGTAATGCCTCAAAGTAAAGTCCAGTGCTTTCATTTGCATTGTCATCTCTGCCTTCTTTGATCAGGCATGCCTCTATGGTTATTCTTCTCAGTGATATACACACTCGTGAAACTGGAAAGAAGTTCAGGGAACAATTTAGAAACATCTAAAGCCTGTAACACCATTAACTCCTACTTGATCCATGAAGAATCTTTAGCAAGGTCTGGGAAGTCTGTACGGGAATTTGTCTGTTTATAGTTAGGCATATCTGCTTGTGAACAGCTCTGTAGCCCTGTAGAACAAAGCTAAGTCAGCAACATCATTTCATTAGTTTAAGATGATAGACAATTTTATTTGGCCTCTTGTCTGTTGCCAATCCCCATAGAAATGCCAATGCCCACAAGAAACAAAGACAATAAAATGTAAAATTTGGGACAAACTATGCAAATAAATAAATTATAAAACAAAAAGAAAAGGTGGGGAGAGAGAAAGGGATCAGCCTTGGCAGGGTTGAGCTTGAGAAGACCCTTGCAGACAGGAGTCAGATTGGAATATCTCGTTAGACAAACACCAGTATCAGGAACAACCTAAAATACAGGGACAGGGGACAGAAGATATAATAAAGGTGGGAGCTGCTTTCTCCATATGAGCTCTTAGATCTAGGCTAAGGAGCCCCTTTTCCTTTGACTTGATTGGCAGTCATGGTGCCCCAAAGCCTGTTCCTGTTCTAGAAAGAAAAAGCCAGAGGTTTGCCTTCGACAAAGAGCCTGGTGGCTTCTTTTCCATTTAGTATGCTGTCTTCTTTGATAAAATAGTCTATTTCATCTTGAAGGTTACCTGCGCCAGCCACTACACTAATAAGGTAGTCTTTTGTGCACAAAATTAGTTATTATTCAAAGATTACCAAACATTGAAGGGAAACCAAATAAAAGAAAAAGAAAGATAAGTGTAAATACAGAAACAAATCTCCATGGAAACAGTTGTAGTGGAAAGAATTAAGGAAACATTAAAACTTTAGGGGCTGGAGAGATGGCTTAGCAGTAAGGACACACGCTGCTCTTGCAGAGAACTTGAGTTCACTTCTTGCCACTTATGTTCAGTGCCTAGCAACCACCTGTAACTCTAGCTGCAGTGGATCCAACTCCTTCTCTGGCCTCTGCAGATGCATGCACTCATGCATGTATATCTATATGTGCACACACTCACACACACGAACACACAGTCACACACACACACATACACAATTTTAAAAAATAAGCTAAATCTTTTAAAATGTTTTAAGATTTTAATTATCCAAAATCAAGAATATATTGTATTTGCTATATGAAAAGAGTCCCCCCCATGTTCTTTAGAAAAATTAATTTTACATTAAAAGCACATACAGAGCATAAGTTCAGAAAACCTGAGACAGTAAAAAGAAAGGAACTAAAATAACCAAAGAAATAACAAAAGAAAATAGAGAAAATTTTCCTCCATCAGAAAAAAAAAACTAATCTAATAATTAAAGTCAAAAAATATCAAGTATATAAAATTATTCACTAAACACTAATCTTTGTAAAACTTTAGACTATTAAACATGAAGAAAAATCTTTACCAAATTTTTAAGGTTAAAAAGAACAGTCACTGACTAAGAAATGAGTGAACAGATCACCATCAATTACAATTACTTTTAGCAATGACAGGGTACAGAGGACTGAAGAACCATTTTAAACATAGACTTCTGTATTAACTGCAATGATAGATACAAGCTATTTTAGAGATGAAAGAAATCAGAACATTTACCTGGTGTATGCCAATAATATGAAATCATAATCTCAAACAACTAAGAAGAAGGCGAGAAGGAGGAGAAGGAAGAGGAGGAGGAGGAAGAAGAGGAAGACGAGGAGGAAGAGGGGAGGAGGAGAAACAGGGAATGAAAACATATTCCAAGAAAAAGAATATAATGACAACTTAAGCCAATCCACAAGGACAATGACAAAAAACCTATGATGAGTAGTTGACTCATTGGTTGGTGAGTTGCTCTGTCTCATCTCCACTAGCAAGAGGAAAGTACATCTAAAGCCAGTGGATGAAAAATATTGGTTAAATAGAATAAGTTAGTAGAATAAGTAGACGGGTAGGGTAGTGTGATTCAACAGAAAACCTAAAACAGCAACAACAAAAAAGGCACCAAGAATAAACGTTAGAACTGAGCGGGGGACTGAGGAGAAGACAGAGTAATAAGTGTTTGGACTTCCATCCACATCTGCAAGTCAGTGGATATTCTTATTTTCCTAAGAAAATTAAGAATAGACTGGATGGCAATGGTGCATGCCTTTATCACAGCACTCAAGAGGCAAAGACAGGTGGAACTATGAGTTCGAGGCCAGCCTGGTCTACGGGGTAAGTTGCAGGACAGCCAGGACTACAACTACACAGAGAAACCCTGTCTCAAAAAAGAACCAAACAAACAAACAATACAGTGTGAATATCAGAGTGCCCAGGAAGGCAGTGAAAATCATTGCCTTTGGAAATATCTGAGGGCAATCTACATTTCATTCATTTCTCCTCTGCATGTGTAGGAGCCATTACATTTACATGATAGTTGATGTCTAAAAATAAAAATTCATAAATAGAAAAAAAAACCTTTGTGAAGTTTCTGTCATGTAGACACTTATTTCCACTGAGAAGAATGGGAACAGGAATATCAGTTTATATATTTTGTCAGCATTTGAGATATATATATATATATACTCTGTGTAAGATCTACATCTCTAATAATGGCCCAGAGGCAAGGTCCCTACCATGAGCACACTCACTGTCTAGCTACAAAGACAGACATTAAACAAGCAAATTCATGAACAAATTGTTCAATTACTCTTGTATTAAGTGCTAGAAGGGGTAAGTAAGTAAGGAGTAAGGAAATAGACAGCAGATCGACTTCGGCTTCAGAGATCAGGCTGTTCGGAAGCAAAGGCAGTTTTCACACTCATCAACCCTTGGTACTGATTTTCTAAGCTATCGACGTGTTGGGAATACCCAGTGGTAAATACCAGTCTTACTAAAGTAGTTAAACTAGATCCCACTTAAACAACCTTTTGCCTCTCATTATTTTCATAGCATTTTTACTTCTTTGAGAATTTCCTACAATACATTTTGAACATTCTCATCCATACACCAACTCCTCCCCTAAGCATCCTCCCTACTTCCTACCCCTTCCCACCCAACTTTGAGATTTTTCTGTTTTGGTGGTGGTGATATTTCAATCTCTCTCTCTCTCTCTCTCTCTCTCTCTCTCTCTCTCTCTCTCTCTCTCTCTCTCTCTCTGTCTCTCTCTCTCTGTCTCTCTCTCTGTGTCTCTGTCTCTCTCTGTCTCTCTGTCTCTCTCTCTCTCTCTCTCTCTCTCTCTCTCTCTCTCTCTCTCTCTCTCTCTCTGCCAGTTTCTGTTACCCAGTTAGTCTTGAGATTGGGAACTTCTCGACTTTGTGTTCAGCCTACCAGGGTCACACCGTTAAAAACAACAATAACAACTGTTTTACCTCTCCCAGCAGTGAGCAAATGCTTACGGGTTCCCAGTCAGTGGTAGGATTATGATTTCTCCTTCCTCCCTCTATGCTGGGGTTTTTGCCTGGCTGGAGCTTGTATAGGTCTTAAGCATGCTGTGACGATCACTGTGAATTTATATGTGCATCTGCCCTGTTGTTTCCAGAAAACAGTTTTCTTGAAGTTATCCACCACCTCTGGCTCATGCAATCTTTCTGTCCCCTCTTCCTGAAAGACGCCTGAGCCTTGAGATGAGATGTGAATGTCTGATTTCAGAAATAAAAACACGATTTTTCATGTTTTCTGAAGCTGAGAAATGTCTCTGAAGACGTGATTCAAAATCACTTAAATTTTAACACAATGATGCATTAAAAATTAATAATTTGTCAGTACGCTAAGAAGCTAGATAAAGATCAGCTCACCTAAATACTGGTATTTCCAGACCTGTGAAGAATTTCAGGTTGTGAAGGAAATAAATGTATGTCCTGCACTTAAGAACTATTTTCATGCCATTTCTACTGGAGTTCACTCATAGAAACTCTAAGGAACAAAAAGAATACTTTTACTCCTGGATCCAACCAAGACTTAGGCCAGAATATGAGATTAGGGGTCTTTTCACATGACCACAGAGCTGACAAGACACTATAACTTATTCCAAGTAGAGTAGAGGTTTAGGGAGCATAAGAGGAGAATATATTCAATATTAGGACACTTTTATAGTTTAAAAAAGTATCATTTTCTGGTCCTTAAACATATGGGAGTTGTCATGTGCCCACAGGAGCCTACGGGTTCACAGGAGCCCATCATGAGTTATCCCAGTCACAATGAGCCTCCTCTCTCTTGTGGAGCTGATGACTCTCAGAGGCCAGAGCATGCCCACTGACCACTGTCAGATATACTCTCCGAGTTTCCTGCCTATTGTGAACAATGAGAGGTTGGCAGCCCATTAAACTCAATCATTTGACCATTTCACCAGACCAGGAGGGTAGGCCAGGATATCTTTGTTACCCGGTTGCTCCCTTTGAAACTATCAATTAATGTCCATTCTGAGCTGAATTGAAGGCTGCACTCAGCAGCTGCACTGGGTGGAACACACACCGGGCACGTCCACTCTTGTGTGACTCATGCAAAGTCAACCAAGCAAGAAGCTTGGTTTTCCTCCTACCACAAATAAAGCTGTATTTCAACCTGGTACTATTGTTCTTAAAATAACTAATTCAAAAAATAAGTACATCAAAGCCCGGTAACACAGAGAAACCAACAGACATCACATTCTTGATTGCCTCTCCGCACTTCCAAATCTTGCATTTTTTTCTTTCTCCAAACACACAGCAAACTAAAGTCTGAGCAATCATTTCAAAGAGAGTTAAATTACAGATTGACTTCCCTGGAAAACCCAAAGAGAAAAGTATTCATTTTTGCAGTGTTTGGACTTCTTTTTTCTTTTTCAGGACTGGAGGGTATTTGGATTTTTAGAGGGTTTGGAGTATGTGCACAAGTGCATGCCCATGCACGCCTATGTGCATGTGTGCCTGTGTGTGTGAGTGTATGTGTGCATGTGCATGTGTGTTTAAGATCTCTCCTAGGTTTATGATCGTATTCATAGTTTCTGCTTTGGAGAATACTTTATAAATATGTTATAAATCTTTCTAGAAACATCTTAGAAATCTGTATATTGTATCAGGCTGCTGTTTAAGTGCTACATGCCCATATATGTGTGCATATTATATAATAATATTTTTACATATGCATATATGTAGATAGATAGATAGATAGATAGATAGATAGATAGATAGATAGATAGATAGATAGATAGATAGATAGATGTGACATATAAACTCTTGTAACTCTAGAAGGTTTGTGTTTAGAGAGGTCACATAACTCAACCAAGAGCATCCTAACAGGTGGCTGAGTTAACACTTAAGACCACATAATACAGATATTCCTCCAAGAGCCCCAAGGTAGAAAGGCCATCTTCTAAGTAAATACCATGTGTTCACCGGACGCCTGTTATTGTCTCATCAATGTTTTTCGTGAGACATGAGACCCTGGGGAACCAGTGATTCTACTACTGTTTGGGTACCTCCTCCTCCTACCTGCGTCTCTGGCCTGCCTGTCAAACAGTTAATGGTCTGTATACAAACACTTACATGAGCCAGTGAAGCTCGGCCTTGAAAAGAACCCTAGGGGGATTCTGTAAAGACTCTTTTCCAATATGAATAATCATCTCTTAATTTATTTGTCTGTACATTATGGGTTTCATATCTTAGATTTTCTTCAGTCGGGGCCAATTACATTGAGGGTGTTAGGAGGGATGAATTTGTTTTGTTTTGATTTTTTTTACTTCTACATTTTCAGTGTCTCTCAAATGTATCAGCTCCGCTTGGCCATCTTGGGATCTAAGATACCAATCATTTGAATGTACACAACAGCAATCCTCTTCTCAGAGACATGAAAGGCATGAAAGACGTGTAAACGCAGACTCTATATAAGGGTTCACTTTTCCTGAAATGGAAAATTTCGACTCCCTTACTGATTTAGAATGTTTATTTGTTCGGACATAGGACCACAAAAATAAATTTTTGGTGTTCAGAATATTATTTCTATCCATTTTCACTTTTTCAGACCAGATCCAGTCTCCCTGGAAGATCATGTTAAACATTTATATCAGCTCACTTCTTACTTTCTTGTCAAAATGCTATTTGATAAGCATAAGGTTTCCAGGAAATATCAGCCTGCCAGGAGGCCACGATCCCTTTGGGCTGATCTAACCTGCTCTAAGAGATCCGCATTTTACAGGTTTAGTTTTCTGGGACTGAGAACTGAATCCAGCACGCACGTCTTCTGAGCAAACACGGGAAGGTTCTGATGAGGTCGTGCATTCCATGGTTACCCGAGGGAGTCAGTGATGGGATGTATAGTATGACAGTGAAGGCATGTAATGGTTGAGGAGGTTGCCGTTGCTGAACCACAGATTTTCCTTATAAGAATCCCTTCAGGTTTGAGGTTCTGATTTCGCCTCTGCATTGTAAGACAATGACTTTCTCAGTTGGTGGTGAGCGGGGAGATGAATGGGGATACCCCCACTCACTTTTCTGGAGGATCTGGGAATGCACTGTGTAACCCCTTCCATGTGATCCAGATCGTGTTATGGATTTGTTAACGTTGCAATATATTCCACTGAAACATCATAATTCTTCCCATGACAACAGTGTCTGATGCTACAGACGCACAGCCAACAAGGTCAAGAGTTGACAGATGGAAGTCGGAGCCAGGCAATTACTTCTCCCCAACCATTAGAAAGAATGTAACCAAAGGAAGCTGGGGCCTTGTCTCCAACACACCAAACAATGAGAAGCAAGAAAACAAATGATTCACGTCTTGTGACTCTTGGATACAACAACCAATCCAAGAATCATTGCATTTCTTTGCCCAATAAAAGCCAAAACATTTTAAAGGCAATAGCAGTTTATCTAAATTATTGTTTTTTTCCCATCAGTCTTTATGCTTAATCTCATTTCCTTTTATGGATATGGCATCCCTTTTGAGTAGCTTTTAACCTTTTAAAAGTCGCCTTGACCTGAAGAGCCTAAAAATTTTTAATATAATATTGAACAATAAAACTGAACAATTGAGTGCTTTTTCTGACCAGCAGTCTGCATGCAGAATTGTTGCAACAGAATTTCTGACTGATTTTTTTTTATAATTAAAATACCTGTGTGTAGCTTGCTTCTAGCAGAAACCTTCAGCTCTGACCCCTGTTTCACAGGCCCCATTGTTCCTTTTGCCCCCACAATATCTTGGCTTGCATTTTACTTTGTAGTACATGAGCTTCAATGAGCTCTTGCCTCAAGTGTCCAGTGCCTCATTCCGATGACTTTGAGGGACCCTCAGCCTAAGATTATTTCTTTCTATCACGTACGATGTATATGACTTCATGACTACATGTAATAAACCAAGCCTTTTGTTTGCTTTGCATTCTCTCTCTCTCTCTCTCTCTCTCTCTCTCTCATCTTGGGGCATTATCTATTTTGTGTTCAGTAAGATGTAAGACCAGAAGACGATCCAATGTTTAAAAAAAAGAAAAAATCTTAGTGTTTGTAAAATTGAATTACAAAATAAAAAGGAAGAGAGGCAAGATGGCATTCCCAACAAGGGTAGGATCCTCCAGCAGAATGGCAGCCTTGGTGGGCACCGTGGTGAGAGCTGGCAGGGGGCAACTTCTCCTAGAAGAACTACCTCACTCCCGCTGCAACCCAGTTGGGATCCACACTTAAGCTTCCTGAGCTGAGGCAGCCCTATTGTTAGGAATGTCAGTCAACTGACATTTTGCCTCCTACTCTATCTGAGAGCTGGATCTGCATTTTCCAAGCCAGTTGGCAGCCTGCACCCCAAACAGCTTCACACTGCAGGCCGGCAGGCAGTATAGACTGTCACCCTGTGATAAGTGTGCCAGCTCAGCGGTGCAAAGGTCTCAGATGCCCTCCCTCAGGCAGCCAGCGCCACCCTCCTCCTCCTGCTCCTCCCCTCTCCGACGCACACTGAACATCTCGGAGCTTCTTCTCCACCTAGTTACGATAACCCATCCTGGCCAGCAAGGCTTAAAATTGAACCATGGTTCAGGGGAGCAGTGGGCTTTCCCTGCAGGCACCCTAAATGTGTTAAACAGCCATGCCAGGTAGCTCACTCCTTTCTCAGAATCAACTACTTACAGAAACCATCTGCCAATGGAAGTTCCTTTACCACATGTCCTCTGACCTACCCTTTGGGGGATAAACAGATTCATGCTTATATAATTTTCTGTAGGACAGGATCCTCCCTGGTGTCAGAGCTCACTGCCTGCTCTGACTGCGGGCCTAGAAATGGAAAAGGGAGGGCAGGGATTGGAGCCCCGTGACTGAGCCTGTACCTCCAGCACGACTACGTTTATACAGCTGAGGGCTTGACACGCAGGGCTGTTTAGGTGGTTGGAATTATTTCATTTGGCACTGTGACTGCCTCAAATAATACATATTTTCAGAGAGAGAAAAACACTGCAAAAGTAAACTCGAACCAATTGGGACATTTATTCTTCAAGTCTAAAATTAATTTCCTGTATTTCTCCAGCATTAAAAAAAAAAAACCTACTGGAACCTGCTACCTCATGAGAAGACGAGAGCAAAGCATCAGAAACTGTTTCTTTTACACTGAGCCCAGTATCAGATGAAGTGGAAACGTGCAGGCTTCCTTCAGGTTTAACCCACTGGACCGTTCGAGCCAGGGACCGAGGTCTGCAGACTGTTTTAGGTTAAGCCCTTGCTCCATTCCATGTTAGGTAATCAGATGTCATTTAAGCAAAATAAATGGGAAGTGCTCAAGGAATCAGAAAAGGTGAAAGATCAGAATCTGGTTTGGATAAAAGTTTAATTCTTCAGTTCCAACAGGCATAAGCCCTTCGAAGATGCTGAGTAAAGACAGACAGGAGTGGCCGAGTAACGAAGATGGATGCGCCTTGTTATCAGCGAGCCGTTTACTAGGGCCTGACGTAACCTTAAACAGTGCAGATAGCTCAGTGGCACCTGCCACTAAAGCCCTAATTAATGGATAGCAGGCCCTAAATTAACAATGTGCGTTTACAGATGAATTCTGGGCACTCATTAAATTATGTTCAAATACCAGGCAGAGACTGCTGGCTTACTCCTTTTACTGTGTATTTAACAGGCATTTCCACAAGGGCTTTCCTGTCTTTAAGGGCTACAGGCCAGCTATGAGACGGGCCGTGGGGGTGTTGAGCAAACAGACAGAACTGGGCTCTGAGCGACAGCACCTAGGCCGTCATCTCTAAGCAACAAACCCATTGTTTTTATCTGGTTCTCCCAATTAAGGCTAAAACCCCAAAGTTGGAATGGCAACCAACTCTGCCAAAGATAGACTAAGACTGTTGAGAGCACACCACCCCTCACCCACCCATGCAGTGCGCTTTCAGGGGTGAGCCAGGGTGCCTTCTGGGAAGGAGAGCTTCAAACAATGCATAGAGCTTAATGTATAACCAGTGAGGTTGATGGAGTTGGGGGTCTGGCTACAGCATCCCTCACCATTCTTACTCCCATTAGCTGAAGCACCGTGGCTCTAGTCAACCAAAACTGTGTTCAGTCACCAACAGGAAAGAGTGGAACTAATTATCTGCCTGCATTTTCTCTTTTATTTCGAAGACTTTGAATGTAACAAGGTGTAACCGCTGTGTGAGGTGTGTATGTGGGCATTAAATAATAATATCACCTTCAACTCTCACAGAAGTAAAATAAAGGCAGTCGCCAAATATAAGTAAGATGTAGGCAAGCAAGTAAAAAGGAAAGAAAAAAAATTAAACTTCCGAGGGAGATGCCCATATGACGGTTTTCAGAAGCACTTGGGCAGGCAGAGATACATTTTGGAAGGGAGAGCTTTTACAAACAGCTCCCTTTGGGTCACTTCTACTCTGGCTAAAATCCTGAGGTAATCTGTGGGATGGGGAAAGCACCTGAGATTCTGAGATTTTGAGCAGTATCTCCCTCTCCCTCTCTCCCTCCCCCTTCTCCTCCCTCTCCCCTCCCTCTCCCCTCCCCATCCCCTCCCCTCCCCATCCACTCCCACTCCCCTCCCCCTCCTCTTCTCCCTCTCCCTCCCCCTCCCCCTCCTCTCCCTCTCCCCTCCCCCTCCTTTCCCTCTCCCTTCCCCCTCCTTTCCCTCTCCCCTCCCTCTCCCCTCCCTTTCCCCCTCCCCCTTCTCCTCCCTCTCCCCTCCCTCTCCCCTCCTCCTCCCCTCCCCATCCCCTCCCTATCCACTCCCCTCCCCTCCCCATCCCCTCCCCATCCACTCCCCTCCCCATCCCACTCCCCTCCTCCTCCTCTTCTCCCTCCCCTCTCCCTCTCCCTCCCTGTCTCTCCACTCTAAGGAAAGCTCAGCTGCCTGCCTGCTAAGGCCATAGGCCAGAATTCCTTCTGCTGTTGTTCCAAGACCCATGTATGGTCAAAGGCAAAGGCACCCCCTTGTTTCTAGGTCTCCTTCCTGCAATGGGCTTTGGAGAGTTCTGTGAGTGGGAACAGGCTACTCTCAGGGCTCTGCTGGGGCTGCGGAAAGGCAAGCCAGTTTGCCAATGGAAGAAAAAATAACTCTTTAATTTTAAAATGCCCAAGGGACTTGCGCTAGGACAGAGAGAGACTGGAGGGAAGGGGGGGATGGAAAGCAGTGCTCTTGATGTCTGCCACCTACCTATCCCTGGGGAATTAATTGGGAGGGGACTGATCAGAGTGGAAAAAACAGGTGTTTCCCTTTCCCCAAGGACATTTCTCATTTATTATATGTCTAGTCAAAAGTTTCTTTTTGAGCAGACTTTATCACATACAGATAGAGGCTGTTTAAAAAAATACAAGGACCCTGAGCAATTATTTTAAGAGCTGCCCTCGTTCCACATTGCGGGACTGAATACAAATCCTTTATTCTTCCCAGTTTGATGATGAGGTGGGGATTTGACCTCTGCCTGCCATCATTATCAGTTCACTGCGCTTCAGAGTACAAACGACAGAGCTCCTGAAAATGGAGTGACTGGATGCTTGCCCTGTCCCCTCCACAGCCAAAGCAACCCAAATACAGAGCTTACTGGGAGCAGAGGGGATCAATGGGAAAGAGTTTCTTCTTACAGCATTCCCCTGGAGTTCTCAGAACTCTATCCACCGGCTCCCTAGTCCCAGTGGCTACACAATTAAGGAGACAGGGAAAAAAACGTAGACTTCAGACAATGAAAGAGAATGAGCAAAGGACCGATGGAAATCACAGCCTCTCTCACCCTCTATTATAAGCTGCATAGCCCAGCTCATCATAGCGTATGTAAAGGCAGTGTTTCCTCAGGTTTCAAATGCCTGATGGTTCAATGAGAAATGTATGTCAAAATGAAGCAACAAAAGATCTGTCCCTTCCATAACCCTGGCTGGCAAAACCTCGAGAATCCGTAGTCTATAGCTCTCTGATTCAAGGGGTCCCTGGGGAGTCTCACATGTGTCCCAAATCACTGCCAGTGTCCCCTGCTCCCACCCCGTGCCATTTTCTCTACCATCCCTAACTCCCAGAATGACTCTCCAGATGTTAAATTTGACATCAGTCTGCTATCCTGATATTTCCAATCTGACATTGTCTCTTTTAAGAGGCTGACCTTGGCCTAGAGAAGCCCTGCTGGGCTCACATAAAAGAAACCCATTCTTTCTCAGTGTAGCAAGCATGTTTGTTGGACAGTTAAAGGTTAGCTTTTTGTTCTTAGGATGGTCTTCTCCTCAGGGGACAAGTCACCAACCCCAACCTGACAAATTTGAGTTCTTCCTTCTGACCAAAGAGTTTTACTAGCTAATTGTGATGGCCCAGGTAGATAAGCTCAGATTGGCTGACTATACAGTGGAGGTGCTCACATTGAGATCCTCAAAGAAGCCCAGCAGTGTCAGCAATATATATATATATATGTATGTATGTATGTATATATATATATGCATATACAAATATATACATATACATATATACACATGTACATATATACATATATCATATATGTGTTTTATATAAGAATATATTATACATATAATATACTATATATACATATATGTGTATATATATTTATATATGTGTGTATATATATATATATATATATATATATATATATATATATATATATTGATCAAGTGAACCTTTTTACTGGTCAACCATTTCAATTAAGGCCATCCTATTTGATATATAACAAAACAACAAGAACTATGCAATAGCTAATCAGTAAAGCTGATTTCTCTCAAAGAGAAAGCACAAAATAAAACAAAAACAAGTTTTAAAAACCCCATGGATATATTGATATAGAATCCTAGATCCCCCTGTACCTATAGTTCCAGTATCTTCAACATTTCTTAGTGCCCTATACTCAGGATCTACACACTCGGATAAAAGTAAAATGATCCCCTAGATACAAGGGAGAAAAGTAGAATATATAGTCTCAGGCTAGAAAACCATCTCACTACAACAACCCTCCACTGGGAAAGAGAAGGCAGTAACGCTGAGGAGCTGAGCTCATCAGAGCACTCCACTGATAAGTGTCTTAACAAACATCTACAACCAAGGATATGTTGTCTACTTGAATCTCGTTCTGAAATCTTCATATGCTACGTGTTCCCATGCAGCTGTTTTCCATGCAGTGCCTATCATCGGTGTAAAACAAGACTACTCCGTTCCTACTGGTTCTGATTTACTTTCTATTGCTGTGATATACACCACGATCAAAAGCAACTTGGGGAGAATAGGGTTTATTCCATCTTAGAGTTTATAGTCCAATATGGAAGGAAATCAGGTCAGGCAATCAAGGAAGAAAACTGGAGACAGGAACTGAAGCAGAGATCATGAAGAAATGCTTCTTGCGGTTTGTTCCCCATCGCTTGCTCAACCTACTTCCTTAAACAACTCAGGACCACCTGCCCAGAGGTCTGGTGGTCTCAACCCTCCAACATCAATCACTAGTCAAGAGAATGTTCCTGAAGCTTATCTAAGGTCAATGTGCTGGAGGCATTTTCTCAACTAAGATCTCCTCTTACCAGATGGTCTTAGCTTGTGGCAAGTTCATAAAAAAAAAAAAAACACTCACTTAGCTAGCACACTAATGCTACACATTACTCCCCCCACCAAAAAAAGGAAAATGACAGATAAATCTGTTGAATGATGAGGAAATGTCTATAGAAGAGGGTGATGTAAATCTAATCTCTCATTTAAAAAAAATGGAACACTAGCAGAAATTGTCAAAATCAAAGTGTCCTATTATTTGAATGTTCAGAAATCTGAAAATGCCCCAAAAGAGTACAACAGGTAGGTGTGCTTATGTAAGCAAAACATCTGAATTTTTACTTAAAAGGAAACACTTTATCACATCGTTGGTGCCTTCTGTAGCTTTCAAACCCAACAGTCCCACAGTTACACTGAAAACCAGCAACTAGCAACTATTGGAGATTATTTGAATAATCGTCTAGCCCCCTGTAAGAAACCAGATGAATATGTCTTTATATGACTTGACTCAAATTCACTTGTATCTTCTACCTTGGGACCATATCCAAACAGTAGAAATTAGGTGACATTGCAAGCTGGAAGCAACTGTGACCAAAAAAAAAAAAAAAAAATGCTAACAAAAAATCTTAAGGATAAGATTGGTCAATGGAATGTTTTGTTATGATTTGAAATTTTCTGGGACTTTCTTAGGAATCTAAAATTCTGTGTGCCATGGGGTCCTCCACATGCCCAGGTCAGACATGTGAAGTCCCTAAGTCTTACTTGGTCAATATTGAATACAAAGGAAGGAAGAAGTCACCCAACACATACTCAGGAACATTGTGAAGACTGAGAGGTGATCTTTTTCTCTGAAACCATGGGAGCCAGAAGGCAGTAGAATGACATACTGAAAGAGCTGATAGAAATATGAGAATTCTATAACCAACAAAATTATCTGTCACTACATTCCAGATGAGTAGGAGCTAAGTTTGTGAACAGCTAGCTTGTCCTACAAGAGTTATGGAAGGCAATCCTTGTTGAACTGAAAGAACATTAGACAGTAAATGAATGTTTGTAAGAGATATGTAACAATCATGATACAGGAAGACTGCAGATTTTTCTTGTTTACATTTTCCCTGTAATATTTAAGACTATTTCTTAAAGTAATAATGTATAATTTCTACTAATGAGCAAATAACGTGTAGCCACGTTATTTATGAAATAGCAACATGATGAGGGGGCAAGAATAGAGTTATAGAATACTATAGTATATATACATCATTAAAATCAAGATGATATTAATATAAACTAAATAGTGATAAATTAAATGCTAATTTGGAAGATTAAAAATCCATAAAACAAAGTCCTTCTGCTCTTGTTATAGTTCTATAATATCCATTGTACGGTTATACTACATTTTATTACATAACAGACTAATTTTTAAAATGTGAAAGAAGCTAGACACGAAAGCCAATTTCATGATTGAACTTGCATGCATTTTCTGAGTATGCTGATGCACAGAGATAGGTAGGTACGTGGCTGGAGAGGTGAGGGAGTACAGGATGGAGAAGGATTGCTAATGGTCCAAGACTTGGGGGTGCATAATGAAAGTATCCCAGAATTGGATACTTATACTAAGTATTCAGTCTGGTTGATACACTAAGAATTAATAGTTACATCCTTTAAAAGGTTGGCTGTGGATACATATGTAGCAGAGGACTGCCTTGTCTGGCCTCAGTGGGAGAAGAGACACCTAAGCCTATGGAGACTTGATGACTCAGGGAATGGGGATGCTTAGCTGGAAGCATCCTCTCAGAGACAAAGGGCAGGAGCGGTGAAGAACTCTGAGAGGGAAGACTGAGAGTGGGCAACATTTGGAATGTAAGAGCTAAAATAATAATTTTTTTAAAGGTTTAGCTTCAAATTATAATGAAATTTACTTATGTTTCATACACAGGCAGGACATATATGCAAGCACATCTAGGTGCACACACAGAGGGACACATACACAAAACATGGGGTAGGTGTGAGCAAAGGTTTGGATACAAGCGTATCTGACTAAGGCCGGTTCTTTCTCTTCTCTTCTAGATGGTTCTTCTTTCCACCTAGAATAAAGAAAGATAAACGCTATAATAGCACCAAGATTTTTCAAAGTTTATTAGCCACTGTTCTAGGAAACCTTTACTCTTTAGTGTATGGAGGTTTTATTGTTCTATAGTAAATTATCACAAACTTAGAGAGGTTAAGTAGCACAAATTTGTTATTTCCCAGACCCCACGGTCAGGAGTCCAGACATAGGGCCCTGCACTTCAGTTTCTCATCAGGCCAGAATAAGGAATCATCCAGAGCAACACCGTGGGCAAGGAGCTGCTAGGCATGGACCATCATCATCTCCACAGAATTGCACCCCTCAGAAGTATGCTCTCCATGTGTGCCAAATAAGTGTGGGTCTTGCTAGGAACATCTACAAGCAGTTTGAGCATTTGCTGAGACATGATCCAGCTATAACACCAAAACGAGAATATTTAAGTCCCAAACAGACCTACTGTAGTTTCTTAATCTACTCTCCCAGCAGAATTGTGTCAGGCTAGAGGCAGAGGGATTTCTATATTCTATCACTTAGAAATTCAAAGTGAATATAGGAGGTATAGTCAATCCTGTCTATGTTGTTTGTTATTCCCCGACTTGGAGGGTGTGCGTGTGTGTGTGTGTGTGTGTGTGTGTATGTCTGTGTGTGTGTGTGTATGTGTATGAGTGTGTGTATGTCTGTGCGTGTGTGTGAGTGTGTATGTGTGTGTGTATGTCAGTGTGTCTCTGTGTGAGTGTGTGTATGTGTATGAGTGTGTATATGTGTGTATGTGTGAGTGTGTGTATCTCTGTGTGTGTATGTGTATGAGTGTGTATGTCTGTGTGTGTGAGTGTGTGTATGTCTGTGTGTGTATGTGCGTGTCCTAGGGATGGATGCTCCTATGTCAACTACCTTAGCATTGGGATTACAAGGATGCCAGGAAGCCCAGCTTTGTACATGAGAACCTGCATCTTTATATTCTGGTTTTTTTGTTGTTTTGTTTTGTTTTGATTTTTTGAGACAGGGTTTCTCTGTGTAGCCCTGGCTGTCCTGGAACTTGCTCTGTAGACCAGGCTGGTCTCAAACTCAGAAATCCGCCTGCCTCTGCCTCCCAAGTGCTAGGATTAAAGGCGTGCACCACCACTGCCCAGCTAACCTGCATCTTTATTGCTACAGTTTACCAACTGAGCTACATCTCCCTATTTCTTGTCTTAGCTTTGGTGAGACATTCCAGATGGATGACAAAGTCGAGATATGTTACCCTAAGATTTTACAAGCCACAGTTAACTAACAGGGACCATAACAACACCAAGTAAAATCTATGCTGGCTGGGAAACAAGTAAACTAACATACATTTATTACTTGTCCAGGGGAAGGTGGGGCTACAGATCGAATCACAGGTATGGTTCAAGTCTCCACTCCAATTTAACTCCTGTATAATCTCTATAGATTACTCGAAGTCTCTTTTTGGATTTTTGTCCATAATATAGAAAAAAAAATAGTACCAGCCCAGCTCAACCAACGAGAGTAGACAGCTCCTGGAAAGCTGTGGTACTGGACCAGAATCTGTCTTGGTTGGTAGTTTCCCCGTTTTTAGACTGTTGTGATTCCTTGTATCTGTCCTGATGATCATATTGGGAGGCTGGCCCTGCTGTCCACTTATTGGGAAAGGAAGAGGAAATGCTCAGAGGGACCCTGCTCCTTTCTCTCCAGCTGCCTCCCTAACCAGTGTTCAGCCTCCGCTTTGTGAGATCTGCCTTACGGGGGGAAAAAATCTGTGCATACTAAAGGTTCTCTGTAGGTGGAGGGAAAAATGTTCTGTAGAAAATTTTAATATCATATAACACTTCTCCCCCACACTGCATTACACATAGATTGGGCAAGCAGCACCCAGCCAATTACAGCATGAAACATGATCCTGTGCCCAGATGCTGAATGTCTCTTTGCACCTACCGGTGACCATGATTGCTAATGCTAGGACCCAGCTCACTGCCATCGTCTCACCCAGACCCCTCCTCACTCCTCCTATTGGTGGGGAGAGAAGAGAAAAGGCAGGTCATGTAGTCTGATATGAGATAGAAGCATAAATACAGAATCCTGCCTAAAAAAAAAAAAATTCCATTCACGTCGGCCATTCATCAAATCAAACTTGAAAATAATTAGACCTATTTTATCTAACTTAAAGGATAAGTGAGCTAAAATGTCAAACATAGTTTGGAGTCTTTTAGGGATTATATAATGATTGGGTGTAGAATAAGAGATATGTTAAAATTAGGAAGGAAGAGTTCTCTTGCTGTGTTGTCCTTTGGTCTCAAATCATGCACAAATATATCACATATGCATGTATGTATATGTATAAGTATGTGTGTATGTGTGTATATATGTGTATGTGTGTATATATACATATACATATTATGCATATACATATACATCATATATACACATATACATACATAGAGAGAGAGAGAGAGAAAGAGAGAGAGAGGAGAGTCGTATTTTCTTCAGAGTGGAAATTGTCTTGTTTATTTAAAATCCAGGGTCTCAAAAGAGCAAGAGCCATGATACTGAGGAACTCAAGAGGAGATCCTGGTCTGCCATGGTCAGGCCAGAGCTATGACATTGCAGATGAATAAAATTGCAGAAGGCAGGAAATTTTGCATGCTTGGTGAACATCTGCATAGCCGAAATCTTAGAACCCTGCCTGGCCTCTAGTAAGGACTCGTGAATGGAAAAACATTTGCCGGTTTCATTTAAAAATAAACTGTACAGTTTCACTTGTCGGAATGAATGACTGCTGCTGTTGTATCTGGGAGAACAGGCAGGGCAGGCTCAAGGCAAAACTCAGAGCCTGTGGGGGCTTCCTGTCTACGCACACCCTTGTCACCCAGCCAGCGTGCCTCAGACTTCCCCACCTTTACCTCTGCTTTTCTCTAAACGCCTCACCTTCTTGACACTGCCCTTGTCAGAGTGCTCTCTGGCCTGACTCAGGCTCCGTGTCATCTGCTCTCTACAGCTCCTGCAGACACTGTCACCCACAGAGCTTCCCGCACCATCGGGCACAGCTGCACTGCGAAACCACACGCATGCCTCTACTAGGGCACTGGTGTGAGGTTCACATTTGTGTTCAGTTTCTTCAGTGTACCCAGCAAGACCACTGCTACCTCCCCGAAATGGCCATAAGGTACTCATCTTGGCCACGTGTGACCTGCATTTGACACCTACGCTCTCTCTTATTATCTTACTGCAAGAATGCTATCATTGTGTTCTTGTTCCTGTGGGGGCAGAGGGAGGGGTGGGAGGAGGAGGGAGGGAAAGTAAGAGAAGAGAGAGAGGGGCAAAGGGAGATGGGGTGAGAAGGAGGGGAGAAGAAGGTAGAAGGACAGAGCAGGAGGAGGCAGAGGAAAAAGGAGAGGGAGAAAGGGAGGGGAGGGGAATCGACGAGGGGATGGTATAGTTCTAGTTAAAACCTAGCAAGGATGAAACCCCAGAGGAGCTAATATTTTCATCCAGTTATTTTGTTTGTTTTGTTAGAACTAAAAAAATGAATATTTGATTTGAATCACAAGGCATATTAGCAGCAATAGTTAATAAAAATCAGTTAAAATTATCACAAACACCACATTTTGATTTATGTTTGTGGCTATTACCAGGACAGTTTTCTTCTTATTTGGATTTGGGTATGCTCAATAATGCTGAAAGTAAAACCAAGTAGTTTGAAGCTATGGAATAAAGACGGGGAATTGAAACATAGTATTTGGTATGAATTGATGGGTTAGATAACTGGATAAGCAACGTATTCCTATAATACACATTGAATAAATGCAGCAAGCCACCTGCTCACCGGAACACCTGTATCCTCAGAATGTTCCTTTTCTTTTACTTTTGAGATCATCGTGTAATTACATCATTTCTCCCTCCCTTTCCTACCCCATACGTCGCTCCTTGCTCTCTTTCAAATTCATGGCCTCTTTTTTAGGTATTTTCACTTACATATATGCATATGTATACACATATATATTCCTAAAAGTAGCCTCAGTTTGTATAATGTGACTTGCTCCTTGGTCCATTCAGGTTCTAGGGAAAAGAGCAACATTCCAGCTCCAACTGACTTGCCTCTTACCATTTGATGGTGGGAAAGGACAATCTAGAGAAGGTGAATCTGGTAAGGACCTGCTTGTCATGTCCTAACATGGCTGGTGACATGCTACAGCAAGAGAGAAGCAGAGTGAGTCCAACCGATTTACTGACAAACCCATTCTTGAAATAACGACTTTGCTCCCATGATAATCCATCAATCATTCCCCCCCCATGACATAATCACCTCTAAAGGACCCAACCTACCAACGCTCTTACCTTGAGGACTTAATTTCCAATGCATGAATCTTGGGTACACATTCAAGCCCAAACAGGGGCTACCCATATTAAGGGGGATAACCTACTTCACTCAGCGTATTTACTTACATGTTAATTCCATCCAAAGAATACTGACAAATATTTGCCCAAATATATAACCACCACCAGCTCAGGTGACATAAAATAATCACATACACTTGTCAGCTCAACTACCTACTAACCACTACAGAAATTTAAAAATCTTCTCAGAGGCATCTACTTTCTTTTTAATTTCTGGAATCAAAAAATGCATACACACACACACACACACACAGAGAGAGAGAGAGAGAGAGAGAGAGAGAGAGAGAGAGAGAACAACTGTATGAAATAAAAGTGAATGGATTTCCATTCTTCACCCTCTGGTTTTTTCTACTATCCCAGCCTAAAGCTTTAGGCCTGACAGGCATTAGGACAGAACCTTCCACAAGGCACCTACAAAGTGTCTGCAAAGTGAACTATCCGGAATCTAATCTCAGCCTCTTTTTCCCTCTTTTCTGCTCACTCCCAACATCTATGGCAATTTCCATAAATGAACAGAATAAGCATCTTCTAAGCACAGCTAAAGCCCACATTTGTTGGGGTGTTCGGAGTGAACAGAAGAGAGGAAAAGAAGCTGAGATTAGTTAGATTCCTGATAGTTCACTTTGTAGACACTGTAGACACCTTGTACTTGTAACTGTTATGTGTGTGTTATTAAATATGTGTCAAATAAATATCATTATAAGTTTTGCTTAGTGAGAAACACTGTAATCTAGTGAAAAGACATGAGAAAAATGATCGGAGAACTTGACTTTGCATTCTGGCCCTGTCACCTGCCCAGAAAGACGAAAATAGACAAAGCACCATTTGACCCTCAGTTTCCTGACCTTTCCAACATCTACCACAGACGATTTCTGTGGAATTCAGGCATTGTTGCAAATATTACATAGTATATAGAATTATTTTCAGTCTTCACAATGTGCTGTTTATTTAAGTCTCCATTCACTACCAAAAGGCAAAGATAAAACTTTATTTTAAAGTTCCTGAAAGACGGAAGTGTCAACAAACTGCTATAAAACCCCAGGAATCAAATAGAAAATGAAGGAGAGAAATATACCCAAATTTTAGAATAGAAAACAAACAAATAGCAAAAAACAAGGAACAGAAATGACGGAGTCATAGCTGCAACTAATAACTTTATAGTCCTTGAAGGACGCATTATGCTCATGTCAGGAGGAAGAGATACTGTACTTTAAGAAAGCCTTCATTTATCATAAAAATGATACCAGCTATCCTGCAGACCAGCTGTGTAGCTCTCCAAGGGTGAAAGAGACAGGACAAATTGTGTCCAAGTATCAAGGGAAAGAGGGTCACAACTCTTTCAGGGTATCAGTGTAGCCCACTGGGCAGAGACAACAAAACAGCTCAATTTAAACGCCAGCAAAGGAGAGGTGGGTCCTGTCAAGAGGCAGAATACAGGGAACACTCATATCTCAGTTTTATAATGGATGTGCTCTTACACTCAGAAAAAAAAAAAACTTCGGTGAATTATGAAAGACATTTATCAGACATTAGAAAAATTCCAGTGTTGAGAAGAAAACTTGCCATCATTTATCAGAGGCTTGAAGCTATGATGTATTTTTCGTTGTGCAATATGGAAAAACACATGTGGATGAGCGGGTGGGTTTCTGGTTCTCCAAAAACTGGTGTGAGTTTTACATTTGTGTTCAGTTTCTTCAGTGTACCCAGCAAGACCTCTGCTACCTCCCCGAAATGGCCATAAGGTACTCATCTTGGCCACGTGTGACCTGCAGTTGACACCTACGCTCTCTCTTATTATCTTACTGCAAGAATGCTGTCATTGTGTACTTGTTCCTGTGGGGGCAGAGGGAGGGGTGGGAGGAGGAGGGAAGGAGAGTAGGAGAAGGGGGGGGCAAATTCCTATTCCTAAGAGTACTTGGATTCAGCCAGCTGCCAAATGGTTTGTGCTGGTCATAGAGCTAAGAAACAAAAATTAGTGGAGAAAAAAATAGCACTGAAATCCAGCAATGGCTTTCACGACAGCCATAGTACTTAGCGGTGTTCAGCATCCCACTGTAATGATAAATAGACTTGAGCGTAACCCCGAGAGGTGTGCAACATGTTCAACCTCAGGCACAGACACTCCATCCTAAACCTGTGCTCTCAAGCGATCCTGTGTGATACTGGCTGTCCAGCAGACCAGCTGTGTAGCTCAAGCTAATTCCCTGAGACTTTCAACTCTTTTTCATTCTGCTTTCCCTTGTCTGGTCAGCTCTTAATTGTGTCTAAACGATCTTAATACGTGTCCTGGCATTGCTAAGTCTGAACCTAGCATAAAAACATAGTGGTCCTCTATATCTCGATGTCTTCTTATTTGTATGTTTGAGTCTGTGTGTGTGTGTGTGTGTGTGTGTGTGTGTGTGTGTGTGTGTGTCTGGATGTATGTGTGTGTGTGTGTGTGTGTCTGGATGTGTGTGTGTGAGTGTCTGGATGTGTGTGTGTGTGAGTATGTGTGTGTATGTGTCTGGGTATGTGTCTGGATGTGTGTGTGTATCTGGATGTGTGTGTGTGAGTGTGAGTGTGTGTGTATGTGTCTGGGTATGTGTGTATGTGTGTATGTGTCTGTGTGAGTGTGTGAGTGTGTGTGTGTGTGTGTGTGTGTCTGAGTATATGCGTGTACAGATGCATATACCTAATACATGATGTGTCAAGGCTAGAGAACACTGGGTGATTTACTCTATAATTCCGTCTTACTTCCTTGAGACAGTATCTTTCTGTAAACCTGGACCAAGACTTATGGTCAACAAACTCCAACTATCTTCTTGTCTACACACACACATACACACACACACACACACACACAGAGAGAGAGAGAGAGAGAGAGAGAGCAGTAGGGTTACAGTTGTGTATCCAGCCTTGGATGGCTGGAACAGTGGGTGCTGGACAGCTGAACAGCTCTGTGCCTGTACAGCAAGCACTCTTATCGTAATCCATCTCCCCAACCCTCACTCTCTTCTGTGAGCTTCCCAACGGCCTCATGAAGAATGTCGAGAGGCACACTTCTGTTTCCCCATGTATTAATAAACCAGGAAGTAAAAGAATGGCTATCCCACATCTAAACTCTAGTGAGTATCAACTGATACGAGAACATAGGTTTCAGGACAGCCTTAAACTTGACAAAGAACCTGTTGGCTCCTAGGACTGTGTGACCCTCACAATGTGTGCTCTTCTGGATATCTCATAATTTCCTCTTCAGGAGCTCCTTAAGAACAGCATAAAGACCTATCCAGCTGGAACCATTTACACAAACTGTACAGCCTAGAGGCAGGGGATGGACTTAATGACCCTGGGCTAATCAATTCCTGCTTCCTAACACAAGGAGCGATTGCAAAGTAATGATCCACCGGTCCCAGACAAACATCACAGTTACACATTAAATGAACTTTCTGATTCCTCATTCCATGATAAATGTACGCTTAATCCTGATTCCTGATCCATCATAAATTGCCCGTCTCTTTGGGGTCACTAAGTGACATTTGACTGAGAGTCTAGGGGAAGTTGAGCTGGAGAGCCTCAGCTGGAGTGGGTGCTGCATTTGTAGGCATTGTGAGCCTTCGCATTAATCTGCCGCCATCTGTCTTTATTTTGCTAACCCACTCAATCGGACACCATAAATGTTAACAGACATAAAAATGCTTTTCTTCAACATTAGCCACACGTATCTTCTTGCTTCACCTCCTGAATCTCAGGCAGCCTCTCTGATTATCCCGGGCAATGCCATGATGAACCCATTGCAGCCTGAAGTGACTCCGAAGAGCAATGCCATATAAGGCATTGTTCCAAACCCACAATCAGAATTTAGATTCCATTTTGAGACTCTAATGCATCTGTGCTTGGCAGCGCATGCTACCCATCTTAAGCAGAAAGATCTAGAATGCAGCCTTCAGCTTACCCTCTAAAAAGGGAGGCACAAGGAAAACTTAATCCAATCTCCTCTTCTTCAAGCAAGGTATCGTGGAGGCAACTGTACTCATTCCTCTGTGTCCCACCACCAAACAGATTAACAAAAACTCACAGCTTTCTGTTTTAGGAAAAAGACATTTGTTTACAGCTGAAGTAGTTAAATTTTGAATAAGAGTCTCACCTTATGATATTTTGAGAGATCTGCCGTCACTCTGGGTCAGTGAGAGTTCGTTGAAGTTTTTAGTTGCCCTGGATTTGCTTTGATGATTTTTGAAAGGACAGAAAGTTCTCACAGTTTGAAACTATCTTATTATTTGCTGGGACCCTTCATCATCAGCACTGGAGAGGGTACTGTAGTGTGCTGTCCAGATCTACTGTGGCTAAAACCAATGCTGTCAGCTGCCACAAGGATTGACCATTTATAGCTGTCCCCTGAGTCCCAAACTAGAACTTTCCCTAGAGATTCACCTAACCTAAGGTCATGGCCTTGTCCTGTTAGGATTTGGATTTGAAATGTTCTCCAGAGGCTCACAGGTGGAAAGGCTTAGGCCCCAAATGGTGGTGTTCAAACTGTAGGAGATAGGGCCTAATAGGAGGAAGTAGTTACTGGGGACATGAAATCAATCTCTCTCTCTCTCTCTCTCTCTCTCTCTCTCTCTCTCTCTCTCTCTCTCTCTCTCTCCCTCCCTCCTCCTCCTCCCTCCTCCCTGCCTTACCCCTTCTCTCTCCCATGTCCATTATGAAGTGAGCTGTTTTGCTCTGTCCTGCCTTCCCACAAAGATGTTATTGTTGTTCTTTATCACAGCTCAGAAATAGGAGCCTGCCAGCTATATACTCAAATCTCTGAAAACTTGAGTGGAAATTAATGTTCCCCCTTTAATGTGATTTCTTCTCAAGCATTTGCCACAAAGTGGGAACTCTATGGTATATTCCCTAAGACAAATGAATGACCAGCCGCTGTAAAGGTCCAAAGGTCAACACCCTCAAATCACCCATTTGTGTGACCACATAACTTCTTGACTTCTCCCTTATGCCTGTGGGTGCCTTTCTCTTCCTGGCAAGGGTGGGACACTACTCAGACAATGTCCTCTGAATCTGGTTCCTGAGGAACCTGCTTTCTAGTGAGGATCTTTGAAAAATCGTGGTTTGTGAACCGGAATAAAACTCAACCATAGGCTGGTTTGTTTCCGTTCTCCTTTTCAGTATGACTCATAGACCTGATCTTTGGGCTAGAGGGACCCTCCATTCCAGAAATGGTTGTTATGTCAGGCCTTCTAGATAGCCTTCAGTGTTCTTGGTGGAAGATGATGTTTACGTAAGGTGTGTAAATGCCCACCTGTCACCTCAGCACTGAGGAGGTTGACTGCAAGTTCTAGACCAGATTAGGCTTTGTAGAAATGAGTCTAGTTCTGATCTGGGTTAGTCAGGACGTCAACAAATGCCAAAGCTGAGATACAAACAGGCTGTACTGAACTGAAAAGGGATTGTAGGACGCCCAAGTACATTGGTCAGTGCGATGTGAAACCCAAGTCACAGGACTGTGTTTCGATTTTTGAGTCAACAATACACAGTGGGTATCTCTAGTGCCTGTGGGTTCACACCACATGCCCAACTTCTCATATAGCTATACATGGGTAGCCCTAGAGCCAGGGACTCACACAACACCCCCAACTTCTTATATAGCTATATATGGGTATCTCTAGAGCCAGGGACTCACACAACACCCCCAACTTCTCATATAATATACCTATTCATCCTACATTCCATCGTTTTATATTACCTTGTTTGAAATAAAAGCTTACATTTTTATATAAATAAAATGGTTGTAGTTGTCACAAATAACAAGGGACTATTGTTAAGCCAGGTAAGAATATGCAAACTTAGTCCTCACAAAGATAATTATCATAAAGTAGTCAAGATTGTATTATTCTGAGCCAACTGTCAATTACACAATGAAAATCAGGTCCCTGTGTACACCAGGGTACAGGAATGGCAAATACTCTCTGGCTAGTTGTTCCATTCCACTCTCCTCATCTTCTCGTCTCCTCTGCAGATAAGACATTGGATTTCAATCTCTTAGGTAAGAGACTTCACAGTCTGGGAAAACAAATCCTAAAGGGTGAGTCCAAACCTCACGGTTCTTTCCAGTGAAACCTAAAGGGGGAGTAAGCATTTCATGATTAACAACCCAGGAGGCAGATGGTTTCTCCTTAGTGTTTGGTCCAGTTTTATCTTGGCCATTGGTCCTACTACCAAAGAGTATGAGGTCAGAGGTGCCCAGCCTCTTTTTCCTGTTTCTCTACGCTGAAACTTCTTCCTGTGTCCAGATCTGTCACTCCTGATTTGGCTTTTTGATTCCTGGGCTTGCCTTCATCTACCTCAAAGAACATTATGTAAAACAAAAATGATTGAAATAGAGACAAATATAGCTTTGAAACTGTTAAACATATATGTTCTACAGCATCCTTAGAAGGAAGCAAACTTGACACGAAGTCAAGATAACAGTCCTAACTCCCACAACTTCCAAGCTCCTGAGTCTAACCCTCAATGACTGTCTGTGTGTCTACCTGGTTATCCCATGGGAAGACTGTGTGTCAATCCAGCACTGTATGTATGCTTTTTGAAATCATTAGCTACATTACTCCATTTCTTCATAAAGTGGAAAATACTCAAAATTGTCACTATTCACCAAAATACTTACTCTTTGGCAGCCTTATAAAGTTACCTCAGTTTTTTTCTAAGTGATTGCTTATTTATAAAGCCTGTAATTTTAATATCCATCCATAATGACAGGGCAAAGTACATAATCTTACACAAATGTTGATCCAGAAGTCAGGAGTGTGGCCACAAGAAAGAGAAGACTGAGGTGTGGGGAGGTGCGTTATAATGGCTTGATGCTCTCTATTTTTCCAAAGGCTTTTATTGAAAGATTTCTCTCAGTGATGCTGTTTTTGCAATTACATAGCAACAAAGCCATTTGAAATAACTTTTTTGACACTTATACTCACAGAAAACTTAAACGGGGGAGAAGGGCTTGCAGAAAGAAGCCTTCCAGAAATGCTCTCTGCCCAAATCCTGAGGGCCAACAAACAAGAGAGAACTTGTACTCCCAGAGTTGGTATAGGCACCACCCGGACTGGAAAATGGCAAGATAAAGAGACTCAAACTCCAGTCAGTCAGCCAATGAGAGGCTTTTGGGATGATGTAATGCTTGAATCTGATAGCCTTTTGAAAAGACATTGTGGTTGAAGTTTTTTTTTTTTTTTAACCAGATGGAACTGGAATTTCCTCCCACACAAAGAGTCTTCCCTGCCTTCTGTAACAGAGTAGGTTTTCTTTTTAAATATGTGACAAAATGCACTTTGATAACCATGATGTGTATGTGGGTCCTTTAAACGGTACTGCCCCTGCCCATGCTCCCTTCGACCCTTACTTGGCCATTGCCAAGGACTGAGTGTTTAGCAGAAACCTCTAGAAACCCCATCCCACCTGAACCAGTTCTGGTTGTCTGTTCTTCCATTGTTCCCCTCTCCATGGTCTCCAGAGTGGCAGATGAAGGTGGTGGCCAGCACTTTCCACTCCAGCACACTCCACAATAAGACGGAAAGCTGCTGAGGCCTGTGTGGTGGCTCGAGGTTCTAGCCCTCTTCTACATTAGGACACGGTAAACCACCAAGCTGTGGGTGAGAGCAAGCCTGATGAACTCAGAAAACCCACTGAAGGACTCTGCAGATCCTTGCATTGCTCCAGAACATTCAGTAGTGACTAGAGAAATGTGCTCTGGACCGGTTGTTTGAAGACACCTCTTGTTGGAAGCCCCTTTAACTTAAACCTGGGCTATCAGACTCAGGTTCACAAAATACCATGCCGAGAACTACGCATCTCCCACCTGAGCTGAGAACCAAGATCTTCATGCCAACCACTTTTAGATATAAATATATCATTTCTTCTGAAGGAACAAATTCATCACTTTCAAACCTTAAAAATCACAAGGTCAACTCATATGCTTTTCCAAATCGGTTCTATTTTATACCTACTTTTTAAAATGCCATTAGTTCTAAAATGTGAATGAATATCAAACACATGGGCACTAAATGAGCTCACATATGTAAACATGTTTTAGAGACAAAAAGCTATACAAATGAAAGGAATGGGTATTTTTAAAGAATACCAACTCTTGTCATTATTACTGCTATGGCACAGGATGGAGAGTCTCCAAGACAACAGAAGCCTCATTGCCTTTTCTCTCTGTGGTATCTGTCTACTAGCACAGTGCCTCAAGTACTGCAAATACTTGATACAAGTTGTCTAGTATTCATTTAAATTTAAGCCCACAGATAAGGCACAGTGCTAATGGGATGATGAGAAAGACAATAGGGACAATCTTCTTAAGGTAACTTGCTATAATTCTCCAAGACCTTGTCCATTCTCATCAGAGGGGTCATACATGCAATCACCAGGGCTTTCTAAGATGGACAGGCCACTGTCATCAGGGGAACAAAGCCATAGATTTTAAGACTTTAGGAATCTGCAGCAGAAAACCAGGCAGTTCCGAAGCCTTCTGTGCATAGCCCGCCAGGAGAGAGTGATCTCCCAGGAGCGCTTTCACTTCTGAGTGCAGAGGTGAGATCTCCACATTCTCTCTGGAGAGGAACAGCTAGGAGCACACAGGGCATACAATCAGTGTTGCTGCTGGGACAGGAGTCTTCCGGCTGCCATTTGCAGCAGGGAACAAGACAGCTCCACAGCCTTTGGGCACAGACCCTGCCAGAGAGAGTTGGTCTCCTAGGAGTACAGACACAGGCTTACAGGCCCATAGGAGGGACAAGCTCCAGCCAGAGACAGCAAAACCAACTAACACCAGAGATAACCAGATGGCAAAAAGCTAGCGCAAGAACCCTACCAACAGAAACCAAGGTTACTTGACAATGTTAGAGCCCAGTTCTCCCATCACAGCAAGTCCCAGATACCCCAACACACTGGAAAAAACAAGAGTTGGATTTAAAGTCTCATCTCACGATGCTGTTAGAGGACATCAAGAAGGACATAAATAACTCCTTTAAAGAAATTCAGTGACTGCATACTATGTGTGTTCTTTTGTGACTGGGTTACCTCACTTAAGATGATATTTTCCAGTTCTGACCATTTGTCTAAGAATTTCATGAATTCATTGTTTTTAATTGCTTAATAGTATTCCTTTTTGTAAATATACCACATTTTCTGTATCAATTCCTCCATTGAGGGACATATGGGTTCTTTCCAGCTTCTGGCTATTGTATATAAGGTTGCTATGAACATAGTGGAGCGTGTGTCATTATTGCATGCCAGGGAGTCCTCTAGGTATTTGCCCAGGAGTGGTATAATAGGATGCTCCGGGAGTGTCGTGCTGAGTTTTCTGAGAAACTGCCAGGCTGATTTAGAGAGTTGTTGTACCAGCTTGCAATTCCAGCAGTGGAGGAGTGTTCCTCTTTCTCCACATCCTAGCCAACACCTGCTGTCTCCTGAATTTTTGTTCTTAGCCAGTCTGACTGGTGTGAGGTGAAATCTCAGTGTTGTTTTGTTTTGCATTTCCCTAATGACTAAAGATGTTGAACATTTATTTAGAACACACATAGTATGCAGTCACTGAGAAGTAGATGTTAGCTGAGAAGCTCGGAATACCCAAGACACAATTCACATATCAATTGATTTCCAAGAAGATGGAAGGAGAGAACCCTGGTCCTGGAAAGACTGGATGTAGGGGAATACCAGAACAGAGAAGCGGGAGTGGGTTGAATGGGGAATAGGTGGAGGGAAGAGGGCTTATAGGATTTTCGGGGAGGGGGAAACTTGGAAAGGGGAAATCATTTGGAATGTAAATAAAGAGTACAGAAAATAAAATAAAAAAATGACAAATAGCTAAAAAAAAAAAAAAAGAAATTCAGGAGAACATGGATCTAAAGGTAAAAGCCCTTAAAGAGGAAACACAAAAATCCCTTAAAGAAATACAGGAGAGCATGGGTGAACAGGTAGAGCCCTTAAAGAGGAAACACAAAAATCCCTGAAAGAATTACAGGAAAACACAAACAAACAAGTGAAGGAACTGAACAAAACCATCCAGGATCTAAAATGGAAGTAGAAACAATAAAGAAATCACAAAGTGAGATATCTCTGGAGATAGAAAAATCTTAGAAAGAATTTGGGAGTCATAGATGCAAGCAGCAACAACAGAATATAAGAGATAGAAAAAGAATCTCAGGGGCTGAAGATACCATAGAAAACATTGACTCAACAGTCAAAGAAAATGCAAAATGCAAAAAGCTCCTGAGTTAAAACATCCAGGAAATCTAGGACACAATGAGAAGACCTAACCTAAGGATTATAGATATAGAAGAGAGCGAAGATTTACAACTTAAAGGGCCAGTAAATATCTTCAACAAAATTATAGAAGAAAACTTCCCTAACCTAAAGAAAGAAATACCCATGAACACACAAGAAGCCTACAGAACTCCAAATAGATTGGACCAGACCAGAAAGTCCTCCCAGCATATAATAATCAAAACATCAAATGCACTAAACAAAGAAAAATATTAAAAGCAGTAAGGGGAAAATGTCAAGTAACCTATAAAGGCAGGCCTATCAGAATTATGCCAGACTCTCACCATAGATGATGAAAGCTAAAAGATCCTGGGCAGATCTCATACAGACCCTAAGAGAACACAAATGCCAGCCCAAACTACTATACCCAGCAAAACTCTCAATTACCATAGATGGAGAAAACAAGATATTCCATGATAAAACCAAATTTACACAATATCTTTCCACAAATCCAGCCCTACAAAGGATAATAGATGGAAAACGCCAATACAAGCAGGGAAACTACACCCTAGAAAAAGCAAGAAAGTAATCTTTTTCCAACAAATCCAAAAGAAAGTAACCACACAAACATAAAAATAACATCAAAAATAACAGGAAGCAAAAATCACTATTCCTTAATATCTTATAACATCAATGGATTCAATTCCCCAACAAAAAACATAGTCTAACAGTAATATTTTTCATGTAAATCTTCAATTTTATCAGAAAATGTTTGTAATTCCTCTTTCAATCAATTTAGTAATGTCTTTTATGTCTACCATTTTCACTGTATTATTTTCCATGATAGTCTCTAATTTTAACATTTTTCTATATATTTCTTCAATTTTGTCAGAGATATTTTCCATGTAAATCTTCAATTTTGTCAGAAAATATTTATAATTCCACTTTCAATCAACTTAGAAAAATTTTGATGCCTACCATTTTATCTGCATAATTTTCCATGAAATAGTTTTAACGTGTTTTTCTATATATTTCTTGAGTTTTATAAGAAATATTTTTCTTGTAGCTCTTCAATTTAATCAGAAAATGTTTATAATTCTGCTTTCAATCAACTTAGAAATATTTTTATGCCTACTATTTTATCTGTAATTTTCCATGATAATCTTCAATTTTAATGTTATTTTATATTTTTCTACAATTTTATTAGAAATATTTCCCATGCAAATCTTCAATTCTATCATAAAATGTTTCTGCTTCCCTTTTCAATTAATTTAGCAATGTTTTTTATGTCTACCATTTTACTCTTTAATTTTCCATGAAAATTGTCAATCTTAATGTGTTTTTCTATATGCTTCTTCAATTTTGTCAAAACATTTTCCATGTAAATCTTTAATTTTATCATAAAATGTTTTCACTTCCTTTTTCAATAAAAAAGAAAAGACAAGACAAGAAAAGAAAAGCCGAGACAAGACTTTAGGGCATTATGAAGATAATGGAACATCCCAAATACATTCCTTACTTAAAGTGTTTTTAGCATTCAAACATAATTTAATTGTTTATTCTATGCATACACATATGTGTGCACACGTGTGCATTGTCACAAGTATGGAGGTCACAGGATAACTTGTGGAATTCAGTTCTTTCCGTCTATCCAATGGGTCCAAGGATCAAACTAAGCTCATCAGGTTCAGTAGCACGCACCTTTAACCCACTGAGCCATTTAAATTTTATTATTGAATTTAAAATATCTTGTAGTCACTTTATTAGCAAAAGTAGTTTTGTCAATTTTGTGGCAGAATGTTTAACCTTGAAAAAGGAATAAAGTTCTGATACAATCCACAGTATAGATAAACCTTGCAAATATTACACTGTAATGACACGAGCCAGAAAGAAAAAAATAAATACTATGATTCTTTATAGAAAACATCCAGGATTAGAAAATTCCCGTGGAAGAAAGTAGGTAGAAGTGACAAAAAGGCAAGGGGAGGAAAGAATGCAGCCTTGACCCTTGATGCTTACAGATGTGTACAGGGCTGTTATACATGTACTGCTTGAGATGATTACAAACTTGGAAATAGGGATTAAAAATATAATTAATATCAGTTATGTATTCAAAATGACTCAAAATAGCAAACTTTATGTTATGTATACTTTATTTTTAATTAATTTATTTATTTTTAATGGAATATTTCTTTATTTACATTTCAAATGTTTTCCCCTTTCCAGATCTCCCCTTCGGAAACCCTCTATCTCATTCTCCCTCCCCCTACCTCTATGAGGGTGCTCCCTACCAACCCACCCCCTCCTATCTTCCCACCCTGGCATTCCCCTATACTGGGACACTGAACACCCTCAGGTCCAAGGGCTTTTCCTTCCACAGATGTCCAACAAGACCATCTGCTGCCACATATGCGGTCAGCGCCTTGGGTCTCTCCATGTGTATTCTTTGGTTGGTGGTTCAGTCCCTGGAAGCTCTGGGCAGGTCTGGCCTGTTAAGATGATCGCTCCCTCCATAGGGCTGCAAACCCTTCTCATCTCCTTCAGTTCTTTCTCTAACTCCTCCATTGAGGACCACATACTAAGTTCAATGGTTGACTGCAAGCATTGACCTCTGTATTTGTCAGATTCTGTATTTGCCTCTTAGGAGACAGCCATATCTGGCTTCCATAAGCAAGCACTTCCCAGCATCCACAATAGTGTCCAGGTTTGGTGGCTGTATATGGGGTTGATACCAGGTGGGGCAGTCTCTGGATAGGCTTTCCTTTGGTCTCTGCTCCACACTTTGCCTCCATATTTCCTCCTGTGAGTATTTTGTTCACCCTTTGAAGAAGCACTGAAGCATCCACTTTTTGGTCTTCCTTCTTCTTGGACTTCATATGGTCTATGACTTGAATCTTGGGTATTCTGAACTTTTGGGCTAATATCCACTTATCAGTGAGTATATACCATGTGTGTTCTTTTGTGACTGGGTTATCTCACTCAGGATGATATTTTCAAGTTCCATCCATTTGCCTGCAAATTTCATGAAGTTATTATTTTTAATAGCTGAGTAGTATTCGATTATATAAATGTACCACATTCTTTTGTATCCATTCCTCTGTTGAGGAACATCTGGGTTATTTCCAGCTTCTGACTATTATAAATATGGCTGCTATGAACATAGCGGAGCATGTGTCCTTATTTCATGATGGAACATCTCCTGGGTATATGCTCAGGAATGGTATAGCTGAGTCCTCAGGTAGTATTATGTTCAACTTTCTGAGGAGCCACCATATTGATTTCCAGAGTGGTTGTACCAGCTTGCAATCCCACCAGGAATGGCGGAGTATTCCTCTTTCTCCATATCACCACCAGCATCTGCTGTCACCTGAGTTTTTGGTCATAGCCATTCTGAGGTGGAATCTCAGGGTTGTTTTGATTTGCATTTCCCTAACTAAGGATATTGAGCATTTCTTTGGGTGCTTCTTGGCCCTTTGAGTGTCCTCAGTTGAGAATTCTCTGTTTAGCTCTGTTTCCCATTTTTAATAGGGTTATTTGATTCTCTGGTGTCTAACTTCTTAAGTTCTATGTATATATTGGATATTGACCCACTATCAGATGTGAGATTGGTAAAGATCTTTTCTCAATCTCTTGGTTTCTGTTTTGTCCTATTGACAGTGTCCTTTGCCTTACAGAAGCTTTGCAATTTTATGAGGCCCCATTTGTTGATTCTTGATCTTAGAGCATAAGCCATTGGTGTTCTGTACAGGAACTTTTCCCCTGCGCCCATGTGTTCAAGATTCTTCCCCAGTTTCTTTTCTATTAGTTTCAGTGTATCTGGTTTTATGTGGAGGTCCTTGATCTGCTTGGACTTGAGCTTTGTACAGGGAGATAAGAATGGATCAATTTGCATTCTTCTACATGTTTTCTGCCAGTTGACCCAGCACCATTTATTGAAAATGCTGTCTTTTGTCCACTGGATGGTTTTAGCTCCTTTGTCAAAGATCAAGTGACCATAGGTGTGTGGGTTCATTTCTGGGTCTTCAATTCTGTTCCATTGATCTACCTGCCTACCTGCATGGTATTGGTACCATGCAGTTTTGAACACTATTGCTCTATAGTACAGCTTGAGGACAGGGATGGTTATTCCCCCAAAAATTCTTTTATTCTTGAAAATAGTTTTCACTATTCTGGGATTTTTGTTATTCCAAATGAATCTGAGAATTGCTTTTTCTAACTCTATGAAGAATTGAGTTGGAATTGTGATGGGGATTGCATTGAATCTGTAGATTGCTTTCAGCAAGGTGGCTATTTTTACTATATTAATCCTGCCAATCCACAAGCATGGGAGATATTTCCATTTTCTTAGATTTTCTTCTATTTCTTTCTTCAGAGACTTGAAGTTCTTGTCATACAGATCTTTCACTTGTTTGTTTAGAGTCACACCAAGGTATTTTATATTGTTTGTGACTATTGTGAAGGGTGTTGTTTCCTTAATTTCTTTCTCGACCTGTCTATCCTTTGAGTAGAAGAAGGCTACTGATTTGTTTCAGTTAATTTTATATCTGGCCACTCTGCTGAAGTTGTTTATCAGCTGTAGCTGTTCTCTGGTGAAGTTTTTGGGGTCACTTAAGTATACTATATCATCTGCAAATAGTGATATTTTAACTTCTTCCTTTCCAATTTGTATCCCTTTGATCTCCCTTTGTTGTCTAATTGCTCTACTAGAAATTCAAGTACTATATTGAATAGATAGGGAGAGGAAGGGCAGCCTTGTCTAGTACCTGGTTTTAGTGGGATTGCTTCAAGTTTCTCTCCATTTAGTTTGATGTTGGTTTGCTGTATATTGCTTTTACTGTGTTTAGGTATGGGCCTTGAATTCCTGATCTTTCCAAGACTTTTAACATGAAGAGTATGTTGAATTTTGTCAAATGCTTTTTCTGCATCTAATGAAACGATCATGTTTTTTGTTTTTCCTTTGAGTTTGTTTATGTAGTGGATTACATTGACACATTTCTGCATATTGAACCATCCCTGTATCCCTGGGATGAAGCCTAGTTGATTGTGGTGAATGATCGTTTTGATGTGTTCTTGGATTCAATTTGGGAGAATTTTATTGAGTATATTCATAAGGGAAATTGGTCTGAAGTTCTCTTTCTTCGTTGAGTCTTTGAGAGGTTTTAGTATCAGCGTAACTGTTGCTTCATAGAACAAATTGGGTAGTATTCTGTTTCTATTTGTGGAATAGTTTGAAGAGTATTGGTATTAGGTATCCTTTGTCTGATAGAATTCTGCACTAAATCCATCTGATCCTGGGAAATTTTTTGGTTGGAAGACTTTTAATGGCTGCTTCTATTTCGTTATAGGGTTATGGGAGTGTTTAGATGGTTATCTGATCCTGTTTAACTTTGGTATTTGGTATCTGTCTAGAAAATTGTCCATTTCATCTAGATTTTCTAGTATTGTTGAATATGGGCTTTTGTAATAGGATCTGATGATTTTTTTAAATTTCTTCAGTTTCTGTTGTTATGTCTCCCTTTTCATTTCTGATTTTGTTAATCTGCATACTGTCTCTGTGCCCTGTGATTAGTCTGGCTAAGGGTTTATTTATCTTGTTGATTTTCTCACAGAACCAGGTCCTGGTTTGGTTGATTCTTTGTATAGTTCTTTTTGTTTCTATTTGGTTGATTTCAGCCCTGAGGTTGATTATTTCCTGCTGTATACTCCTCTTAGGTGTATTTGATTTCTTTTGTTCTAGAGCTTTCAGGTGTGCTGTTAAGCTGCTAGTGTATGCTCTCTCCAGTTTCTTTTTGAAGGCACTCAGAGCTATGAGTTTTCCTTTTAGCACTGCTTTCATCGTATCCCACAAGATTGGGTATGTTGTACCTTCATTTTCATTAAATTCTAAAAAGTCTTTAATTTCTTTCTTTATTTCTTCCTTGACTAAGTTATCATTGAGTAGAGCGTAGTTCAACTTCCATGTGTGTGGGGCTTTCTGTTGTATTTGTTGCTATTGAAGACCAGTCTTAATCTGTAATGAGCTGATAGGATGCATGTGATTATTTCAATCTTCTTATATCTGTTGAGGCCTGTTTTATGACCAATTATATGGTCAGTTTTGTAGAAGGTACTATGAGTTGCTGAGAAGAAGGAATATTCTTTTGATTTAGGATGAAATGTTCTATAGATATCTGTTAGACCCATTTGGTCCATAACTTCTGTTAGTTTCGCTGTGTCTCTGTTGAGTTTGTGTTTCCATGATCTGTTCATTGATGAGAGTGGAGTGTTGAAGTCTCCCACTATTATTGTGTGAGGTGCAATGTGGGCTTTGAGCTTTAGTAAAGTTTCTTTTATGAATATAAGTGTCCTTGCATTTGGAGCATAGATGTTCAGAATTGAGAGTTCTTCTTGGTAGATTCTTCTTTTGATGAGTATGAAGTGTCTTTCCTTATCCTTTTTGATGACTTCTGGTTGAAAGTCAATTTTATCCAATATTAGAATGGCTACTCCAGCTTGTTTCTTAAAACCATTTGCTTAGAAAATTGTTTTCCAGTCCTTTACTCTGGGGTAATATTTGTCTTTGACACTGAGGTGTGTTTCCTGTATGCAGCAAAATGCTGGATCCTGTTTATAAATCCATTCTGTTAGTCTATGTCTTTTTATTAGGAAATTGATTCCATTGATGTTAAGAGATATTAAGGAATAGTGATTGTTGCTTCCCATTATTTTTTATGTTAATTTTATGTTTGTGTGGCTATCTTCTTTTGGGTTTATTGAAAGAAAATTACTCTTGCTTTCTTGCTTTTTCTAGGGTATAGTTTCCCTCCTTGTGTTGGCATTTTCCATCTATTATCCTTTGTATGGCTATATTTGTAGAATGATATTGTATAAATTTAGTTTTGTAATGGAACATCTTGGTTTCTGTAAGTTAAGAGTTTTGCTGGGTATAGTAGTCTGGGCTGGCATTTGTGTTCTTTTAGGATCTGTATGAGATCTGCCCAGGATCTTTCATAGTCTCTGGTGAGAAGTCTGGTGTAATTCTGATAGGTCTGCCTTTATGTTATTGACCCTTACTGCTTTTATTATTCTTTCTTTGTTTTGTGCATTTGGTGTTTTGACTATTGTGTGATGAGATGAATTTCTTTTCTGGTCTAATCTATATGGAGTTCTGTAGGCTTCTTGTATCTTTATGTGCATCTCTTTCTTTAGGTTAGGGATGTTTTCTTCTATAATTTTGTTGAATATATTTACTGGCCCTTTAAGTTGCAAATATTCACTCTCTTCTGTACCTATTACCCTTAGATTTGGTCTCTTCATTGCGTCCTGGATTTCCTGGATGATTTTGGGTTAGAATCTTTTTGCATTTTGCATCTTCTTTGGCTGTTGTGTCAAAGTTTTCTATGGTATCTTCTGCACCTAAGATTCTCTCTTCTATCTCTTGTATTCTGTTGGTGATGCTTGCATCTATGACTCCTGATCTCTTTCCTAGGTTTGCTATCTCCAGGGTTATCTTCCTTTGTGATTTCTTTATTGTTTCTACTTCCATTTTTAGATCCTGAATGGTTTTGTTCAATTCCTTCACCTGTTTGGTTGTGTTTTCCTATAATTCTTTAAGGGATTTTTGTGTTTCCTCTTTAAGGGCTTCTCCCTGTTTACTTGTGTTCTCTTGTATTTCTTTAAGTGAGTTATTTATGTCCTTCTTAAAATCTTCTATCATCATCATGAGATGTGATTTTAAATCAGAGTTTTGCTTTTCTGGTGTGTTGGGGGGTATCCAGGGCTCTCTGTGGTGGGAGAACTGGGTTCTGAAGATGCCATGCAGCCTTGGTTTCTGTTGCTTATGTTCTTGCTCTTACCTTTTGCCATATAGTTATCTCTGGCGTTATCTCATCTTGCTGTCTCTGACTGTGGCTTGTCCTTCCTGCAAGACTGACTGTCAGTACTCCTGGAGGACCAATTCTCTCCAGGAGGAATTTGAGTATGGAGAGCTGTGGCACAGGGTCAGCACTGGGGTGCAGACAGAAACCAATAGGATCCTGTCCCCGACCGTTCCTTGGTTCCTGTGTCCAGATGGCTCTGGAAGGGCCCCTCTTGGGCCAGGAATTTGAACAGAAGTGGTGGTCTTACCTGCGCTCATAGGCTTGTCCACACTCTTAGGAGGCTAGCTCTTTCCTGGTGGTATTTGGGTATGTAGTGCTGTATGTTATGTATATTTAATATAATACTTTTATTAACTCTTTGAAAATGTAATACAATGTATTTTCATCATATTCACCCTCTACTCCTCCCCCAGCCACTCTCATATCTACCCCTACTTCCCTATTCCCTATTCCCTATTCCTATCCCTACTCTTTGTTACTTTTAAGAACCAAGTCCAATTGTGCTGCCCATAAATTCATGAGTGTAAGGCTGTCACCTGAAATGTCACAGTCCTATGAGGAGTCACATACCTTTGAAGTAAACTTCTTTCTCCAGAACCCATCTCTCTTAATATCTCATTGGTTAGGGATGGGGGTTCAGGAGCCCACACCCTACTCTATAATGCTGACTGGCTTCATCTTATATGGGTCTTGTTTAGGCCACCACAACCGCTCTGCATTTATAAGTGTAGTGGTCTTGTCTTGTTCACAAGTCACTGTGTTTCATACTTTTTACCCCATTTTTCTTTACTGTGATAAATTTGACCTAATTTTGCCATTTGAGATTTCTGAACCATGGTATAAGGATGTTTGGCAGATAAATAAAGACAGTGTCCCCTATACTCATGATAGCATAATGTTTTCACTGTAATAATACACTATTTTCATTTACATAGCTATGGTATTGCTATTTGCCAGCTATAGGACCTTGGGCTAATTATTTAATCTTCCAATGTCTTATCTTCCCTACCAGTAATACGGGGATAATAATTGAACCTATTATAATTATAACCTATAAGGGTTATAGAGAAAAATGTGTAACACTTATGAACCTTTTTGCACAGTGGGTACTTCATTACTATCATTAACTATTATTACTATTAGATAGGTAAAATTATTAGAAAAAGAACAACCTATACTTTTGTTCTTAAGCTAGTGATTTTCTTTTAGTTATATAACGGTCTTCTTAGAAACCATGAACACTTGAGGGTAGGGCTCATAATGATGGTTCTAAATAAACAATCTGTTGCTATTATAACCTGCTAAAATTCCTGCCTTCACTCTCTAGGGTATTGGTAAATCCCAGTTGCCATGATCAGACCTGACTTGAGTGGTTCAGCCTTGCTGTGGGTTCACGGCCTTTCCACCATCTGTTCCACACTTCCCAACAGCTAAGTCCTGCCTCCCTAAGTCCTGTGCTTCTGGAGAAGACTGCGTCTTTGTTGAATCAGAAATAGACCATCTATCCCAGGCCCTAGACAAGTCACTCTTAGCTCCTCAACACAGTGCAGGGTTTTGGTTAGAAGTATGACCAGTACTGCCCAAGAATGGTGACTCTCAAGCATCCTTCAGAAAATCATCTCCTAAAATTCTTCCTTTTCTGGAAAGAACTGAAGCCAAGGATGAGGATCAGAGCTGTTGCATGAACTTAAGAGATACAAAAGGGAGAACGCAGCTCAAAAAATCAAAAAGAAATAAAGAGCTATGATCCAGTCACAGCTGGCCATCCTGTCTCTGGAGCTTCCAGTTTACTAGGCCAGTAAGTGTCCTTTATTGCTCATCCAAAATGTCTTGGCTGGCAAATAGTGTGTGTGTGTGTGCATGTGTGCGTGTGCGTGTGTATGTATATGTGTGTATCATTTGTTCTCACCTTTCTAATGCTATGACCCTTTAATACAGTTTCTCATGTTGTGATTTCCCCAGCTATAAAGTTATTTTCATTGCTATTTCATAACTATAATCTTGCTATTGTTATGAATCACAATGTAAACATTTGATATACAAAATATTTGATGTATGACTCCCGTAAAAGGGACAAAGTAGTTACAATAGCCCACTGGTTGAGAAACACTGATATATAGAGGCAGAGGTAGATATCATGTAGATATCATAGATACCATAGATATATGTGTGTAATACATACATTACACACACACACACACACACTATATATATATATATATAATCTTTGGTTGTTCATGGTAGTACAAGCATGTCAGTGATCTCAGCAGGTAGGGTTAAGACAGGAGAGTCACTGCGATTGGAGGCCAGCCTGGGATACCAAGGAAGCTCAAGACCAACTTGAACTATATAACAAGAACTTACTTCAGAAAACAAACAACCAGGTCTCATCTTGTTGTATTCTCCTCTACTCTGAAACTTGCAGCCAAATTAGCCTGGTTTCTGTCTAGAATCCAGTGAGCTGCTTTATAGGGGACACTTCTCACCACTCCTCTCTCTTGACCTGGTCATCATGTCTCTCCCTCTCCTGCCCTGCACAGCTTGCCATGGTCATTTCCTATTCATCCCTTCTCCTTTTGTCTAGGAGTTCTGAGACAGGATCTTGTTTCCACAACCCACATTTGCCTCATTTTGAGGATCCTCTTGACTCCCAAATGCTGGAGTTGTAGGCACAGGACACCATGTCTAGGCTTTTCCATCCATTCACCATGGTCCAGCTCAAACAGCATTTCTTTAAAAAGTTGTCACAGATTTCCCAATATAAGTCAAGTTCTCCTGTCTTCAGCAGCCATAACAGGAAAGTTAGGCAATCATCTACTTAGTTGACTGATGGTCATCACTCTCATTTCTCTATTCCACTCTAGCTGTGGTGCCTACCAGGGGGCCTTGCTCATAGAACAACACTACACACATGCTGCCTAAATTAGTGGCCACCATGAATTCCTTAGGCCAACTATGAGGGTTTCATATAGACCTTTGTATGACTTGCAAGCCTAGAAACAGTTGAAGATGAGGCTTAAGACAAGAACAAGTTCCCAGTCTGAAGCTATGGATGAGCAAACACATTCAGCAAGTACTGATTAGACACACTCTGTACCAGACAAGGACTCACATACAGCCCATATTAGACCTGTCCCGGACCAAGAGCTTGTTACTGCACTCTTACTAGCAGGGGAAATATAGCCCTATGTGGGATTCCAACTCACCACTGTAGTAATTTATTCAAACATAGTCAAAACTTACACTAAGCCTTTGGAGGTATGGAGAGTTTCATATCCTAAATTCAGAAAGGATAATTCTCAAACTCCATGTCCTACTGTTTGCTTTTAACCTGCCTTCAGTCTGAAATGCTTGGAGACAAATCGTATTTAGTTGCTATTGTGTTGAATTGTGAAATGTCCACCATTGGGTCACCTATTTTGAACATTGGTTCCCCAGCTGCTGTTGGTAGAGTCGAAGGTTGTGGAATCTTTAGGAAGTGGAGGCTCACTGGAAGAAATCAGTTACTGGGGGTGGGCCTTGAGTTTAACAACCTGGCCCCCACTTCTTATGTGCTCCCTACCTCCTGATTTCAGATACAATGTGACCAGCTGCTTTATGCTCCTGTCACAAGCCTTCTCCACTGTGTAAGACTGTACATCTTCAAACAACAACCTAAAAGAGACCCTTTCTTCCTTCCATTCTCTCTTTGCAAGTATTTGATAACAGCTAGGAGAAAAAAATAACTAAGGCAGCTTTCTAAGTGTGTGGAAGCACTCTGCAAACTCCAGCCCTCGGTTCAGATTTGCATCTTACCACACCAATATCCAGCAGTCCAAGATCGGGGAGGCCTAGGGACAAGGCAGAACTCCAAGGCTGAATCAATTTCAGTTACAAGCCATACAGAACCACAAAGGGTTCTCTGAATCTATTGTTAGAGCCAGGCACTGAATAGGTGAGACGTCCATTCATGCCCGGGCAAGGCTTTGCACAAGGTTTAGTGCTTAATGCATGTTACTTTTGCTTTGTGAGACTCAGTTTCCTCCTGTATATATCAGGGATAAAGTACCTCACCTCTGAGGAAGAAATGAAGCAAGCCATGTAAGACACTGTCCAGGTCTGGCACACAGAGGATGTTCTATATATGTAAACTGGTTTTACTGTTCAGTCACTGGGGAGAGAAGGTAACTGATTAATGTGAGGTCTTCTCTTCCTCAACTTCTGCTCAGAGCTCAGGATTCAGTGATGACCTGTGTTGATTCCATAAGCAGACATTGCCTTGAAGATTGTTCTCAATCTCCCCCCTGGGCCCACTTTACCCTGAAACAGCAGCCTGGTCGGGGAGACAGTTTAATGCCGTTGCCTTACTTTTTGATAACGGCATTGTTGACATGTCAACCCTCCATGTCAAAATATTATGACAACCATAATAAGTAAAATAAATTTAAAACATGTATTGATTTAAGTGTTATCATTTCTCTCCACGATCAGTGACATATGATGTCAACTGTGATATATTGGAAGCGTATTTTAAGCAAGATAATTAACGAATTGGCTTTAGGAGTTCGGCATTTAACATATTTTATGATGCATTTTAATGAAAACTTCCCACACATGGAGACATATCAAGAGAAGCTGCTGCCCATGAGTCTAGCATACAAAACCAGCAACATCCTTCCTTGCAGGGTTCCACATCCATCACGCCATATCATGAGGTGAGAAGAAACAGGAACCGTTCACAGCACCGTGGTGAAAAAGAAACCAACCAACTCCAGTATTAAAAGAAAAATACTTGGAAGAAAAGAGTCATTTCTTCTTCTCTGATTCCTTCTTCCATCCCATTACCATGGCCCCATCTTCTCACAACTGATGCATCTCTGAGGCAAGGATGGAGGCTGGTCACGGACAAAACGAGGCTAAACTGAGTCATCTTCTGGCCTCGTGACACTTTCATAAGCCAACCTTGTGATAGCAACCACCTCAAGGCGGTGGTGCCACGGAAGATGAAAGGCCCCGTAGCATCCTGCAACGGAGTAGCTACCATTGCACAAGGATGTGCAGCAGAGAAGGAGAGAAAGGAGAAGGAACAGAGGCTTCACCAGCAATTAGAGATTTCCTGACAGGGCCCATGCTAAACGAGTTATAGAGGCAATTACCCTAAAAATTTTGAAGTGGCCATTTGCGCGGTAACCTAGGCCGACCTGACACCCCGACAGAGCCTGCCATAAGCAGGGAATTTATGGTGGCTCGATATGCATTTAGCATAAATTACCTCAGGGAGCAGATTTAAACCACTTGCATTTTTAAAAATTATGCAACAACAAAAACAACTACAAAATGAGTTTATGCAAACTCGATCCTAGTTGTGGGAAGGGCCCCTCTAAGTCTTTATCTCTTAAGACATGGCCTTCCTTCTTCCCTGCTTGCTTTCTCCTGCTGGATGAAGATTCACAGCATCAATACATAATAACTGTATCTCACTCCATTACAGGTAGTTCAAGGCCGCTCGGTATAAACGATATGCATGGCTTTGTGTCTTCATCTTTAAAACCACCGAATATCTGGGTTGCAAAGATACGTTAGGTTTAATGCATCCTCTGCCATAAAAGTGCTATTTAAGACTAATGAGCAAACGAATGTTTGTTTAAACCCCTTTGTGGAAATCAAACAAGCTTTCAACAGCTATTCATGTATTTACTGTCAGATGTGACTCATCACTTAGGTGCTTTGCCCTGAACTATTACCAGTTACTGCTCACAGTTCCCAGGCACTAATTCACATGCCTCCATGGCAAACAAAGCCCACCCCGCTCCCCACTCTTCTTTCTTTCTTTTTTGTCAGTACATCTTCAGAAGGGCTCTATGAGTAAGGTTTCAGACAACACACACCTCGCAGGGTGGCTATCTTAGAGTCACAGCCTCCAGCCTCCAGGACTCTGCCAGTATTCTGGGTCATGTATTGAGACCCTCCTCACCAAATGAGTAGCAGGGAAGCACTTGCCCTCCCTCTGCCCTCACCCCTCCTCACCACATGCCTGCTTTTTCAGACTCAGCAACACCTGAAAAGCTCCCACAAGATTTACCCATTATATTAAATAACAGGTTTTAGAAGCTGGGAACTGTTATCCTAGTGTTACTGGGTGTCATTAAAGTTGCACGTCTATGCTTGTTTAATTTTTCTTCTGCCATTAAGCAAACTAAATGCTCCAAGGGTTTTTGTTGTTTTGTGTTGGGTTTTTTTTTTTTCTGTCTCAGTGGGGTCCACCCAGAATAGAAAAGAGTAAGTATTCCAGGATTGTGTAACTGAAGGGGTTTTTTTGGTTGTTGTTGTTGCTTTCATTATGAGGAAGGAATTAAAAAATCCCTCCTAGTCAGTACTTAAAATATCAAAGTCATTGTTTAGTGCCTTTGAGTCACTGTACAACTAATTCAATTGCACAGTGTAGCGCCGTTTCACGGTGTGTGAAACGCACATAGTACATAGAAGTGATTGCAAAGTTGAATAAACACCAAATTAGTTTTTAAAGCCTGCGACTTCCCAGTGGAGTTTTTCAAACTGAATGGCACTGTTGTCTGACAAAGTCAATGGTGGCCAAAAGGTAGCATTCCCTTCCGCTCTATTAACATGACAATGTTTCCTGGTGCTAAGGAGTCTGGAGAATGTGCGGTCCGCTGGGAAGTGGATGTGTCAACGATTCAACCTAACCTGCCCATCTGTCACTCAGGAGATTTTGCACCAAAACAAGGACCTCTGTGGGCAAGTGAGGAAGTGACCAGCCAGTGACAGAGAGGCTTATGGCCAAGCGAGATGCCCTAGGACAGTTACAAGCAGTTTGATAGTCACAAAATACAACAATTTGAGAATTAGAAGGTCAAGGTGAAGCCTCCAGTCTGCTGCCTCCCAGCCTTCAGGCAATTCTTAAGTCACTGAGCATCTGTGGGCCTCGGTCTCCAATTCTGAGCTTATGTGATCAACGAGGTTATTGACTAGCTCTCGTTTATGTTCCAGGGACTTGCCCAAATGCTGAAGTGTTACAGGACACAACATCAAACCAACCAAGTCAGCCTACGCCTTCAGTAGCAGTCATGGTCTATTATAAACAACCGCAGAGATCCATGGACTGCAAGCAGTCTTACCAAATGGCTATAGCCAACCTTTGGCCAGACCAAGAAAACTATGAGTGTGACCCAATACAAAATTGTCAACTTAGTTAAACCATTATGCAGGGGTTTTTTTGGGGGGGGCAATTTTTTAAAAATTAAATTACGTGAATCATGAGTGTTTTACTTGGTAAAAGGCAATGTGGCCCAGAACAGCTCAAAGATTGGACAGATGTGAAGCAACCAACACTTGTTAAGCATTTTGAATGCACAAGTCTAAGGTTAAGGATAGCTAAACATGAACCTGAGTCGCCACCTTCAGCAATATACTTAGCCATTCACCTAGAAAATTTGTTTAAGAGCCTGGCTTGTCCTAGGCATTGGGAAGACAAAATATTTTGAAATCTTGAGTCCTTTCAAAAAACTTTTATTCTCTCGGAAGGAACAGACAATAAGTTGATCAATGGTTCCAGCTCTCACTTTGCTCTGAGAGCACAAACCTGGTGTCTGATTGCCACGATCATCGAAAGCTACTGAGCCAATAAATAAGCAAGCAGAAGATGCTAAGGAGAAGTAAGAATTATGAAATTAAAAAAAAAAAGAACCAAGAAAAGAGAACTCTCCGAGAAGGCGCTGGCAGATCATTGCAGAAGGGGGCTTGACTGAAGAGGAACAAGAAGCCTGTTGTCAAGATCATGTACCACTGAAACCATGGTCTCTTTTTCTGATTAAACCATTTATTCTTAGTTCCTTGTAACTGTGAGAGAGAGAGAGAGAGAGAGAGAGAGAGAGAGAGAGAGAGAGAGAGAGAGAGAGAGAGATTTTGGGTTTTTCCTCCAGTTTCTCAAAATACTAGCATCACCCCCAAACAATAATGCAGAATCACAACCAAGTAGAGACATGAGTACACCCACAATTCTTTTTTCAGGGTTTCTAGGTGTAGCTTGCACTCATCCGTGTATGTGTTTGGTCTTAGGCAATTTTTCAATTATGTCAGTTCATGTATCCACCCCGTAGCTCCTTTACTACAGAAATCTCTCTCATTTCTTTTCCCAAACCATAGTCTCTCTCTCTCTCTCTCTCTCTCTCTCTCTCTCTCTCTCTCTCTCTCTCTCTCTCTCTCTCACACAAACACACACACACACACACACACACACACACACACACACACATATACCACCCAGCCCTGGGAAACCCCTGAATCTATTCACTGTTTCCGAACTTTTCAACAATTGGGAGAGTTGAAAGCAATGACAGAAGAACTGACAAGAGAAGAAAGATCATGCCTGGCAACATGTAAGGTTACAGAACAAGAGCATGAACTAACAGACATGGAACACTGACCTTACTCAGGCATGGCACAGACCCTGTCCATAGCAACACCTTTAAAATCCCAAACAACCACACAAAGACAATGCTACTGTTGCACAGACTTCACAGCCATTTAAGACACCTGCTCGGGGCCACGGGACACATGCCATCAGGAACCAGGAACCAATTCCAGGTCTGCTTGGTTCCAAGATTTCCTTGCATAATTCTTGCATGTTAAACAATTCATTACGACTAATTTATTAAATAATTGCAAAGTGGTGGTGGAGTTCTGAAGGTGAAGTAGAAATCATTAAATGGAATTATCTACTTTTAGCAAGGACTAAAGAATCTTAGTTGAACTGCTCTATACAACACACACACACACACACACACACACACACACTCAAAATCCTCAGCATTGTGAGACTATGTGTGAGGAGAAACAGCCTTATATGAGCATTTATCCAATGTTATTTCCCAAAGTTAAGAGCCAACCCTTCAAAGTACACTAGCTTTCCTTATATGCTCTTGAGAATACTAGGTCTAAACTTTTCAAAACTTCACAATTTCCAACTCCAAACCCAAAGGAAGCTCTGAGCCTGCACCATAAATTCAACAGTGAAAGTTCATCCCACAGAGGAGAGGGTCTCTGAGTAACCCCCCCTTCCTCCATCACTGAGTGAAGGAGTCAGTGATGTAGATTCAGAACCACAGAGGATGTTCTGAAAGGAACAAAAAGGCCCAGTAAGTGGGGAATGGATCAGGAGGATTAGACCAAATTTCACCTAGACTTTTCTCAAAAAAGGAGTATTCAGTATCAGCTACTTTAGTACATTCTTAACAACAAAAAACATTTATAATAACATGCTATTTTTAACTTAATATTAATCTCAAAATTACATATTTTTGACTAAGTCCCTGTAGGGAATGTTTCTATTTTGTCTCATTTTCAGGACATAATTGTTCATCTGTTATGTAACACATTTCCTGAGAGGCATGATATAGGTCTCTATTTACCCCAGATAGGGAATTGGACAACAGACCAAAGAAAGACTTGGTTTAAAGCAATGAATTTATAGGTGAAGGGTTAAATACATGCTACATACAGGTCAGGAATGACTCAAAGTCAGTCCAAACACCAAAAAGTCCACCCCAACAAGATTGGCTACTAAACAAAGCTAGAACCCTGGTGTTCTCTGCATGACATACAGGCAGCATGAAGCTCAGAGTCTTTTCAGTATCCCTTATTTCTCATATTACCTAGAGAAGGGAGGGACTTTATGCATGTAGTGGGTTTCAGGAATTTCTTGAGAACTCTGAGTTGTTTGGCTCCTATGTCTTAGCAACCTCCCCTTTAGAACTCCTTGAATCTTAATGATGATCCTGAATGTTTCAATTCCGAGGAAAGTGTTACACAAACCCAGGTAAAACAGTGCCATCCACTGTACCAGGAGCTTTAAGTAACAGCTCCTTGCAGTTTGTGGATCAGGAAGCAGGGAACAGGACCCAATGACAAGTTGGACTGTAACTCTAGAATGCCTGCCCCCTAATGGCTTATGTTGGCCAATCAGTAACTGTGGCCTAAATGGTCTATACCTCCTAGAACAGGCATCAGCCGGAGACCAAGTGTTTAAGTACCTGACGCTGTGGTGACAGTTCACATTCAAATAATAGTTACCCTTAAGATAGCAATGAGAAATCCACACAGCCAATAGTAGAACAAATAGGCTAAATTAAGACACGACAGGCAGGACCTGTTCATGCAGGTTCTATTGATGGAGTTGATTGTCTTCGGATCATTCAGAGCTAAGGTTCTGGACCAAGGGTAATTAATCTGTCCTGGCCCTGATCTGAAGGGTGTGATGGTGAGAGTCTCCATAGAGTCATCAGTCTGTAAGAGTCAGGTGACCTCGACAAGGCTGGCAGGGGCTGATCTTGAGCCCCAACTCTACTATGACAGCCAAATGGCTATGAATAAAGAACGTGATTACTTCATGGTCAAGATTGGATGAAAATCAAACGAGATAAAGTATGTTCTATTTCTCATAAAGATTCTCTTTTTACATGAGAAGTTGGGAAGAAAAAGAAAACATCGGGGGCAAGGGAGGAGAGAAGCCGGTGAATGAAAGATATAAGGTGAAGCAGCCTTGCATAGGCGATGAAGGCAAACACCAGTCTCAAGAGTTATTTCTGAAGAACCCAGTAACTAAGCCTAGAAGATCAAACCCTCAGAAAACCCTGCAGCCCATTTCTCTAACTAGGACTATAATCCAGCCATGTTTATAACTCTATCTCCAGGCTACCTGAGCCTAGCACAGGCTTTTGGTTTTGGTTTTGGTTTTTTTAGTATTTTGGTTTTGTTTGTGTAGCACTCACTCCAGAAGAAGGCAGTAGATCAGGCAGTTTATTCTACTCTTGCTGTTTTAAGCCTCACCTTACAGGGCAGTGCTACATCCTTCTCAGTCATTTTTGTCATATGGCTCCTTGCCATAGTTTTGCATGCTGACTTGTTCCCTTTCACATACCTTCCCTACAGTAAAGGTTCTGTAGGGGAGTAGGACCTGGTCCATTTGCATCACCACCTTCCATCATCTGAGAGTATACGGTACAAATCAGATACCAAATGTTATTCAGTATGCTTACCAAATAAATGAATACACTCCATTATTGAAACCTCTACACAGTGTTTAATATCTTATCTTTGTCTATTGTTCTAAATCTGTTTATCTTTGTTTTAGTTCCTTCTGAATCAAGGCTTGTGTGTCAATAATTTACTTTGAAAGGTAATAACCCAGGCTGGAAAGAGAAAGAATGAAAACTCCAGAGTTTCATTATATGGGTAGTTGATGGGGAAAGAGGGTATTTGCCAAGAGATACAATAGCTCCTAGAACATGGAGGACCCAGCACTCAATCCACAATCTATGCAAACAAGACAGCCAGGGGAAAGGAGTTTAGCCCTTGTCCTTGAGAAAATTGTGTTCTGGATGAAATTTGAAACAAGAAATGCTTATGACCTATTTATTGGTGCCAAATGGAATTAAGATTTTTTCATTGCCAAAAACAAGCCTGGAACTATGCAGATAGATAGATAGATAGATAGATAGATAGATAGATAGATAGATAGACAGACAGACAGACAGACAAATAGATGAAAAGATTTTACTTCATTAAGACAACAACAGGTATATTTTTGGGTCCTACCATTTAACTATATTTTTTCATAAGAGTACATAATCTCACTGATTCTTACAATTAAGCAAGGAGAATTTTGTCTCCATTTAAGAAATGGGAGAGACAGGCATGGTGGCACAGGTTTGTAGTCCCTGTTCTTGGGAAGCTGAGGCAAGAAAATTCACATTCAACCTGGGTTATATAATAGACCTTGAATGAGAGGAAAAGTGAGCAGACAGAAGGGTGAGTTTTCTGAAATGGGAGGGGAGAGAACTTACTCAGGTCCCACTACTAATATGCAGCAGAATTGTGTTATTACTGTTTTACTCAATATATATATTAATATACACTATATATTATATTATTATATTATACACTATATAGTATATATTAATATATATATTGAGTAAAACAATATAAAAGATATATATATAAAGATACATATTTTCATATATATGTATATATATGAAAAGCACATAGGTATATACATTGTATAACACAAATAAAAAGAGCTATAAAATCTCAGAGAAGGCCAAGCATGATGACCTATGCCTGTAAATCTCAGGATTTCAAAGGCTAAGGCAGGAAAACCATAGATTTAAGACCAACTACAAATAAGACTCAGTCTCAAAAATAGAACAATGCCAAACTCGGAGAAGAATTAGAACAAGAAAATAGATTTTAAAGATTATCATTGCAGTGAAAGAAAGAGGAAGAGAAGAGGGAACGGAGGGAGGAGAAGGAAGAAAAACAATGTTTGGTACGGACACATTCCTTTGCTTGACTGTAGTGACCACGTCAGCAGGCATGTGTATCAAAGCAGCTTGTCGTATGACGACCTTAATTCTATACAGTAACTCTCTCCATTCGAGACACAATGTCATTAAGAGTGTGGACCTTGAGTTTTTGAGAAATTAAAAGAAGGAGGTGGAAGAAAGCAAGGAGGTTTAAGGTCAGAGTCCTGATCAAGAGAAGCTCTGCACAGACTGTTACACAAAAGGCAACTGGATTCGTGGTGCGTGAGAGCCCGTCCCCCACAGAACTCCCCAGGTCCTCTTCCGTGAGTCAGAAGTTTGCTGTGGAGCAATCTACATGAAGGATGCATGGAGAACAATCTGGGTCAAACGACAAAGAAGAAAACTAAAATGACAACAACACAATCCAAAGTGTGGTCATTATTCTGAGACCCCAGAACCCCAGAAAGGACATTTTTTTCACAGCATATTTAAAAAGACACATATTCTGTTTGTGTAGCTGGACAGTGGTGGGCTGCTAATGATGTTTAATTTCTCTGACTTCTGACCTTTGACACCCTGCTGTGCAATTCCAGTGGTGGTTTATCAAAATACACGGAGTCCTTACAAACCGCCTGGTGACTTTCCCAGAACCTACCCTCCACAATAGCATCTGTGCTGTTTATGTTTTGTAAGTCTTTCTTTTCCAATAGGATGCAGCTAGCAAAGGCCTCCAAACCGACACACAATAAAGAAGAAAGCCGAAAGGAAACTCAGATGATGAGAGAGCCAAAATATCCCTCACATCCCTCCTACCCCAACTGTTCTAAACCTTCTCCCACTTTCAATGGAAAAAAAAATTGGAATATTGCCTTGGGTCTACTAAATCATTAGCAAATTAAGAACCTGTTTTTAATAACATTTAACTTGTAAATAATGCATTAATTGACTAGCCTGAATGTTAGCTCGAGCATTTGAAATTCTGCTACTAAATTTATAATGAAAGAAATGTGCTGTAACAGTGAGCTATATGGTGAGTATAACAGATTAAATATGACAGTTGATATTTGTGAAAATGGGGTTATAATTAGAGGACACCTGCAGCTGTTTTCCAACCAAAACAACAGAAATTACACTTGCATAAAGCACACACGTGGGTCACAGTCCCTGCTTCTGTGTTTCTTTTGTTCGTCATGAGTCTTACCAGGGTTGTTTTGCCCTTTGTCGGGTCATCTGTCTAAGTGAGCAACAGGTGATGGTTGTTTGCAGGATGCACTTGATCGGCCCCCTAAGCGCTACATCCCAGGCAGGGGAAAAGGGCATGACTATGCTTTCCCTTCTGAGGCAGTAGTTACTAAAAACAAGACACACGGTGCAGTGTGTCTGCTCAGAGCTCCAGGAAGGCATGAGAGGAGAATCCACTGGGCACACTCAACTGTGGACCATCAGCAGAGATGGAAGCAGAAAGAATGTGACCCCCTTCCCTGCTAGACAGTAGTAAAGACGTAAATGGTGTAACCTGGAAAGAACTTTTGGAAGTAGGGACTGAAGCAAAAAGAAACAAAGTATCTGCGAGGATTAATGATTAGCAAAGTGCTGTAAATTCTCCAGTTCCTTCTTGCATTTATTCCACAAATAGAGAAAAGGGCCTTCCCGATGTCTATACTAACCTGGGATCTGAGATACACAGTCACCAAAGCATGGTCTTCTTTTGTGTCTAACCAAGACTAAACTGGATTGGGGGCATATCCATAAACATCAAGGAACAGAGCATGCAAAGTCAGGGAAAGAGATGAAATATTTAGAAGCAGGCCACAGGCCATCCTATCAAACACAGCAAGGAAGCTAAGCAAGATAAAGGCAAAAACGGTATATATAAATATATATATATACTTATTATATATATTTATATATGTATGTATGTATATACATACATACATACACACACATGTGTTAGGGATAGAAACCAGATCACAGGAGACACAATGAATAAGAAAGAATGTAGACAAAACAAGTGTGGGTTAAAGTGACTTTTTCAGAAGTCTAACCATGAAAAGAGGGAGAAGCGGGGAGGAAGGGGGTGTGGAGAGAGGGGAGAGAGAGGGAGTTAGTTTTTCTAGAGATCTGAGCACATCGCACATGCCAAGTGGTGGTCACGGCCACTGCACACAGAGAATCTTGGCACATTAACATCCGTGCGTGCATCTCGGTTAAACTTTTTTTTTTCCTATTAGAAGTGGAAATTCTGTTCCAGAATTCCAAAATATTAACTTCTCATTTAATATGCTAATTATCCTCCCTGTTACAAAGAATTGTGTTGAAGCTTGGATACACACTCTACTACGCTGTTTCGTGTTATCGAGTTGTAGTTGATTTGGTCAATAAATTTGCATTTTTTTTCGCATGAGAATTTTCCCAATTTACCACTTCGTTCTAACTGCGTTATCTTCAACTGTATGAAATCATCACTGCCTTCGTAGGTCAAAAAAAAAAATCTCTGGAATATTGGCAATTTCATACAGTTCGACCTAGCCAGTGGACAGGGAACGGAAACATAAGGGTAAGACCTAAGGTAAGAAGACAGAAATAAACAAGAGAGCTGGGACAAAAGGTATTGGAAGAGTAAAACAACAAATACAAAACAAAAAAAAAGTAATCTTTTTGTCTGGGTTAGGTGCATGTTCCCAAGGGAAATAATTTTTGAGCATGTTGCCTGATCGTAATAATAACACTTTTAGGGAGTACGGATGGCTCAGGGGATCAATTGGGACCGAGGGAGTGGGGCGTCTTACTAGCAATCTGCCCAATTTAGTCAGACTAACTTGCAATTTTACACAACTAAACATCTCTGCAGATCTGAGGCCAGCAAACCCAAGGAAAACACTTTGCGAGTGACGCCTCCTGGTAACCTTTTCCTTGTGGTCTGACGATGCTTCCGTCCTTCCCATACGAAGGCAGGGACGATCTGCTTACAGACTGTCCAGAAGTGTTGGATTCTGAGTCAGAATGAAAGGAGTGCTTGTGCGGGGAGAAAGTCATTTTTCCAAACTGCCTGTACTAAAAATAAACCAAATACTGTCTCAGGGGACAGCTACCCAGTCCCCTTCACAGACAGTAAATTCACCGTAGTGGGAGGCTGAGGTGGACTGAAAAAAAAAAAAAAAAAAAACTTCTGGGAGGAAGAAAAACATCCTAATGAGGGCACCAGCGGTGAGCTGGTGGGAAGTGAGCTACCACTGGGAACGCATCACCTGACTGTTTTCTCCCGAGCTGGGTCATTGGACAAGTCTATGAGGAGAAAACCCCCACAGTGGTACACAGTTTGGGCTCTGGCTAAGTTCTTGGTATGTCCTTTGTCAGTGGTCATAATTACATATTCGTGAACAAAAGGAGAAAGACTCATTAAGATAAAGACTATGTCTCCCGTGTTAACGGAAGGGAGCACTGAGGCACTGAAGCCCGCAGAGCGGGGCCACACCAGCTGCTGGGGCATGCGGGGCTTTGCTCCCAGTCTTCCTTCTCACTATGTGAGACCATGGCTAGGCGTTCACATCATTGCTTCCTGCGGGGCACCAAAAGTCATGAGGCCAGAAGCTTGGTAGCGTAGCATCATGAAGAAAACTACCCAAGCTTTTTGTTAAGCTATGAAAACCCCCTGGTAGACAAAGAATAAAGAATTCTTTACCAAATTTGGATTTTTTTTCTCTTACTGAGTTGAGAGCACAGCTCCTTCCTCCTATTGCCTCTTATTTCGTATTATTTTTAAATAGATCCTGAGAATGCAGACTGTAAGAGCATCTCCAATGACAGGTTTAGATGGGACTTGCTCTCCCTGCTTATATTATGTATCTTATAAAGTTGGGCACAGTTCCTTTTACAATTATAATGCCCATAACATCTGTGATGAAATGCATGCTTCGACTCCCTGAAGGTAGGGTATTTTCTAAATTCTAAAGCTAAATAACCCTCAGGCCCAGACGTAAAATTATACCCAGAAATTCATCCGAAGTGTCTAATCTCCTTGAGGTTACCCCCAAGGGCTAGATGTCAATCATGGTTGAGAAGAGGTAATTTGCCCCATTTTATTGTTTGAGGAGGATTTTTTTTTCCTGCTACACCTGGAAAAATTTGTAGCTAATTATATGATTGTTCCAAATTATTTGTTTTCCTTCTGAAAAGAAGCATGTACTTTCTTATCCCATTGACATCAGATTTAGGTATGGACTTAGCTTCGATAATAAAATGTAAGCAAAAGTGACAATTACCACTTCTAGAGAGAAGCTTGGTGGGCATCACATGACTCTGCCATTGTTCTTTTCCTTCTGCTCAGAGAACAGCTCAAGGTACCTGTGGAGTCTTCCTTCAGACCCAGACCCGGAAGGAGAATATACAGAGACACATTCAATTGACCTCCAGCCACACATAGCAGGGAAGAATCCGGTCGACCGTAAGCCACTGAAAATGTGTTCATTTCTCTTTAGAGAGTAACATGGGGAATGCTGACTGATAGAGGAGCAAAGCCACCAGGTACAGAAAACCCATGTACCCCCAGAATAGGAGCCTGTGTTAACACAGGGAAGGAGAAGAATCAAGGACCAGAGAAAAATGTAGGGAAAGAGATGCCAGGGAAATACGTGTGGTGGTCTAGAAGGCTTGCTTGTGTTCTATCAAGAACACTTTGGCATGTTTATTTCTTTCCGAACTTTCCTCCTATTTTCTCAGCACTGTAGGAAATAGCTTTCACCAAGAATACTGGTTTGCAAAGGCCCAGCCCGAGTAGCTCCAGGAAATCAAAGTCTCTCTCAGTCTCTCATGGAGTGTTCGTCACACACCCCACCAATGAGGTGATATTTGCCTAATTTCTTAACGCTCTTCATCATTCCCCAAACAATCTATACCTCCCTTCCCTTCCCAAACTTCCAAATGCATCTATTAGTATACCTGAGTTTATGAGGTTTTGCATCATCAAGAAAAACTCTCTGAAAAAGTGACTCGCTTTCTGTCTCTAATCGCTGGCTTCTCATTCTTTCTTGACATTTCCCCAGTCAGGCTGCATCTGCACGCCTCTGCAGGTGACATTTTATCAAGGTGGCAATGATTCTTTGCTAGGCTAGTGGTCATTCCCAGCCTCATCCTATTCAGTTAACAAGAAGATTTGGACCAGACCACTCTACTCTTTGAAACCATTTTTTTTTCTGCCGGGTTTCCAACATTTGCTTAATTAGCTTTATTCTCAATGTTCAGGTCTTTACTCTTTGCTTCTCCCAATGTTTCTTATCGTCTTGGCACTTACGCCCAAGACTCAGGCTCTGGACCTTGTCTCTCTTCTATTTTTCTACACCATCGGAAACTTAATCTGATATCTTGGATATAATAAAGTTATGCCTGTAGCCAGCTCCCTCCCCGACATCCATATCCATATATCATGGCACAAGCACGATCCAAGCACAGACTAATACCTAAGACACATCTGATGCCTGACCTGTCTAAACTAAATCCTTCTATCTCCATCTCCAGCACCATGACTTGTTCTTCTCACTGTCTTCATTTGAGCAACTGGCTATTCTTGGTTCATTTAAAATCCCCATATGATCTCTCTGATGTCCAGTCTTTGGGCAATGCATCCACACAGTTTACAGACATACATTCAGGCACAACACCTGTTTACATTAGATAAAATGTTTAAAATGGAACAAATCCCCACCATCTCTAAGTGAAGTCTTCCATTCATACTCTATCCTTTTGCACATTGTTCTGCTAAGCACATACAAAACACACCCTGTACTTTACTTACTACGCCTATATATTGCCTCAGTCCCCCAACCTAGAGTGTAAGTTCCATCACAGAGGAGAGTTTTTGATAGCACTACACTCTTAATACCTAATACACAGGAGGCTCAACAAACATTTGCAAAAAGAACTGATTAGACTTTTTAAAAATGATCTCGTTGATGTCCCATCTCAGTATTAATTTTATATTAATTCTCTGCCGTTGTTGGTTTTATCAGTCTCCAGGGCCATTCTATTAATTGTTATCTTCCAAGTCAGAATTTCATGTACTTGACTTTTTCTAATTTATCATAACATTTTCTAACCTTACCTTCCAACCTACATTGCTACTTCCTTACTAGGTAGATTTGCCAGTTGGATCTAGTGTTTCATTACCCTTACATTGAGTCGTAAATGAATATTGTCATTGAAATGAGTTATACAGGATCTCTGGTTCCATTCTCTCCTAGGGCAGTAAAAGAAACTTTGGTCCAAGGGAAGAAACTACCTTTTCAAGATTACACATCTCATCCTTGGCTTCCAGCCCTCCTTTGAATCTACTGTGACAACCACCCATCCTCTGAGCCACTGTGACAACCACCCATCCTCGGCACACATTGTGACAACACCATCTCCCGTCTAGCTGCTGTGAGTAAAATAAGCAGCTTCTCCTTTCTCTACGTCCTTTTTAAAATCTCCCTCTAGTTATTTCACTTTGATATCTTCATAGATCTGCTTTTATCTCATTTTGCAAGAATATTTGTACAAAGCAAAAAGGACAGTTTCCATAGAACTTAAACAAAACCCCTACAGACTCTACTAAAGTTTTCATTAGATTCTTTTTAAGATGTATTATGCATAAATATGCAAAGGATATGTTAGAATTTAAACTCCAGAACTAAAATGTTTCAGAGAACTATGATTAAGCTGTTAATAATTCTGCGTTCCTCAAAAGGATGTTGGAAAGATTCTGTAAGAAATGTATAGTACCTGGCGCAGGAAAGACAGAGGGCATACATATTAGGAAGTGCAGTTCTATACTTGATATATAGGGGATCTGTGTGTTTCTATGAAGCCCTGCTAATACTATATAATAAATACTGAGACCCAATTTTGTCTCTCAATATAAAAATGCTGAAACTTTTTAATGGCCCAATTAGTTATGGTAATTCATTATTCTACTTCCTAGAGCAATTTAGAATATGCTCTCTGAATGCTAATTATTTGAAGAGAGCCACAGCACACATGCCCCAGAGCCACTGAGTGACAACAGGTATCACCATCCCCATTTTGCTTATGATTTAAACCAGTACTGAGGTATTTGAATCAGCTCAGACACAGGGAGAGGGAAGGAAGGGAGTCAGAACTCTGATGGTCTAAATCTGAATTGTTCCATTGAATCAGGCATCCCTGTAAGTCTGATGAAAAGCTAGAGGTTATTTTTCTACTCATGGACACATGAGGTCTATCATGCCCACAAGTCTGGGGGAACTCTGACTATTTTAGCCAATAGAACAGAACAGACATGAAGCTGAGCCGATGCTGTTGTAGGTCTTAGGAAATCAGAAGGAATTCTGACCTCTTGGGATACTCTCCCTAGGACCCTGAGTCACTATGTAAGAAGTCTAAGGCCACTCTACTAGAGGCCATGTACAGACAGATACTCTAGTACACAGTCCCAGCTAGGATCCACCTTCCAGACAAACTTGCCTTGTCATGGGTATTGGGGGAATCCATCCTGACCCTCCTAATAGACCTATCCACCAGCCAAACAGTTCCAAATGACCTCAGTCAATTTGTCATAGAGAAGAACTATTTCCCTGCAGAGCTCTGCATTTATTACCCAAGCAACAAAGTCTTAATATTGTAAAAGAGTGACTACTGATAGCCATGCTTAAGAGTAATTTATTATGCAGTAATAAACAATAGGAACCAAACCTGATACTTGGCAGTGGAGTGTTGTCACAGCAAGATCTCAGTCCATCTATTTTAGAACCAGAAAGTGGACAGAAGCTCATGAGGGTGGGTGGACCCAAGAAGGACTACTGGTGACTAATCATATAATAATATAACAATAACTATTGGAGACAATTGTCCTGTTTCTGAAGTGGCAGAAGTGTTGATGATATTGCCTGTGGCAATCTAGATAGTAGAAAATACAACCCCTAAGCTGAGAAGTATACTACATGAGCAGCTTTAGAAGATTTGATAGGAGAATCAGGAGTTCAAGGCCAACTTTGGCCACATACTGAATTTGAAATATCTTGGATTATATGAGGTTGTCTCAAACACACACACACACACACATACACACACACACACACACACACACACACACACAAACAAACATTGAAATAATGAAAATGAATTTGGCTACATTTTAATGGCTGAAAGGAATACCAAAAGTGCCAAATGATTATTTTTAGCATTTAAAAAATACTACAGATTGAGAAAAATAAGCTAAAGAATAAATGCTAATTATGTGTAATATATATAATTACATAATTATTTTATTACATTACTGCTCTAATCAAAGATGACTGTGGTAGTAAGCAATCATCCAGACAGTGTACAGACAAAGGTGTGCTTCTGTTTTCCCCATTTCTGAGTGAGAATAATCACTGAATTCATCATATGTCGCAACACTGCATGTTGGAGAATGGGTATCACATAACGTGTTGCTTTCTTCAGAGGTTGGAAGGAACCCTACTCAGAGGAACATACAGCACCTGATTGGAATGACAAGATCCTGGATCTCCTGCCAAAGCCCAAAGCTGCCTGGGTCCTGTTGATATTACAAAATGAGAACTTAAGAGTTCTTTAGCTAGGGTGACAGCATTCCAGAACGAGAAGGAGACTATTGGAGTTTAAAGATTATAACAAATTCTCTAATACCCTTTCCACTGAGGATTAGGATTCATACCACAGTCCTAGAATTGGGGTACATTCAATGGCTTTCTTTGGTCTTGAGAACATAGCATGATAATGCAAGCCTGTCATCCTAGCAGGTATGTAATAAGGGAAGCAGATGTCAACTTTAAGGCCTGCCTGGGCTATGTTGTAAGACAGACAGACAGACAGACAGACAGATGATAGATGGATTGGTGGACAAATGGACAGACGGACAGACAGACAGGTAGAGAATGAATATGACAGAACTGATGTGGAGCTGGATCTGATTGGGTTCTCTTTATAACATCTGCAAGAGCCCAAGTCTGCATAGGCATCCTATTTGATCCCAGCCTTCTGAGCCTCCCTGTCAAGGCACAAAACTCAAGTAAAAAGCCATCTTGGCTTATCTACTTCAGCTAGACCTCTCCGCTAGTGCCAAGTACCAAACCAAGTGATTGCAGGTGAATCCACGTGAATCGTAAGTTACCCAGGTTACTACTGTTAAGCTCCTGAACAAAAAACGTAAGATATACTGAAATGACATTTTAAACCATTAAATTTGGGGGCAAAGGTAATCAGGTCACTCTCTAGACATATATACGAGCAAATGGAGTGAGGCATAGTCTCACAATCGATTGCGCTTTCTAAAGAAGTGATGGGTTGATTTTTTGTAAAGGAAATTACATATCAAATGACTAAGCCATAAAGCATGCAGATAATAGTCACTTAGTTCATAGGAATGTGGACAGGAACAAATGAGATCATGTATATGGAAGACATTCAAAAGCCTTTTCCACTAAAGACACTGCTACTACTTTTAAAGGGATATCCAAGAGCGAAAGATCTCTTTGCAATCCAAATAATCTAATCACACAGTTCTTACCACTTTTGTAAGTTCGGTACACCACATATCTGATTCTTGCATACAACTCCTTATTCATTAAACACTATATCCTGTTACCGTGGACTGGAGTCAGTAGAGGTTAAAGCAATGTCTGTTAACAGAGTGGCTTGATACATTTCAGTGCAATATTGACCTGTAGCAGATACGTTCTGACTTAGACAAATAAGGTATAAGAGATATGAGGTCATTCAATCAACCAGCAGTGCTTGAGGGTGGGGGGCAGGAGGATACAGGCAGCAACTGGCTTGACGTGGACTCTCTACCCTTGGGTTGTGGCTTAGTCTCATCCTAGTACTTGACAAAAAGTGCAGTGTGCATAACAGAAACAGACAGAAGGGTGCTGAGATACCCTTCTATGGCAAGGCAGAAGCTCAGGATTGCACTGGAGCATTGCTACTGTTAAGAGAGCTGAGAATGTGGGAAACTGTCTGACTTCGGACTCTGGAACTAAAATTTCATAAGCAACGCTTAGTGTTTTCATGACAGCACTTTCATTTCAGTGGGGGGGAGAAGGAGGAATATATGTGTGTGTGTGTGCGTGTGTGTGTGTGTGCATGCAGCGTGCGTGCGTGTGTGTGTGTGTGTGTGTGTGTGTGTGTGTGTGTGTGTGTGTGTGTGTAGGCTTTCTTAGGTCCTTCCATAAGTTTTGTAACAAAGCGTGTGGACACATGCTCACGCATGGGCGTGTATGAGTGCATATGCAGGTACAGGTATCCACTGGACATGTACAAGTACATATGCAGGTGTGTTTTTCCACAGCAGCAGTCCTCATAATCTAAACTCTGCATTTGATTGGAGAAGATGTAAAGAAGAATGTCCATCCCACAGCCAGTGTGTCTCTGTGGTACTTCTTGCCGCATCTTCCATTGTCTATGACTCTTTGAACCCATTCCTTTCTGCAGAGAAGCCAGAACTTAAACACTCAGAGCCCCCTTCTCTGAACACTGTTTGCTAGGTAGACCACATGTGGGTGGCAAATACTGTTTGGATTTTGATCCATGTAGTTCTCAGGAACATGGAAGGAAAGCGCATTACTGACTGAGAAAAAGAAGATCAAACTGGTTAGAGGACCTCGAAGGTCAGTGTAAACACTTACTACAGAAGGGACTTAGATCTGAGGAGAACACTAAAAACAAACAAATCCCTGTGTGATTGCTCATCTCCATTATCAGGAGTTAGAATTATCTAAGAGACACATCTCCGGATGTGTCTATGAGGGTGTTTCCAGAAACATTTAACTAAAAGGAAAGACTCGCCCTGAGTGACTGTGGTACTAACCCATGGCACTTACTAAATCACTCTACAAGTGGCAAATTATTACTAGTTACCAACTCTAAGATGCCATCTATAAACTATTTAACCAAACAACCAGGAAAAAAAAAGATATTTTGTCTATTTTATAGAACTGGAAATTGGGAAAAGGGATTGGCCAGAATCACACAGTGAAACTGGGATTTGTTCTGAGGCCTGTGTGGTCCACCACGTGATCTCTCATCTGCTAGCTCTACCTCTCTCCGTACATCAGCTAATAATGCTGTCCACCTGTACAGCCAATACTACTGTATTCACTACTATAAATTAACACATAACTTCTCAAATTCTAGTATGTCGTCTTAATGCCCCAGAGAGGAAGGTACTATCAATATGTAATCTAGCTCTTCTAAGGGAAAATGTGGAAAAAATTTATTAAGGTAACATATATGTGTGTATATGCTACATATAGCATATAAATATCAAAGATCGTATAATACAGAGAAAATAATTCTAGGGTAAGAGTTGGGCACTTCTCTCTCTCTCTCTCTCTCTCTCTCTCTCTCTCTCCACATACACACATACACACACACACACACACACACACACACACACAGTGTTTTTCTCCATTCTCCCAGCTGTTTCTGTGCACTCACTTACTTATCCATGTACCTTAAGCCACAAAGAACGCTAAACCCATCTCTCACTTTATTAGGAGAGGACTGAGAATTCGGTCTCATTATAAGATACTCCTGTTTAGTGCCTCAGACACATGTGTATAACCACACACACAATAATCAAGATGAGTAGCTGTCCTGACTATAGATCCAGAAATACTGAACTGAATAATGAGCTGGTTTAAAACTCAGATCCGAAGGACTTTTGTGATTCTGATTCAGTTGCCAGACTGAAGCTAGATCACCCATGTAGACTTCCTAGATCTCTCAGGTGAGCAGCGAGACTGGGAATCATAGCCTTAGCCTCGGACCATTCTGCAGGGTCAGCATTGTCACCATGCTCTTAGATCAGAGGATGATCAAACCTTGCATCCAGTCCTCTGTGTAATGTAACAAATATATTGATCAGGCAAAACTGTAATACAAGATATTTGACTTTTATTGTCGTCATATGGTCATGTAACATAATATATTGTAAAACATATTTACAAATGATGCGTAGGAAAAGAGAAGCTGGTATCATGGTATCAAGTGTTTGATTTACGGTGCTGGGGTTTGAACCTGGGCTGTTGCATCTGCTAGACATGTGTGTTGCCACTGAATTCATAGCTGCAAACCATGGCTTCTATTTTGAAACTGAACTAAAAACCTAACAATCAGTAGAACAGACCTATCCAGTGTGGCATTCCATTCAAATTTAATCATCCTGCACCCAAATGAAGTAGCGTCAATAAGACTGCATGATGTGGAAAGTATATGAGCTTCCACCCTGAGCCCCAGGAGCCAGCCTTCTACTCTATTGAGAGAATGATGTGAGTCCAAAAAGTTAATGAAATTGAGCTTGTAGATGTAGTTAATGAAACTGAACATGTACTAGAAAGATTCCAGGGACTAACAGTAACACTGTCTTAGTTAAGGTTTCTATTACTGTGACAAAACACCATGACCGAAAGTAAGTTGGGAAGGAAAGAGTTTATTTGGTTTATACTTCCAGATCATTGGAGGAAGTCAGAACAGGAACTCAAGCAGGGCAGGAACCTGGAGGCAGGAGCTGATGCAGAGGTCGAGGAGGAGTGATGCTTACTAGCTGGCTCTCCGTGGCTTGCTCATCCTGCTTTCTTACAGAACCCGGGACCACAGCCCAGGGATAGAACCACCCACAATGGGCTGGGCCCTTCACCTATCATAACTAACTAAAATATACCTTTCAGCCAGAGCTTATGGAGGAAGTTTTCTCAATTTAGGCTCCCTCCTTTCAAGATAATTCCACTTTGTGTGTCACTTTGTGGGTCACTAGCCAGCACAAGTATCCAATGGGAAGATGGGTTACAACTGTTTGCAAGAGTCCAATGCCCCCCCCCCGGAATCATGCTAAAAAGAATGCCACCAGTCAGAAGAGAACGAGTCATCTCTAAATATCAATATCACCCAGACCACACGTATAAACATATATTTACCGAAGAACTAACTACACCATGTATAGGGCTGCATGCGGCTCCATGCAGAGGAACAAGCACATGGGCAATGATTATTTCCTAGTTTGGAGAGATATTTTGTATATGACCTCAAGTATGTTTGAGGTTTTAGTCTTCAAAATGGAGCTGATAACATTATCCACAGAGTAACCCTGACAGTGACCATAGTCCTTGGCATGAAAAGACCCACAGGGGAAAGGGAAGTGGATTGAGATCAATGTAATCCTTCAAAACACCCAGACACCAACCCCTCCCCTAACAAAGGAAAGCTTTAAAAAAATTCTAAGACTCAAGCAGGCCAGCTTTCTAGCTTGTCTCATTTCAGAAATCTCAACATTTCAGCAGATAGTTGTTGTATTTGGTATAGAAGAAATTAAAGTAACAAATGAAGGAAACACTTTAGCGGTGAACTGGGTCCTACATAAGTGAGTAGTTGCTTTGTTGCTCCGCCCAGGGGCAATCCATGTTCATGGAAGCTGAACTCCAGTTTGACTCTCCTCTGCCTCCCTCGGGGCATATTTTAGGTCTAGTGGGTTGAGTTCTGGAATCTCTGATATTGAGGAGAAAAGCTAGCCATTTCCTCATGCCAGAATTTTTCTGAGCTGATGGTCCCCGAAGATTTTGTTTCTCCACTAAAAGATAATTGACCAGAATCTTTATGTCAATCAGGAAAGATTAAAGCATGGTGTTATTTGGGCTATAATCATCGCCTTTATTTTTTATTTTATTTGGTGGCTAAATAGTCACTCTTGAAACCAGCCTGTTCTGCATGTTAAATATCAACCTAAGTCCAAAATATTCCACCAGATGGTTTCTTATTAAAACTCAATAAAAGCGAACAGAAGGAAAATCCCGGCACAGGAGGAGCCAAATCACCCAAAGATGCTCAAACTAAGACCTCTTCTGAGACTTATTATCACAGCAGAACATCTCACCAACTTCAGAGCCCTCCTGAGATGACACAGGCAGATAGGGAAAGCCTACACATTTTCTTTATATTTCTGTTGAAGCTATAGCTATTTATTTCTCCCTTTCTAAATCAAATGCTACCACCTTTCTTTCTGTGACTTCAAATCCTTTCTCCTCTGCTTACCTGTCCTCTAATCCCAAATAACTTCAAGTTACCTCACCATCTCCACAGCTTCTAGTAAAATACACAGTACAATGGAAATAGCAAGAGTTGAGTTTAGGGATACTCATCTTTGAAGTGTAACACTGCTCCTCAAGTTAGGGACCTAGAACAAATCCCTCAAAGTCACGGAGACCTCTGTGGTTTCATTTCAATGATGAAATGCTTAGAATGGGTAATAATGGACATTTAAGAATCTGTAGCAACATTTTCTATAGAATATTTTCTAGGAACATGAGGGTGAAGTGTTCTCTATCCAACCCCATCTCATGCCACACAAGTAGAGTGATTAAGCAGTGGATAGTTCATATGTATTCACTCAAAATTTTGGCTCAGGGAGATTTCTTGATATGAGAAAATTGCCACAGTATCATGTAGGCAGATGGGAAGAATAGAGAACAATGCATATTTGTATTTGCAGAGGAAAGTTCTGGGAGAAATACACTAACATGTTAAATGTGACTTCCCTTTTGAGAATGAACTTGGGGAGGTGGGAGGGTTTGGTTTTGTTAGAAAAGATTTTTATTGCCAAGGGAAGTAAGGATAGACTCATAAGAAGAGATATGCTTGTGCTACTGCTCTAGTTCCCATTAGACTCCAGCAGCTGCCTATGGAAGGCTGAGTTCTGCGGTGGACAAGATACTGCCCAAAGGAAAGAACAGCAGCAACAGAAGAGCAGGCTCCAGACAGTCTACATCTGGACATGGTACGGAAACCAGAAAAGACGGTGTCCTTGCTTCTTCCTCTCTATAAGGCGTGTGTATTCTTCAGGATTAACAATCGCATACAGAAAAAAATACATCAACTTTCCTTCCTCCTGGAAGACAGTGTTAATTCTTCTTATCAGATGGGATGGGTAGAGAACTCTTCATCCTCATGTTCCTAGGATGAAGGAGGTCCCTTCACTAACCAGACAATTTACTATATTCTTTGAAATTTTCTACAATTTTTATCACTTCACTACTCAGAAATAAAAAAGGGGAGGAGATATGACTGGTCCCTAGCTTTTTAAGACCATTGCAATCTCTCCGACTCAAGGGGGCCCTAATTTTAAAAGATTTAAAACATAGGGATTGCTGTTCGACACTGGGGTTTTGGAAATGCGTGATTAAGGGTGGACTTTTTCTTCTGTTTCTATATGCGCATCTGTATGTTTTTATAAGTATGCATTACTCTCAAAATTAAAATATGAGCCATTAAATTCTGCCCTTAAAAATATAGTGTTTAAAATATAAGCTCCTACACCAGGAACCCTGAGTGGGGAGAAAAACAAAGCAGAGTCAAACATATGCATATGTATAAACCTCAAAGCTCCGTGACTGAGTTTAGGTACACTACAACCCACCTAGCAACTAGGCATTTTATATCAGGGCTTTATTTCTGTGAGGTTCAAGGGCAACCAAAAGGGCATTATAAATATTAATAAAAACTTCAAAAGCTAAAGCACATTTTTATGGAGTTAGGAGCATAAACTGAAAGAATTAATTTGGGAAGGAGAGGCTATTTTTCTATGGTGGTTTTGTTTCGCCTTTGCCGAGTTCCAATTCTGTCACAAAAAGGAAAACTGTGAAGCTCGTTGACTCTAGAAGAGAGGATTCTTGGTTGTGTGTCGGGCCATTCATACACAGAGGACAGTTTCCAGCCCAGAGGATTCACTGAATTGTCTGCTTACTGGTCTGGTCCTTGAGCCCACCCCAACCAAAGAAGAGCAATCCAACATGGAGCGTGTGTGTTTGTAAAACCTACCTCCACATCTGAAGGTTGTGAAGGGTAAAATCATAAAAGCCTCACAGCCCTTATAAAAACGAAAGCTAAGTTCAGTGGGCAGAAATGATGGCAATTCATGAGGTAGCTGCTAAATGATGAAGTGGGGTGGGGGGGGCGTAGCAATAGAGGGCTCTGCCCTCTCTCCAAACACTCCACTCCTGGAGTAAGCCTGAGAGCCACCCTATCAAAACATAATCATCCTAAACCATGTTCTGTTTACAGAGTGCCTTTCATCCCAAGAGTTTGCAGGACTTTGTGGGCGTTTATCTTCCCATCACCCTTGGAAAGCAAGTTGGATCAAGAGTTATCTCCCTTTTTACAGGCTGAGCAACCAGGGCATGTAAACAGGTCTTCACATCCCCTGGTGAGCCAGGTAGGTAAAGGCAAGAGGCTGGTGTTTTGTTGCTCAAGGGAAAGACAGGCCAGAACACTTCAAGGTTGAACTTTACCTTCCCATTCCAAAAGCATTCCTTTGATGATTAGATAGTTAGCAGGAAGAGTCACGAGGCACAGTAGGCAAATGACTTGATACGTAAAAGATGCAGTGGAGCTATCACAGAGCACAGAGAGAGCTTCTTCAACTTCCAGATGCCCAAAATTCCAGAGATAGCCCTTTAAATTCTTTAAGTCAAGGCATTGCAATCTCAACGCCCCCCCCCTTACAAAGTGTAAACACCTCTGAGGTGTACTACATCTCACTGTTTTATACAGTAGCATTACATAATTAGTGTAATAAATCTATATGTAATTATATTGTTAGCTGAATCCCGAGTCTCAATGGAACAAGCCATGCACACAGATACTTGATAGAAGTGGGTCTCTGTTTATGTTCTAACATCTCGAATCCTCTCTGAAAAGAAGCTACATATTAAATAATTGATTACTTAGCTGGAAAAATAGGGCCAGGTCATTTTGATGGATGATAAGTCATGGAAGGATAAGAGTCAGTCTTGATTCGGCCCTGCCAGCCATTCCCCAGTCACAGGTCACTGGGCGAGCAAGCCTCTAACTCTCCATTTCTCTGCTGCTCCATGAGTACCTTCAAGTGCTACCTTGGCTAATACTTCCCCAAGCCAAATAATGAGGTAAGGACAGAGAACAAGTTTGGGCAATCTCAGGGAACACCAAGGACACTGGGGATCATTAGCACTGCTAGCTTTGATAAGAGGGGAACCACAGTGTAAGCAACTGGTTTTGGTCCCTTTGAGGACTCGGAAGGACTAGAGGGCTCACGTGAGATTGTCTCACCAAATGGAGATGGTGTGTGTGTGTGTGTGTACGCGCGTGCATGCGTGTACACACACATGGGGGTAGTATTTCACGGACTCCACAAGTCATAGGTAAAGAGTTCATCCTAGACTGAGAACTTTCCAGAACGTTTTGCTAACACGTGTATCTTCCCTGAGGCCAAGATACACCCTCAAGCAGAAAGTTCTTACTATTATGGCAGACAATCTGTGGTAGATATCCCGAGTCACACTCAGAAATAGAGAAGGCATTAACAGTACCTATGATGTATACACTTGCTCTGTAGCTGTTTCAGTTCATAGAGTCAGAGAAAGATGTGAATGCAATACTAAATATAGCTTTGTATACCTAATGAATAGCTACATTCCTAAAAACTATAAGTAGAACCAGGTTTACAGTTGTGATAGGGGACTTGGAGGCAGAAAACATCGCTAGAAGCTCCTGGACAAGTCTGAGAAGTCCTGAATTTAAAGGGAAAAAAAATCAAATGAGTGTGAAGTATGTGATTAGATAACATCATCTCCTTTAGAATTCTGCACGTGGTTGATTCTATGGCATGTAGCTGGGTCAACATGGCCAGAGCTCTAAAGAGTGTCACAAAGGAGCTGGGATGTGGTTCAGTTGTAGAACATTTGCCGAGTATGAGAAAAACCCTGAGTTCAGTTCTCGACACCACATAAAAACAGGTGTGGTACACTTCTTATCCCAGCACTTTAAAGGTAGGAAGGTCAAAAGTTCAAGGTTATCCTTGGCTAGACCGCTGATTCAAGGAATATACAAGACTCACCGCCCCCCTCTCTCTCTCTCTCTCTCTGTGTGTGTGTGTGTGTGTGTCTGTCTGTCTCTATTTCCCTCCCAAAGAAGAAAAAAAGAAGAAGGGGAAGAGGAAGAGAGGGAAGACATATAAGCAGATAAGGTGGATAGGGGGAAGGAAGAAGAAGAAAAGGAGGGGAAGGGGAAGGATGATAGTTAGAGGGACTGAAGAGGAGATTCAGGGGTTTGAACCACATTCTGCTCTTCCAGAGAACTAAAGTTCACCAGCTCCCACATTGAGAGGCTCAGGCCTAAAAGTTTAGCTTCCTGGGATCCAATACTCCCTTCTGGACCTCTGAACTCCACGAGCATCCACGTATAATATACATACCCACACATACTCATATAATTAAAAATAAAATAGATCTTACTGTGATGGGGCCTATAGATATGTGAGTTTAAAGACAGGATGGCCTGGGCTACACAAAACCCTGTCCTGCCCCTGCCCTGTCCCTGCCCTACTTCTGCCCTGCCCCTGCCCTGTAAAAAGGCCACTGAGAAGAAACAGGGGGCTATGCATCCTGGAGATGAGCCTCCCAGCATATGAGCATGTCCCAACAATGGAAACCCCAGCCTGTCTCTAGAATGAGAGCTAGCTGACTGGAAGGGAAGCTGCAGTAAATACTTCTGCCTAACTTGGATCAGAGCGCAGCTTCTATGAAGTTTAGTTCCAACTTTAGACCCAACTCGGTCAGCGTGAATCCCCACAAATTAACTCCCATGGCAAACACGGCTATTAGAGGAGAAAATGGAAACAGCAGCCAAGCAGCTGGGCCTGTCAGTCCAGTGGCTGCAGAAGGCCTCTCTGAGGCTGAGGAGGAAAATAGAGAGTGAGGCGAAGCTGGGACAGCAGGCACCTAGGCTCCTGTTAGCCATCAGACAATTCCCTCTGTAGAAGTCTGGGCTTCCACCTAGTATACAGAACACAGCTTACAAAAAGAAACTGTTGTTTGGCAGGTGGGACGATATTTCAATTGTGATCATCTCTTGCTTACTCAAATACAGTTTCACAAAGAATTGTTATCACTATCTGAATCCATGTTGCTTCAAAAACAAACATCTTTCTCTCCATATCAGAGGCAGGGGGGTTCTATCCCTCTGAGAAGCCATGTTCTGCAGCAGACCTGTGAGGAATTTGCAAAATATGAAAGGATAAGACAACCTTCAGAATAAACTGTATGGAAATGCTGTTTTCTGACCTCCAGCGACTATGATAAGTTCCTATAGTAAAATGCTCATTTATAAAGCAGAGCCAGGCTGGGGAAATGACTCAGTCAATAAGATGCCTGTCGTACATGCACAAGAATTCAATTCCATCTATGGAACCCATGTTAAAAAAGCTGTTGTGGCAGTATACAATTGTAATCCCAGGAGTTAGACACTGGGCTCACCAGCCAGCCAAGCTAGCATAATGCCAGGCGCTAAACCAAGGAGAAGACCCTGCTTCCAAAACGGAGTGGAAAGCATTCCTGACGAATCACACCAGAGGTTTCTTAACATGTGTGCACTCAAGCATACACACACACACACACACACACACACACACACACACACACGAAGGATAGTCCTACAGGACAAGTTCAGGGTGATCTAGAACCCTGCTAGGCCCCTCACCAACCCCAGAAGACCTCTGCTATCTCTGACTGCCTATCCTGAGCTCTGTCTTGCCATACAGATGCACCTCAGCTTGCACCAGCTCACCCACTCAAGAAGTACTAACTCCAGCCACTTCGATCACCTCTGGGATTTCAATTACACTAGGATTTCTTCTTATCCAATTTTGTTTTTAACCTTCTGAATCCATAAAACTGAAGCTTCAGTTTCATGTAACTATGTGACGTATGTATCCAAAGCAATATCGCTGGGAAAATGTCCCATTTAAGTGGGACATTTCAAAGTACTTACTTTGCAAGCACAAAGACCTGAGATTCATCCGCAGAGTCCATGGAAAAGTGCTGGGCATGATGGCTCGCCCTTCTAACCTGAGAGCTGGGAAGATGGACGCAGAAAGGTCCCAAGGGTTCACAAGCCAGCCAGAATGGCCTATTTGATGAGCTCCAGGCCAGTGAGGTGGACAGCACCTGAGGAATAATACACTTGAGAATGTCTTCTGGCTTCATGCGTGTACATACACCACATGCTCAAACATACACAAGTGAACACAGGTATATCTTTAAAGTGTTATCAGTAAATAGGATTCTCTAACTGCTTCAGTTGTCATCTTTTTATTTCTGTGTCCAAGTCAACATCATGATTAATATCCTCCTCCAAACAAGGGGTAGCTGATTATGCAGACACAGATTACCCACTGTGCCATCCTCATCCTCGGAACACTGAGGGAGACACCTACCCGTGTCTTTATTTTACAATGGAGGATTCTGGAGCTTGGGGAGTTCAGGTTTAGGTTGACCAAACTGTTGTTCAGCTAGAAAGGGAAGGGTGGAAATGTTCATCTCAGACTGCCTCTGTAGCCTGTGCTCCAAACCAGAGTACTTCTGCTTTGCCTCTGTCTTATCGAACTATGGACTTCTGAGGGACCACGGAGAGTAGAGCCATATGTGGACTTTGTTCTAATGGAAGCTGTAATCATGGCACCCTTGGTGTGTGTCCTGCCACCACTGTGAAGCTACTTCTTGGGGCTGAATGACAATGACCATGATGGAGACTCTACCTTCTCTGCAAAAATAAAAACCAACAAAACCCTTAAGAAACATCAGCCTGTCTTCCCCTTTTCCCTTTCTCCCTGCCCTTTCAGGGTGCAGGCTTCTAGACACACTGTGGCCAACTTTGCTTCTTGTTTTCCTTCCACAGAAGCAGGAATCTTCTCGTCTCCCCAAGAAGCACTCACTTGATGGGAGTTACACGCACATATCAACGGAGGAATAAATGTCCCACGGTTGAAACCCAGTTATAAACTCCTCATCTGCAGATTGTACAACTCAGCAGTAAGAATTTTCTCTCTGCAGAAAACTGGGGCATAATCAAGTCTTTCAATGAAGGGCAGAAAAGGGAAATCAGAGAAAATCAATTCCATATTTTTTAGGTGTGGAATGCAGATAAAGGAAACGTTCTCACAACATTTTTGTGGGTAGAGAGCGATGATTTTTCCTTCTTTTTAAGGCCAAGCCTTTTTTCAATGCATTCTGTGACCTTACCCTGCCATTCCATGCTCTGTCCTGGATGCTCTCCCAAGTGACTGTACCAATAGACTATGAAACTGGTAGAAAGCACTATAGAACACAGAGGAACAAGAGCTCCAGCACAGAGCCCTGCTCCTCAGCCACCTGACACCACCAAGTTCTCTAATCCCCTTCCCAGTCTGTTCCCTCATCTACAAATTGGAGCTAATAAATCTGCCCCTAAAATTTTTTTCTAAGATCTAAAAGCTCAAGAAGGAAGACCAAAGTAGGGATGCTTCGGTACTTCTTAGAAAGGGGAACAAAATACCCAAGGGAGCAAATATGGAGACAAAGTGCAGAGCAGAGACTGAAGGGAAGGCCATCCAGAGACTGCTCCACCTGGGGATTCATCCCAGATACAGTCACCAAACTCCGACACTATTGTGGATGCTAAGAAAGGCTTGCTGAAAGAAGCCTGATATGGCTGTCTCCTGAGAGGCCCTGCCAGAGCCTTACAAATAAATAGAGTCAGATGCTTGCAGACGACCATTGAACTGAGCATGTGGTCCCCAATGGAGGAGTTAGAGAAAGGACTGAAGGAGCTGAAGGGGTTTGCAAAGCCATAGGAAGAACAACAATATCAACCAACCAGACCCCCCAGTGCTCCCAGGGACTAAGCCACCAACCAAGGAGTACACATGGCTCTGGCTGCATATGCATCAGAGGATGGCCTTGTCAGGCATCAATGGGAGGAGAGATCCTTGGTCCTGGGAAGGTTCGATAGATGCCCCAGTGTAGGGGAATCGAGGGTGTGGAGGCAGAAGTGGGTGAGTGGGTGGAGGAACACCCTCATAGAAGCAGGGGGAGGGGCATGAGAGAGGGGGTTTCTGGGAGAGGGGGAAACCGGGTAAGGGATTAACACTTGAAATGTAAATAAATTAAAATAAATAAAAAATAATGTTAACTTATGTATTATCAATGTACAGTAATTTTCATCATAAATTAAGGCAAGCTACTAACATTGGACTTATGTGTAAATATATTTTTCTTTTAAAAATTTCATGTAAGGGTGTTCTGTGTACACTGTTTTGATTTTTCTTTGTCTTTCAGCTTTTGGCTTATTATCTGGATTCAGATAATACATTGAATAAAAAAAAAAAGAATACAGAGAAGTCAAAATGTCTCATAGAAAGTCTCAGCAAACTAGAGATGTTGGCATAGGCACCTATCCTTATTGTACCGTTTGAAGTGCTGTTTTACACAACAGATTTAATCATTTTTGAATTCCAGTGATAACAAACTTCATCAGAGATGGAGACTCACAGTGGCAAAGTGAGAAAATGCTCTGGGACACAGTAGAGGACCTCCAAGTCCCAACAGTTTGCCATTAGTCTCAAGCCCAGGGCAGGTGTTCCTGTACAGACACTATGGTGGTCTTCCATAACCCCATGTATTGTAACTTGCTCTCCTTAGTAACAATATTTAGGGTGAGACCTTTAAGAAGTAATCATGTCATAAGGACAGAGCCATTGTGTGACTTCTTGTAGGCAAAGAACAGCCCGCACCAGATAATAAACCTCATGACACCTTGACTCTCGGCGTCCAGAACTGTGAAGAATAAAATCTGTTTTTGCATAAATGCCCATTGCATTTCATTCACAGGCCAAACGGTCTGTGACAGACACACTCAGATTGCTCTTTTCTAAGTTGTAACTTGGGTGTCTAGGTTTCTGCCACCAAGAGCTCCTACCATCTTCTTCATATCCTGGAATCATTGGCTTCCAGATATCCGGATGAGAAGACCAAAATAGAAGTCCATACAGGTTATTTGAAGGCCACATCCAGGTATCCAACACTCAGCTGCTTGACCCCCAGAAGCCTGAAGGGACTGTGAAATGCAGCTCAGTGTGTGCCCTTCACAGGAAACCCACACACTGACCTGACGGTAACCGTAGAAGAATGGAGATCCCAACGCATTCTACTTTTCTTTGAAAGAATCAGGGCACAATTAGGGGAGGGCAGGTGCATGGGCCAGAGGAAAGATGAGACCGGTCACTGGTTTATTAAAGACATTTAAATAGAAAACAACCCCCGGGTGACATGAGGCAAAATTATGCAGAGAATAAAAGTTTTGATGCTTCGCTCGCTCCTCTCTCCTCTGCTCTCCATTTTTAATCAGTGTCTTTGGCTGCCTTCTAGCCTCCCAGACCCCCAGCATAAGGCCCCCAAGCACCTCAGTCCCTCATAGAACTGCTTCATATTTCAGACAATGATGTCCATTAAAAGATGCCTTATTTCCTCCGAGCCATATTGTCTGATAGATGACAGCTAATTAATCTGATAAAGTAATTCATGCAGCTCAAATAATAGTTATTGTGGGAATTGTTACTAGGCCCATGTAACCTGTATTTTTAATAGGTTGCTTCTAGAGACAATGCCTTAACCTAAATAAATTGCTCCAAAGGTAAGGACTGCTCAAACGTCGAGAACCGCGGTCCTCACAGCACGCTTGACAAGGACATGAGTGTCGCAGGATCCGCTCTGATAAAGGCAGTGAGAACCCTCTCTTCATTCCTTTCACTGAACGTCTATGATAATTGAGACAGAGGCTTCTGTGTGTCTAAAACGTTTTGATATGAGGTTGGAGCACATAGTCAGAACCGGTTCTCAGAAAAGCATTACCTCCTGAGCAAAGAGTGTTCTAGCGCTGCACGAGATTCCTGGTATCGATTGATTTCCTTCCTAAATATGGACATCCCATTCACGTGAAGAGCAATAAAGCAACATCACTCCATAGGGGTCATTGCAATGCTTCTAATTGTGTTCGTGAATTAAAATCCCTCGTTGCCTACCGATTCAGAAGAATCGCGTATGCCCTGCTTCCTCCTGAGGGAAGGGTGTTGTGGTTTGAGGTTTCATTTAGAGTTTTATTTAGGAACTTTTGCAAAAGCACAAGGTTTTGCAGTGGATGGCACAGGAGCATCCCAGGTCCACTTGGCGTGAGTCGTTTCCCTCGGGGTAGATTCATAAAGAAGCAGGTTCTGAGCTCTGCCTCCAGTGGACAAGATACAGAGTTGTCCTTTATGCTGTCTGTCATGAGGTGGAACAGGCCTGTCTTCTGTGAAACAATGACTACCCAGAGATCTGTTCCTTTAAGAAATCAGGAGCAAGCCGGGTAGTGGTGGCACATGCCTTTAGTCCCATCACTTGGGAGACCGAGGCAGGTGGATTTCTGAGTTCGAGGCCAGCCTAGTCTACAGAGTAAGTTCTGGGACAGCCAGGACTGTACAGAGAAACCCTGTCTTGAAAAACAAAAAAAAAAAAAATCAAAATCAGGAACAGTCTGGGAAAATATAGTTCAGTCAGTAAGATACTTACAAACCCAAGGACCTGAGTTTAGATCCACCAATACCCAAGTAAGAAGCCCAAGGTACACTGTAATCCCAGCAGAGGGGAGACAGAATAGACAGAGACAGGACAATCCCTGGGGATTGCTTGGGGTACAGGGAGAGAGACACTGCCTCAAAACGTAAGGTGGAAAACACCCGAGCTTCTTGACATTGACCTCTGACCCCTGTGCGCGCATGTATACACACACACACACACACACACACACACACAATCAGAAACAAGGAACAGAGGAAGCCTATCCCTGTATTGGGCTGTATGACATAGAGCTTCTCCCCCATCACCGAGTATAAGGCCACAGCTCCTGGCTACCCCTGGGGTCCTCTCAAACACAGCCCCTTTTCTTTCCTTGATACTTTCGAAACACTACTAGAGTGTTAGATTTCTGTGGTTTTGAGCTAGCTACTCCACTCCAGAAGGAGAAGAGCTAGTTTTGCATAGTTCTATACAACTTTCTCAGTGGTGCCCATCTGGGACCTATGGCTCAACCTCTCTTCAAGGCCAGCCTCATCTCCAATGTCCTGTAACAGACAACAAAGGGAATATTCAGTCCTGTGGTAATGAAGAGACCACAGACAGTGTAAACAAGCATGAGTCTTATTACACATCACCCATGTATCTTGGCAAAGTTCTGGTAGTCCCTTTGCCTTGGTGTCCTCTTCTCAGAATAGGGATAGCATGGTAGAGACCATGCAAGGCAAACTCTGTCATATTCAGGGACCACAAAGCACCCACAAGACAGTTTATAATGACTGACAATAACATGATTTTTTTGTGATGTTAATGGACCTCACTTTTGACAGTTCCCTAGGTAAGGGGCAACAGTGTAAGAAAGAATGTAAGTATCTGTCCTCCATAAGCTTAAAGATCTACTTGGGAAGGCAGACGACATGAAATCCTAGACTAGAAATATGTTTTCAGAGTTAGGGAGATGGTTCAGCAAGTAAAATGCTTGTCATACAAGCCTGAGGACCTGAGTTCAAATCCCCCAGCCCATGAAAAAGCCAGTTGCTATAGCACATGTCTATAATCCCAGTGCTTTAACAGTCACTTAGGAATCACCAGAAGCTCTCAGGCCAGGTGGCCTGGTATACAAAGCCAAGAGCAACAAAGAAGAGCCCCTATCTTAAACAAGACTGTCACTTTTACGTGCAAATTGCTGTACAAACATTTGCCTTCATTCACACACATCATAAACATGCACACACACACACACACACACTTAAGAATATATTTTTAGTATATGTAAATATAAAATATGAAATGTAAAATCTATGTAATCAGAAATAATAAGAAGTGGTAATAAACAGGAAATATCACAGTAATTGAGCTGGCTCTGGGATTTGGGGACAGCTGCCAAAGGAGAGGTATGACAAGCACATCGCCCATGCTAGGACGGCCTGAGCAGCAACTACACGCACAGCTTGCACATTCAACAAGAAGACGAACCTCAAATTATCCGTGAGATGGTGGATTCCAGACTTAATTAACAAGCCACCAGATTGCACTTTGGAGTTGCTTTTTGATGTCTTACAAGTTGTGTTGGCAAAGGTCTAGCCCACTCTCCCGCAGATTCAACCACATAAGACCAATGATGTCACAAAGAAACTTTTAGAAAGAGACAGGTCAAACTACTTCCTTTGCTCTTCAGAGAGCCCACATCAAGCCAAGCCTGAGTCTTGGTGATACAAACAGGGCTTCCTCTGCAGTGGTAGTCTCCATCTCTTGCATCTTAGGACTGATTACCGATTGTCATCAGTCAGCAGCAATTTCCAAGAGGCAAGTTGTCCTTTGTGTTTACCCAGTCGCGCTTACTGGAGCAGAGGGTATCATCACTGGTGCAGAAGGTATCATGCATACATACCACTGGGACTTCTTATTAAATGCAGATTCTAGTCCAGGAAGTGGTAGTTAAGACACAGACTGCATTTCTCGACTTCCCCCCGATGCCAAGCCACTTCTAATCCTTAGGCCGTGTTGAGATGTGCAATCAGATACCTGCACAGTGACTTGGGTGCAGGAGCTGTGGGGATAGATTGAAAGCCATAAGGATCACGTGACTACTTCAGACCGTTGAGCAGAAATCCTGCTCAGAGGCCCCTTTGGGTAGGTGCCACCCTTGATTTCCCAGGAGAGGAAGGCTGTGCCCCTCCAAAATTTGTTAGCTGTTATCTCATGACTAGAACACTTTTGCCCAGAGCACCAAGGCCCCCAAGTTGTAGTAGCCACAAGAAAATCTACAGAATGGAGAAGCCAGTTATATTATTCAGGGTTCTCTAGAGTCACAGAGCTTATGGGTATTCTCTACATAGTAAGGGAATTTGTTGATGATTGTTTGTAGTCAAACTCCCAACAATGGTCAGCAGCAACTGTGAATGGAAGTCCAAGGATCTAGCATTTGTTCAGTCCCACAAGGCAAGCAGGAGAAAGAGAACAAATCTTCCTTCCTCCAATGTCCTTATGTAGGTCTCCAGCAGAAGGTGAGGCCCAGATTAAGGTGTGTGCCACCACGTCTAGATCTGGGACTTACTTTGTTCCAGATGACCTTGAACTCAGAGATCTCCCTGTCTTAATCTTCTGGGATTTATAGCCGCTATGCTTCAAGATCTCCAAGCCAAGATCCAGGTCAGAGTTCATTCCAGATATAGTCAAGTTGACAACCAGGAATAGCCACTACACCAGTGAACATTCCCTTCCTTCTCTCAGATATCTGAAAACCAGGGGTGCCTCTCTCCATGGAAACAACTGAAGAAGCAAGTCCTAGAGGGACCAGCAAGAACAGGAGAGAGAATCAGCAGGCACTCGGGACTCCTGGGTGGTTTTACCTGAAGATTTGAATGTTGCCACAGGAAACAGGCGACTCCATGCTGTTCACAAGCACAGACGGAGGCCAGTCCTGTGGTCTGTGTGTCACAGGAAAAAAGTTCTGTAGGTGAAACACTCCATAGCTTTCAAAGCTGTAAGGGAGGTGTTTGTCTTCTCCCGTGACACCATGACACACTGTGATCTGCCAGCTGCCTGCTGCCCACTGTTGGCATGGGTCACAGTCACAGGAGGGCCCGGAGGTAGGTGTGTTTTGTCCTGGACCCCCCTCCTGTGCCCATAACTCTGAAACTACATGACATCTTAACCTTTTAAGAATTTCTTCAAGACAGCATTTAAAAACACCCAAATCTTTCTTGACCTTTACATTTTAACGGAGGATTTTTTTTTTCTTAAATTGATGTTACAATAATTTTTTTAAGCTGTGGCATTTTTAAAGCTACTTCAAGAGGAACTTCACTTTCCCTAACCCACACTATTTGAGACCAATCATTAATCATAAAGGGAAGACACCAAGATTCAAACTCTTCTTTATTATGTTTTCGTGTTTGTGGCATTTTCTTTCTATCAGCCAGTGTGGTGTTCCTACCTTTTTCTTTTATTATCTATAGGTTGTAGAATTTGTTTCCCAGGTCCCAGCTTTCTTTGTTCACCACTACATCCTCTCAGCCATGGCCCAGGTGTCCGAGAACTCCTTCTGACTAATTTTCAGAGAGCAGGGATAGATCTCTCTGCATCTGACAAGATGCAAATGCAAAGCAGACCTTTCTGTATGTGAAGGTACAAGGGAGCTGTCACAGAACTATCTTTCAGGTTCTCCCGCCTCACAAAGGCAAGTCATAAAAAGACAACACGGCACAAGGAAGCTCATAGTTTCATGGGCCTTAGGTCGAAGGTCACAAAAATGGATAGGTAAGCATTCAGAGACTACTGAGGTCCTGATATTGGTCAGCTGTTATCAGAGTAAATCGGTAGTTCCAAACTTGATGTTCCTAGCCAGGAACTTAGATGGAAGGAAAAAAAAGAAAGAAAAAAACTATTGCATCTTGATTTATACCAATTGCAAAATGGAATTTAGCATTTTGTTCTATTATGAGCACAGGAGGGAAAATACTATGGTATTAAGAAACCTTTCACTGTATCACCAATGAAATCCTAAATATCTCCATAGTACTTTACACGAGCTACAGAGGTCTGGAAACCCTGCCTCCATTCACCATTACTTGAAAATGTAGTGGTTATTAGTCTGACTGTTAGATCTTATCATTTAATGCATTAATAAGGGGATATATATTATCTATCATGCAATTGTATATTTTAACACTTCGGTAGTAATATTGGAGTTCTGCTTCTTCCTTTTAAACTATATGTGGATTTTTGTATTAGGCATTTTAAAGCATAACTGTGGGAAGGGTCTAGCAGTCAGAAGTCAGAAGAGGTGTGACCCACACAGAAAATGGGGAAGAAGCCTCCTTTGCACCGCCTGCATTCCAACTGACCATGTCATTTGAATGTGTATGAATTGGAATGCTCATGAGATTCTTTCAGTTGGCTTAATTAAAGTCAGTGGCATTTCCAAACCCTCTCTTCAGTATTCATCATAGAGATGTCTGTTCATTTGTAGCATTCATTCATTTAACATATCCATGACTTCCGTTGGTCCACAAGGCAAGACTTATAAAAGGTTTATCGAATGAGTGAGTCACAGCAGTTCCTTTCAAGATCCTAGACTTTTAAGAAGTCAAACCATTCCTACGAATTCCTTACTGAGTTAGGAGCACTGTGTACCGGGAGTCTCATCATGTGCAATATCCATGCTGAAGTATCAAATATCAATCCGTCCAGCCATAGGCTATGTAATGTCAAAGGTCAAAAAATTTTATGGGGACATTCACCCAGTAGTCATTTAGTAAAAGCTAATTTGATATGTAAGGCAAACAAGTGATTCTAGATGGCTCACAATGAGTTCCAGAGTGAACAATACTACTTTTGACAGCAAACAGACCATGGGCTGATTAGATGGCTTAGAAGCAAAGACACTAACAACATGAGTTTGATCCCTTCCCATGTGGAAGGAAAGATGAGGCACCAGCAAATTGTCCTTTGACCTCTACAAGCACGTCATAGTCATAACATGCTCAGGAACCCACCTCCCCCCACACCCACACACACAATAAAGTAATAAATGCAAAGAATAGTAAGAACTAGACTACGTGTGAGGAGAAAGGAAGGGCAGGCAGTGAAAAACTACTGCATAGTTTTCTTGGTGACTTGAGATCCATGGTTGAAAACATGGTTCTAAGGCTTAGAAAATGAAAGCTTATATATGAATGTCAAAGTGGTTGTAAACAAAGGCCCACTGTTACACACTGCCAGGAAGACAGGGGACACACACACACACACACACACACACACACACACACACACCGTCTTATGCAAAGCAGGAGAGGGTACCAGAAACCCTAAGTAGAACATTTGAGTGGTAACACAAGGCATATCCACGTTAGAGGGCCAGGCACTCATCCTGTAAGGATGGACATAGTTAAATAAGTAAGTATATTCTGAGAGGATGTTTTTCATACTGGTGGCTTCTAGGAAAGAAAATGGAGATCTTCAAGAATTGGATGGCAGAGCAGTAAAAATGTGAGATCCTGCAAGAGAAATATAGAGTGACAAAATTGGAAAACTCCAAATCCTTTAACTGGGGCCAGTGGGGTGGCCCAACCAGTAAAAGCACTTACCACCAGGCTTCATGGCCAAAGTTCAATCCTCCTGACCCACATGGGTCAGATTGACAACAGCTACCCTCTGATCTCTGTGTGCCTTCTGTGATACCACACATGCACACATATGTGCATGCACGCATACATACACACAGACACACAGACACACATGCACGCACTCACAGGCATGCACACTTGAGCATATACAACAACTAAATAAATGTTTTAAAAGTATAATAAAATTAATCTTTCACTATTATCACCACCAAAGCAGAGAAAAATGTACTAAATTGCCTACATTTACCAGAGTCTTTTTTTAAGGTGGCATTTAGCAAGAGTTGCCAACTATGACAAAACAAAGCAACAGAAATACATTTTTTTAAGTGTACAATAAATCTTCATACAAATGAACTCAGGACTATCCAGTTCCTCCCCTGAAAGATCATGCAACAAAGTGAACTTCAGGCTTACCCTCCACACTTAGTGAAATATATTCTAACAAATAATCAAGAGTATAAGAAATCACCCTAAATTAGAAATTCACACTCTAAGAGCAGAAATGAACAAACTAAATGGAGAAATAAAATAAAGTTGGCTCAACTCTAGAAACATAGTAGGAAGGGAAAGCAATATTACCTTAGAAATAAAGATGTTCTAGGGCGGGTGCCCAGAGGCAAGTAGGCTCCTAGGAGAAGTTCCCAAAGTACAGGGAAGGGAGAGGTATCCAGAGCAGGAGGATAGCATGCAGGAAAACTTGGTGAAGATTTGACAAAATGCTGCAGATGCGGGGAGGCAGGGACAGGGTCCGGTTCACTTTATTCCCCAAAGAAGAGGAAGAAAAAAAACGACACTCTCTCTTAAATGGTGTAATATAAGGAAGTTTTACAGACATAAAATGGCCTGAATTTACACACTGAAAAGACAGAGTAGAGACCTGAGAAAATTAATGAAGAATAATGAAAACTAGGGCGTATTTTAGAAAGACTGAGATTTAAGATACAATGAAACCCACGAGAAGTTCTGGGCCAAAGAGAAGGACGAGCAGACAGACAGACAGACAGACAGACAGATGCAACTTATCATCAAACAAATTCAACTGACATCAGAGTTTGAAAAACCAATATACAAAGAAGCCAATAATGGATTAAAACTGCTTAAAAGCTCAAAAACTATGAGCAAAGGATTATTATGTAGCACAACTTTGTAATACATAAGTGCTTACAGAATTCTGTGCCTATAAGCCACACTTGATAAAATGTATCCAATCAAATTATGACCAGAAGAAAATCTCAACAAAATGGACACCTGTTTGCAACCACTTAAAAGCATAAAAATGTACATATAAAACCAAACTAAGATACAGCACTGTGACAATGTAAAAATATTACACGTGGGGAATAGGCATGAAGAATAACAGAGATGCGTATATTGTTGCATAAACGAAATGCTAATGGCAGGATGGACATCGTGCCTTGGGGAGTATATTAACAAAGCAGATAAGCCACTATTTAGAATCAGAAAAAAGAAGAGGGGTACATAAAAATACAAAGTAAGAGTTTTAAAGAGAAAAATGATAATGAATGTAAAGACACTTTAAAATCTCTATGTAAATAAATTTACAAGATGGATAATTTCTTAAAGAAAACACATTGCACTGGTTAAGCTAGAAATCAAATCAATTTCCATACTTTTTAAAAACAAGAACATAGCAGAACAACCTCACAAAACCAATCACAAACACGTATGATTTCGAGGAAGAGTTGGTCAAACAAACCCCCAATCCTCAAATATCGGCTGGTCCCAAGTTCTCTGCGCTGTTTCCAGAGCACTCAGAAGGAAAGAAAGTGTTTCAGTCTTTCTTAATGCAACAAATAGAAACAAAAAAAATAAGGGGAGAAAGCTACAGTGTAAAAGCACTCATCATTATCAGCTCAGAAGAGATAAGTCAGAGCAAAGATGCCTAAGGGGAAACAGCATAAAGGTTCCTCCAAATACAAAGCTGCTGTCAGTGCTGGGGAGCTCTCTTAGTGGTTAAAAGCACTGGCTGCTCCTGCCGAGGACTGGGACCCACTTCCCAGAACCCACATGGTAGCTCAAAAGTATCTGTAATGACAGTTCCAAAGGATCAAGCACTCTCTTCTGGCCTCCCCAGACACATTTGTTCTGCAAATACATACAGGCTGCCAAAACACATAAAATAAATAAAATTATATTTTGTTGATTTTTTTGTCTTAGTTTCCTTTCATGTCGCCATGACAAAATGCCCTGAAAAAAATCAAATTAAAAAAGAAAGGGCATAAAATTCATCTGGCATAAAATTTCAGGTTACAGGCCATCTTTGTAGGGATGTCAAGGTGGCAGGGACCTAAATTGCAAGTCATAATACATCGACTGTCAAGAGCAGAGAACAATGAATTAGTACACGCATACGTGTGCTTATAGCACTTTCTCCACTCTTATGTAGCTCAGAATCCTCTTCTTAGGGAATGGTGCCACCCACAGTGGATGGAACTGCCCACCTCAGTTGGCATAATCAAGATAATTTCCCACAGACACATTCACCTAATCTAGATAATCATTCATTGAAACTCCCTTCCAGAGTGACTTTAGCATATATCAAATTGACAATTAAAACCAATCATCACAGTTGCAATGAAAAAAATGCTAGGAAAAACATTATCATTTGACAAAACTTAATATATGTTAATAGTAATGCTATTCCTATAAGTACAAAAAAAATGAAAATTTCCTCAATGTGATTAGCACTAAAAATCACTCTCTTACTTAATAGAGAAATAATAGAGATTAAGACACTAATGATTCTATAAAACAAGCATATGTGCTGGAGCATAAATAGAGAATAGTTAAATAGACAAAAAATATTAATAGAATATGAGAGCAGAATTAGACCCAGTGTGTACAGAAATTTATTGCTTCACAAAAGTAGCAAAATCACTGGAGTAATGGGAAACTTTTAAACAAATAGTTTGAAGCTACTAGGTAGTCATTTGGGAGAAAAAGATCAAATGAGACCCATATCTCACAGGTGGCAATAGAATAAACAGAGTAGATTTAGGTTCCAAATATAAAAACTGAAACCATATCATATGGGGAAAGTGACTAAGTTGTTATTTAACTTTGGTTAAAAAAAAAACAGATTTCTAACTATGATTTAAAAATCATTTTTGGTCAACATGCAGAAGAATGCAAATTGATCCATTCTTATCTCCTTGCACTAAGCTCAATTCCAAGTGGATCACGGACCTCCACATAAAACCAGACACACTGAAACTAATAGAAAGGAAACTAGGGAAGAACCTTGAACATATGGGCACAGGGAAGAATTTCCTGAACAGAACTCCAATTGCTTAGGCTCTAAGATCAAGAATTGACAAATGGGACCTCATAAAATTACAAAGTTTCTGTAAGGCAAAAGACACTGTCAAAAGGACAAAGCGGCAACCAACTAACTGTTTACCAACCCTACATCCAACAGAGGAGTAATATCCAATATATACAAAGAACTCAAGAAGTTAGACTACCGAGAGCCAAGTAACCCTATTAAAAAATGGGGTACAGAGCTAAACAAAGAGTTCTCACCTGAAGAATATCTAATGGCTGAGAAGCACCTAAAGAGATGTTCATCATCCTTAGTCATTAGGGAAATGCAAATCAAAACAACCCTGAGATTCCATCTCACACCAGTCAGAATGGCTAAGATCAAAAACACAGGAGACAGCAGTTGTTGGCGAGGATGTGGAGAAAGAGGAGCACTCCTCCACTGCTGGTGGGATTGCAAGATGATACAACCACTCTGGAAAGCTGTCTGGCGATTCCTCAGAAAACTGGGCATGACACTCCCGGAGGATCCTGCTATACCACTCCTGGGCATATACCCAGAGGCTTCCCTGCATGCAATAAGAACACATGCTCCACTATGTTCATAGCAGCCTTATTTATAATAGCCAGAAGCTGGAAAGAACCCAGATGTCCCTCAACGGAGGAATGGATTCAGAAGATGTGGTATATTTACACAATGGAATACTACTCTGCAATTAAAAACAATGAATTCACGAAATTCCTAGGCAAATGGTCAGAACTGGAAAATATCATCCTTAGTGAGGTAACCCAATCACAAAAGAACACACATGGTATGCAGTCACTGATAAGGGGATATTAACCCAGAATCTTGGAATACCCTAGACACAATACGCATATCAATAGATTTCCAAGAAGATGGAAGGAGAGGCCCCTGGTCCTGGAAAGACTGGATGTAGGGGAATGCCAGGACAGAGAAGCGAGAGGGGGTTGAATGGGGAAAAGAGGGAGGGAAGGGGGGCTTATGGGACTTTTGGGGAGGGAGGAAATGGGAAAGGGGAAATGATTTGGAATGTAAATAAAAAAAACAGAAGATAAATAAAAAAAAAATAAAAATCATTTTTGTAACAGCAGCACTATATATGACATCAAATAATGATTATGAAATAGGGGAAGCATTCATAGTGCATAATGGAGTAGAAGGACTAATATTAAATACATGGAAATCTCAAAACTATAGGAACAAAAGATCAAAATACTGATTTAAAAAAATTAAGAAAAGTGAAAAAGAAGTTAAGTGAGCACCTTGCTTGTTAGTGAAGCTATGTGGAAAGACTAGTCATCTCCATAGTTTCATATGGAGAGTTCTAATTGATATGATAGCTGTAATAGCTGTACAGGAATATTAGGTATACTTAAGCATTTCATTTGTGACCTAGTAATTCCACTTCTTACGGGCAATAGCTCCAATAATGAGCAAAATGTATAAGCATGAATTTTTTTATTCCTACCCTGATCTCTACACACATGCAGACACCGAAGAACAAATACACTTGGAAAACACTCCTCGGAATGGAATACTATGCAACAGAATAAAACAGTAGTGAAACTTCTAGGACCGACAGGAGATGCCTTCTGTAAAAGGGGTTAAGTGTAGAAAAGAATAACAAAACTCAAAGGAGCACCCAAAGTACACCATTCTCTGTGCATGAGACCAGATATATGAAATTACAGAGGCATGCTCTCCTTTATATTGTAAAAAGGGAAATTCAAAATGGATCAACAGGGCTTGAATAAATTCAAAATAATTCCCTCAAAGTGCCTCTCTAGTACAGAGAGGATCATAGGAGCTATCTGATGGGAAAACCAGCAACCCCCAACTTAATGAGGCAATTAAGCTCAAAATAATCAGTAATAGGACATATAAAGAATAGGCATCCCTGGGTCGGATGCCATCAAAAGAGAGACAGTATCCTTCTGTGGTATTCTTGCATTACCTCATCCCAACCATGAAAGCACATTAAGTAAACATCAATTAAAAGGCATTCTACCAAGTCACTGGTCGGTAAGTACCCTGAGAAAAGTGCCAAGATTACAAAGGCTGAGGAACAGTCAGGGAGGAGTTACCTACTGGGAATGAATAACTAAAAGCAATACAAGGTTCCTGGACAGGGCTTTGGGACAGGAAGGGGACATTTACCATACCACTGGTATACTTTGAATGAGGCCTGTAGCTTAGTTGATAATGTATGAGAGTTCGTTCTCTACCCTGGGTGGTTGCATTATGATGCAGGGAGAGATTCAATATAAGCCAAAGTAGGGTAAGGGTTAAACTCTGCTGAGCATAATGACAATTTCCATGACTAAAATTAGCTCAAAAATAAAACATGGGTTTAAAAGCATGAACAAATAAACCTATCTCTTACCTTATATCGATGGATTTCTGAGAATTTTCACCTTTCCACGGCTGGCCTATAAAAGTTTCAAAACATTTTGAAAACCACTTAGTGTCACCAACTCTCAGTGATCAGAAGAAGGTTGCCAAATTGGTAAAGACGACCAGAAAGGGAGATTGAAGGGGCAGCCAAGGAGGTGGAGCAAACAGCAGAGACAGTTTCAAATGACCTCATTTGTATTGTTCAATTTACTCATAACCTGAAATGCGCTACAGTACACACAAGGGCACAAAACCCATCAGGTAAATTCAAGGGCTTTAAAAAAAAATGCATCTAACCACCTCCTGTCCAAAATATTGGCGCTTAACCTTTTTCCTGAAGACGCAATCTGCTCACTACACCCTCGTGGACTCAAAGACCTAGATTACCACAGGAGCAGAACCATTGCCTTGTCCTGATTCCATAGGTCTGTGCTGCGTTATCAGCTTGAGATCCTAGGGGGATGTGGAGATGTGCCTACTCCCTGCACAGAGGGAGAGAGAGCATGCATGACGTACGTCCTTCACAGAACCTTTGTCCTTAAAAGCTATTTTAGGGAATCCATCGCTATCCTGTTTCCCCCAACAACCATATCAGGAGATACTTGTTCCTCTATCTTAGGAATAGAGGAAATGAGAGAAAAGTTTCAAAATGCCAGAGGAGCTCCCAAGAAAGCTGGGGTGGACAGAGATTCCACCAGACTTGATATCTCCAGCTTCTGGATCCTTGGTGAGGGTTCAGTGGGCTACGCTTCTTGGCGAGTGTGTAAGAACAAGCAGCCACAGAATCAGTAGTTGCCACGAATAGGCCGTCACATCTGAGCTGTGATGTTGGATACTCTTTATTCTTTTCAAAGTCATCCTCACACACATTGTTTGATGTATCCCTCAATCTCCATAGTGAAACTGGTAGGAGATCATTCCTTCTTCTAATCATCCCATACCGATGATGTTTTAAACTACGTGAAGCCCTTTTATTGTGTGACTTTATTTAGCTCCCACCAAATGAAAAACGAAAAGTAGTGTTATCTCCATGTTCCAGTTAACTGAGAGGCAACCACTGTCTGGCCCAATGTCACCGATAGCAAGAGTGTCATAAACTCCCTAATTCACATCCCAACTGTGCCAAACACACACACACACACACACACACACACAAATGGTGTTTATGACTAGGACTCCCAAAAGAATCCACACATGATGTTATGATAAGAGGGAACTGATGGGGGTCATTCTGCGCAGCTCTGATCCCATTGGACCTGGGCAGAGACAACCCAGGATCCTGGCCATGCAAATCGGAGCAGCACCTGCCTATCGCAGGGAGCGCTGGCTGGCTCAGGAGCCCTTCCAGGGACACTGACTAAAGTTCAGAAGGAATCCTCAGCTGTTTGAGTGAGGCATAGGATGGGCTCCTATTATGTAAAAATGTCACTGAGCCAGCTCGCTGCGCTTCCTGCCCTCCTCTATCTTAAAAGATCTAGTGCTTAGCCTGCCTCACCCAGGAGAACTGGTTTTTAGTATTGACACCAATGCTCACCCTTCAGCATGCATCTGGGTCCCATGGTGTCCCAGATTTGCTCCGAGGCCTTACAAAAGACAAAGGGAACCAGGAAAACTGGAAGGGGCAGCAGGCTGAAGGAATCAGGCAGGCAGGCAGAGAGGATCTTTACCTCCCAACAAGGTTCAAGAGAGTGCCCTAAGGACCACGTCTGGCCATTCCTCTATTGATCCCACATGTCAGTTGGACAAAGTGCACTTATCTGACAGCTGTCACCTTGCTTGTGGTGACATCAGAAATGACTGGATCCCACTGCCATCGGCCTGCCGTCTGGAGGTGGCCAGGTGCGGTAGGCACACACAGAGGCAGTACACTATGAGAGAACCCTAAGGCCTTTTCTTCCAGGCTGGCAGGATTTGTGCTTCAGTCCTGCCTGGGCTTACGTGACTTCACTGGGGACACTTTCACCTGTGCAAAGCAGGTGATAAATAGTGCGGTGTGGCACTGCACAGACTCCTGGAGTTGAAGGTCATAAGGAAGAGACCAAACCCCGGGAACCTCAGGGATGTTTCCAGCCGCACTTGTAAATCCAAACAATCTCACAGTTGTGAAATGGAAAGTTTGTGGGGGAAAAAAACAAATGCTTTGGTTATTACAGCGTTACTACATTCATAAAATATATTTCATCGGGTGGGGGGGGAGTTTACACAGGGGGTAATGAGATTTTTGCTTTATACATTATTTATCACCGCTTAATCCAGGTACTGTGGGTTATTTTTTTATTCCTTCCTTTTCACAGCTACAAAACACTTCGGTATTTCTAATTTATTTCTGCTTACAATACAGATGTTCTCAATTGTGTTTCTAACTACATTTCAACCGTTATGATCGCGTTTATTTGTTTGTGTCAGCACAGAGGTAGAGGTTGGATGTGCAAGGCACAACAGTGAGGTTTCTAAGATGCCTGGATAAAGGGCTTGCATGGGGTCAGGGGTGTGCTGGTGGGTAGTGTGCCTACTTACACATGTACACAGCTCTAGATTTGATCTTCAATAGTGAAAAAACTAGACATGGTACCTGCTTAAAATCCCAGCACAGGTTACTAGAGGCAGGAGGATCAGAAGTCCAAGGTCAACCTCACCTACATAGCCATATATTAAGTCTGAGGCCAGACTTGTCTTTAAAAGTTTTTTTAAAAAGAATCAAGAAATGAAAACAGGTGACATAGTCTTCCTCATTAGTTCATAGACTCTGCGGGACACAGGCCCTGCGGGTGGGAAGGCAGGGCAGTAGCCCCCACTGGCACAGAAAGGTCATATGCCTTTAAAATTGCACTTTGGGGATGGCCATTTGGAAGGAACATTTGGACAACATTTGGGTTACGTCCTCACAATGAATTTCCAAGCTGTTGGTAACAAACTAAAGAAAACGCAGCCTGCCCTGAACACTAAGAAACAAGCGTGTAAAAGCCTTGAAGGTCATGTGTAAATATTGACATTTTAATTTTATTTAACATACCAAGCTGGGGTTTCCCGTTGCTTATCTTGCTGTAAAAGCTCCTCACCTCCCCTTGCACTGCCCCACAGATTGTCGGGAAAAGATCTACACAGAGCAGCCATGGGCACTCTGCCCTGCCCTCTTTGCTAACAAGGCTTAGTTTTGTTTGTGCAAAAATCTGAGTCAGAGGGGTGTTCCTGCACTCTCATCTCCAGCACGGACCGATGCACCTGATTAGATAACAGAAATCTGTGGGCTGGATGTGCATGTAGTGACACGAAAGCCAAGATGTAAAAGCATGGGGTGGGGGAGAAAGAGAGGGAGAAAAGACACAGCCCTCCCAGTCACTCAGAGGCGAGTCCGGTGTCTGAAACCAACGTTATTTGGGGAACCAACAACTGGCTGCTTTGGGTAATTCTATGAGTGCTCAGTGGTAGCCTGAGGAGGAAACACAGCACGTCCACAGTTCTCTGTCCTCCTCTCAAACTAGGACCCCACCTGCAGAGATGATTTACATCAAAGTCCCATTCTGAAGGTGAGACTCAGGGAAAGGCCATTCTGCCCACCTGGGTTGGACTCCCTTGCACACTTGAACAACTTCACTGAAGCATTTGAGCTTAGCCCTACTAAAGCATTTGAGCTTAGCCCTACTAAAGCCCTAGAGCAGCCTGCAGCCTGCAGCCTGTGAACTTGTCCTGTCTCCCCCAAGTCGGGTCACTGGGATTTTCTCATGCAGGCTTTGTGCATTAAAATGTAGGTTCAGCAGAACTGAAAGGCCAGAGAGTTGAACCAGGAAGAGACCCACGGCCACTGCCAATGGTCTTCAGCCTAAAAGGCCTTTTGTGTGTATAAAGAAGAAAGGGGATGTGAGGACAAGGTGGTCTTTTGATGCTTCATGACTCAAGCTCCCTGACTTAGCACCAAAATCAGGAGTTGGCGCTGGATAGATGAACCACAAGGTAAAAGCAATTGCTACCCAACTTGAGAATGTGAGTTGGATCCCCAGGAACCACATAGGTCGTTTGACTTCCACCCATGCTCTTTGGGCACGCACTTGGACACACTAAATAAGTAAGTAAATAAATAAGAAAGAAAGAAAGAAAGAAAGAAAGAAAGAAAGAAAGAAAGAAAGAAAGTTTTTAATTAAAGAACAAAACAAAAATCATAATGGGGGAAAAAACACGTCCTCTGCATTATTTGGGGAAGTAGCAGGTCAGTCATTTATGATCTGGCCTCAGAGTCCAAACAATATAGCAACCATATCACTGGCTTCAATGTTAATCACCTGGTTCACTCCTGCTTTGCAAGACTTACCTAATTCAGCTATTGAACAGCAAACTGCATCACAACATGCCTCAAACATATACTGTTTTGTTTTTCAATACTACTGGGTAGGCTGGGGCAGTCCAGGTGAAACCTTCCCAGGGTGTAAGATGGTGTCCCCCATCCCTCGGCTGAGGTCTGCACATTTCCTCTCACCCCTCAGATGGTCTCCGCTGCACTCCCCCCATTAGCTTTCAAAGTTCCCTTTTCACCACCAGAAAACAAGTACCTTCATGTACTGCACTGAGCTGCACTAATTGGTTTTGCATTTTTCACAAACCCAGAAAATTTCCATTTTAAGAGAAAGAAAGAAAGCCAAAAAAGAGTGAATCATTACAGATGGAATGTCAGACACCACGGCCTGGGGTAAAAATGTCGCTTGGGCTGGTAAGTACATTCCCAGTGTCTGCAGAGCAGACAAGCTGGTGAAGTTCAGCACCCATGGGTAGGCTTGGTGGATACCAGGATAGGTTCCTGTCCATCTTCCCACCCTGAAAATTCTCCCCATTCCCCACAGTACCTCACTACTGTGACATTTTAGCCACAGTGTACATAGTACTTCTACCTACATACTCAGGACATAGACTATTCAATGGAAACTCAATTAACACTATCCAGCTATCCTGGTTATCTTCAAGGTCTTTACACCTCTCCATAAAGAAAGGAGCAGTGCTACACCGCACCACACCATAACACACACACACACACACACCACAGAGGCACACATGGACGCACACACAGAGGTCACAAGAGGTAGTCACATCCTCTGGAGCTAGAGTTGCAGGTGGCTGTGAACACCTGGACATAAGAGCTGGGGGAAAACTTGAGCCCTCTGCAGGGCAGTGTACCCTTCGTAACTATGAAGTGTACCCTTCGTAACCATGAAGCTATCTCTTCAGCCCCAGAATTTATTATTTATATAAAGAAATGAGTTCCTCTAGGTACTCCTGACTTGTTTTAGACAGAATACCTTCTCTGCAATGTGACTTCTTCTAGTCACTCACACTTAAACCTCCACACAAGTAGGTGAGAGGATGGAAAAGACTAATCTGAGATAATGGGTCCGAACACATCAATGCTATAAATTTTCAAGGAAGAGTATAGTTCCAGTGAGTGGCAGTTCTTCATTATTTAGAAAGAACACCCAATTCTCAGCAGATAGAATGTTTAATAAAACAGGGGTGTTCTCATCTGTCACATGGAGGAATGTCATGGTCAATGAGATTAACGGTTCTAAGCCTTGACAGGTCAGTTCAGACAGATGTTCTGAAATTCAGAAAAGGAGCCATCCTGTTGACCAAAGTAGGCCATTGTTTGGAGGAGAAGCATAAGCAACATCAAAGTAATGGGGACCAGTATGCATCTCCCCTGCTTCCCAACTGACAGTGCAATATGACCAGCCACCTCAGGTTCCTGACATCAAACCTTTTCCACCATGATGGGCTCAAACTGAGAGCTAAGATAAACTCTTCCTTCGTGGGGTTGCTTTTGATGGGCACTTTGTCACCATGGATGCAAAAACTGGACTCCCATCACACCTGTAGCTTGAGCCACAGTGGTCCTTGTTCCTTCTTCAAAGGGGTGATTGACTGATTGATTGATTGCTTTTATAATGCTAAACTTCAGACTCACATTCACCAAACAAGCTCTCTACAATTGAGCTACTTCCCAGCCATTTTCTTTTAATGTTTTATTTGGTAACTACTAATTCATCCAAGATGGCTCTAAGCTTATTCTATATCCCAGCAGGACTTGGACTTCCAATCTTCCTGTCCCAACCTCCTGAGTTGTTAATAGTCCTGCACCGCCAAGTCCAGCTTAAACTTATGTTAATAAAGAACCATGAGTTCACATTCAATCAAACTGTTCACAATAAAAAGCAGAAGCTCTGAGGATATGCCTATAACGTATTTATAAATTTAGCATAATCTGATAATATTAAAATATCTTTTTTAAATCTCAGAGTCATGCCATCTATATTAGTCAGAGGGATAAGGAGTGCTCTTGGAAGGAAGGCATGGAAGCAGGAAGCTATGAGATCACACCTTCAAATACAAGCATGAAACAGAAGGAAAGAACCAGGAATGGGGTGAGATTATAAAACTCTCAAAGCCCATCCCTAGGTACATACTGTAAGGCTGGAACTTCTAAACATCCCAACAACAACAAATGGCGCCCAAAGCTTTAACTATCCAAACCTAGGGCAAGAGTCAGTCATTGCTCATTGCAGCCACCACATCCTTCTTAAAGCAAGCAAAGACTCAAAAATGTACATTATCACATCAAAACGCAAAGCTGGCAGATGACAGTGGAGTTAGACCAACTCAGAAATGTCCTTCCCTGGAACATTATTACTCAACCAGGGAAGGCCATCCCTTTAAATGGAGATTTCTTAAAGGTTAGAACATAAATGAACAAGTCTCCTCTAAACCTGCCATACAAAGTATGTCCCCCAAAACAGCACAGGAAGCTGTGTGATGGTGTCTATATTGATGGGATTTGAAAGGCTTAATACCATGTCTGATTCTTCCAGTTTGCTTCCTGAAGGTAAATTATTGTGTTCTGAGTCTCAGTTTCTCCATCTCTGAAACAGGAATAGTCTTACCTGTCCTTAGAGCAAGTTGCAAAAGTAGATGAGATAATGTAATCTAAGTATGTCATGAATATAACCATGCAATTTAATTCATTTATCCGTGAGTTGGAGAGCACTGTCATCATATGCTGAGCTCATATTGTTTGTGTTGTTTATCTTCTTGCTCAGGGCAATTGCTAATAGTGTGCACTATAATTTCCCAGTCAAATGGAACATGAAAGGCTTTGAGGGACATTCTTTTTTAATCATATTCATGCGGAAAGGTACAGACTTCTTAGTCACTGTGGGAAAACTAATCTTGGAAAGGGATTCATATCTCAAAGAATTATAAGAAGATAAAAGATAAGGTATATGAAGAAATTCTATACATGGGAACAGGCACTGGTCTTAGTGTTCTTTCAATGGAAATTTGTTCTAGATTCCACTATGTGTTAGTTCTCACCAAGATGATATTTAAAATGAAGACTGTCTATCAAAGCTCTCTCCTGACCAACAATGGCTGAATACAGGGCAGTGTTTGAAACATGCTTCGCTGAAGGATGAATTTTGACCCTCAGAAGCATCCCACCCTTCATACAACACTGCAGGGATTTTGCAGCATTAATCAAACCAATGGATTCAATGAATAATAACTAGGAATGATGTAGGAGTTTCTTGGTGTCCCTATAAAATCCATCTTCCTCATTGCAAACTATGCCAAAATAAGCATTCAAGCATAAGAAAAACTTACAAGTTGCTCAGTGAATTAGCTTTAAGACAGGGCCCGTAATGTTTCTGATTGTTTCCCTAAACCCCTCCTTCAAGTACATTTCATGCTCAGAAGAATAAAGGATAATTGTGTGAGCCTTGCCAAGTCCTCCTGGGTACAATGGCCACCTGGGTGGGCCTTGCCAAGGCCTCCTGTGTGCAGTGGGATAGTCAATGTGTAGAACTATCTTGAGCTTGTCACGGACCTTCGCACACTCAGCTGAGGTGAGATGAAGTGCATTGATGCCTCATCCACCCCACCTATCTCACCACCATTTCAGCGACTCACAGAAAAACAATCGAAAAGCCAAGAACCAAGTCATTGAAGGCTCTGTCAGGGCCCTGAAGGCTGAAGTAAGAACCGAGAAACCTCCAAGAGCCTGTGGAATTTTGAGTTCTGGCACCCTGCTAGTCAATCTCACTAGATAAGCAGCAGGACCAGTTATTTCAGTTCACTGTCACCTATGCTCGACAAGCTGGGTTTGTCTGTCGCAACTCCACGGCGTGTTCATTCACAGAAACGTAGGCATGGCTACATGAAGTCCATGGTCTTCCCTTGGCAAACAAACCCACCTGAATGGAGGAAACACTTAACTCATCAAAGGCAACCAATGTTGTGGGTTACTCTATGGTGCATTTGTCATGATTACTTATGTCCTTACTTATGGTCAAGAGAATATGGAGAGCTCTCTTTCATGTAATTCTGTAGGAATTAATATAGTGTAGCCAGACAGGTGTCAGTAGATTAGATTCCTTAGGTGTCAGTGTTAAGACTTTTCATTTCTTTATTGAAAAACTATGAGCTTACATCATGCCATCTGACTTCTGGTTCAAGAAACTTCAACAAAACTGAATGCCTTAAAATGCATCCTTAAGAGTTGACAGTCAAACAGTTGTGGATCCTAAGCCAAGACTGTGGCAGATGGAAGACATGTGAGACAGCAATGACAACCATACAAACAGATACAAAGAAGCGACCCAGCCAAAACTAGAGGAGCTGATAGAACAGCCACTGACTAAGACCCGACACGTTTATTTTGATTTAATCTCTTTAAGTAGCCTAATATCCTTGAAAAAAAAAAGTAGATACTATTCAAGAGGAAAGTGACATTGGAGGTGGGAGGTGTCATCTCTATTTGCTGGGATAAAACACCCTAACTAAAAGCAACCTAGAATAGGAAGCACATTCACATGGCTTACAATTTCAAATTATAATCCATTATTGATGGGAAATGAAGGCGGAGACTCAAGTAGCTATTCCCATCACATCCATAATCACGAACAGCAAGAAATAAGTGTGCACAAGCTGCCTGCTCCGGCGCCGACCTAGCTTTTGCCTCTCCTAGATACTTTGGGACCTCCTTCTCAGGGAGGCTGTGTTTTCCTTCATCCATTAATAATCAAAGCAATCTGCCGTAGACGTGCCCAGAGACCAACTTAGACAAGACAATTACTCAGTTGAGACTCAATTCTCAGGTGTTTCTAAGTTGTGGCAAGTTGACATTTAAAGCTAACCATCATGCTATGCTACGGTAAAAAAAAAAAGGAGTGGTTGTCCATACCCCCATGGTCTCAGCACTTAGACGGTGGAGGCAAGAAACCTAGGAGTCCAAGGCAGACCTTGCCTATAGAGCAAGACTGAGATTAGTCTGGCTATCTGGGATCTCATTTCATAAACAATCACTACCACCTCACAAGGAAAATGTTCAATTTATAGTTTCACTATCTATAAGATACTTTCAGAAGCACATTTATTGATCCAATAGCATTTAAAGAATTCAGTTTTTCTACCAAGCATTGTACTGGAGATATGAATATAAAGAGATAGTTACTTATCTTCATGAACTTTCAAATCATGGCAAATAATGTTGGCTCATGATAGATACATTCTTGAAAGAATGAATGTATAGGCTCATGAGCTAAATTTACAAGAAAGGGAACTAAGTGTAGAAAAATCACAAGTAGCATGATGGACTTAAGTTCTAGCGTGGAAGTCTAAAGTGGTAGAGCAAAAGAGCGAAGCAAGTACAGAGCTGGTTAGCCGTGCCAGTCACTCCCGAATACCGTACGAAGAACACTCTAATCTTACATTACGTTAATTAAAGAACAGAGCCTGGAATGAAGGACAGCATACGCTACTGTGCACTATCAGGTCATATCTAGAATGTAACGTTCCGTTCCAGATGCTACACACTGAGTTAACTTCAAGAAAAACAGAATGGTGGGCAGGCTATACACATCACCCCATGTGAGAAATCATTTATTTTGTGTGTTTATCATACTAATCATAAAGAGAACTCAGTGCCTGGTGCTTTGCAGGCATTTTCTCATTGAGCTTTCAAAATCCTTTGCGTGAAGGGCAGATACCTCATTTCGCCCCCCTTCCTCCCTACCCACCACCACCCCCACCATCCCCACCCCAGTTCACAAATAAGAAAATCCAAGCTTCTCCAGTCTTACACCTCCTTAAGGAAAGAAGAGGGATGTTACAAAGAAATGTAGGGGAGTGCTGGCTTGAAACAGAGAACCAAATAGACATGCATGGAAAACTTCTCCCACTATGTATTGTTTTAAATATGTAACAATTTTTAGGTGTCTCACACAGATTCCCTCTCAGGCTTTTCCACTCCATTTTAAGTCAAATTGGCTATTTCCTTGAAGGAGGGCAATTATATTAATTGCAGAGTTCTCTGCTTTCTATCTACCAGGGCTCAGAGTTCAGATATTTGAGGTGGTACCCTTCTGGGGAAACACATTTCTCATGTCTCTGCGTTTCTGTTCCTAAAAGCTACCTCAGGGGCCGGAGTAATCCAAGTATTAAAGATGTTTAGCTTTGATTTTGCAAAAAATGCAGCATCTGGAGCTAGCCTTTACAGCTAGCAACTGCCCCTTCCCTCCGTGCCACCCTGGAGCCAGGGTGGGAGAATTACAAGTCACCCTGCGTTTTGAAAAGAAGTGACCCATTTCCAAGTTGCAATCTACTTGAAATAATCTCCCCAATTACATGGAAGTAATTTACTCTATATTTACTTTCTGAGCTGGACTATCAAATATCTCTTCCTCTCACCCCCAGGGGCAGCCGCTGGGATTAAAAGTTCCCCTACCTGCCTGGCTGGAGCTTTAGGATTTAACTCTTCCTTGCCTCCGTGAGGGTGAGCAAAATTTTCACCAAAGACTATCTGCTTCTAGTCAGGGTTGACCTCTAGACCCTTTAGCCCTAAGATATGTCCCTGCTGTGTTAATAATATTTATATTAGACCCAATCTATTTCCAAAGGTGTTGGTTGGTTGGTTTTCATACATTGAGACCGGCCTATATGAAACTGAGCCGTGAAAGGACAATACTTCAGTTGAAAATGAGTACACTGTGGCAATGTCATACAATGCGACGCTAAATGGCTGGATGTGTTGGGTACTTGATGGTCAAGTAAAACTCAAGTGGACCTAAAGTTAGAAAGCCCTCGGGAGAGTAAAGAAGCCCCTTTCACTGTCCAGGGGCAACTACCAAAGTACAGAGAAATAGACTTTTGGTCTCCAATTCCCCATCCTGGTAAAGGTTTCCAAGTCTGAGTAATTCCTCCACCAGGCTTTTTAAGTTGGGTATACAGCTCACTGGGAGTAGCAGGTATAGAACCCCAGGTTCACTCTCCAGTACAAAGAAGAAAACTGAATAAAGCAACTTCACCCATAGCACCAGAGAGTCGTGGGTGAGCTGCACGGGTTTTGTCTGTTTTTAATCTGATACAGTGGGCTATTTTTTATGCTTTTATAGATTTGTAAGAATTCTGAGCAGAAAATACAGGCAGCTCCTACTTCCCACTTCTCTGCACCGCTCTGACCCATCCTCCCACCCCACCCCTATTTCCCCATCATTAACTTCTTGCGAGGAGCATATTTCGGCCGAGGAGTACAGGTTCACTATTCTTAAGTTCCCTGACCCTAAGAAGACCGGGAAAGTGGTCAGACGCATCTCTGCCCCAAGTAGAACTCCTTCTGTCAACTGCTTGGATGAGCCATTCTCCTAAGAACTCTTGACCTCAGCAGCAGCATGGCCCAGAGGCAACCTCTCCCCTCCCCCCAGAGAAGGCAGACAGGGGAATGGACAGGGAACAGGAGGCAGGATGGCCTCTGGCAAGAGTTTGAGGACAGCAAGTTTCAACAGGGTACTGCACAGAGCTCCTTGGTTGCTTTATCTCATTTAATTACAGCAGACTAATCCTTACATGGGTAAACTATTTATTCAAAAACAGGGCTGTGCACCCATCCGGCAAACCGGGGAACATAGTTATCGGTGAGAGCTGCCCCCTTCAATGGCTCATAGGGGCTGTACTTTGAGAGGAAGGGCCTCTTTCTGGTGCCTGGCCCTTGTCTAGATCAGCTGTTAATTGCTAATGAATTGAACTTTCCAAGGAGATAAGAATAATGTTATTTTGTTTGCACACAGACTGCATGACTAACAAGAAGGATAGAAATAAAACCATTCTGAGCATTATCTTTGGGTGGACACGCATTGACTGTGTTCAAGTGAAGCCAGCAGGTGATGGCTCCCCCACAAGATTAGGTTGTTATTGCGGAAGACGAGGTTTGTACACTGTTAAAACCCAAGTTAATAAGTTCACTTAAGACATTATGCCTAATTATGCTATTTGTCAGTAGGGGAACCTGTTTCCCAAACCTTAAACCATCCTGACGCACCAGTGTGAATCTGAGCTGTGTAAATATGCCAAGTGAACACCGTAGGATTCTGAGCGGACCACACTCACACCATGATGTTTATGAAAACAGGCGAGAGCAAGGCCTGAACATTCTTGACCCCAGGATGATGCTGATTTTTATGCTCCTGTAGCTATCATGGCAAATAAATGTAGAGGGGAAAGTTTGTGCCTTTATTTTTGGAAACGTAATATTAAAAAAAAATCTGTAAGCATCTTTTCTACCGTAGTCTCTGGCCACTGAGTTGCTTGGGAGGAAGAGGGAGGGGATGTTCATGTGTGGGTTTGTTCCAGTTCAATAAAGAAATATTTCACGGACCAGGATAAAGGAACGGGGTCTTCAGCTCTGAGTCACCATCTGGACTTGGCTTATGGCTTCAAGGACTGTGTTCCCGTCCTTGGGTGGGTGTGGTATGCTGTGATAAGCAAACCTAGCACAGTTTGGGCTGTGTGATAAGTATAACAATCAGAATACCCAGAGAGGGGTGTGTGTGTGTGTGTGTGTGTGTGTGTGTGTGTGTACATACAGAAAGTCAGTTCAATGGAGGTTGAAATATTTGAGAATCATTCGCCATAAGTCAAGACATTTCAAAATCTAATTTAATTTGATTAATTGGAGATTGAAATCACACACTAAGGCCTTAGGAAATCTCATGGTGAATTAAATCAAGTGGATCATTTTGTATCTCAAACTTTCCCTGTGGCTTCCAGGCAGAAACTATAAACTCCAGGAGTTTATGAGGCAATCGCTCACACAGAAACACACACACACACACACACACACACACACACCTGGGCTCTGACTTCCAACATGTAAGAGCCTGCATCTATCCAATCCATCCCACCCTTCCTCCAACCCCCCCCCTTTAAATACTTACAACCAATGATCTTGCTGCCCCTTAAGATTCAACAGCATTCAGTGATTTATTTGCTTATTTATTAGTTAGTGCGGTGCTGCAGACCATTCCCTGGGGTCTCCTGAATGTTAGGGCAATTCTAACACTGGGCAACAGAGCCTCAGCCCATAATAATTGAAGTTTATATAAAACTCTTCATCTTGCCCAAAATTGAGCTCATTGTTCCTGAAACCACTGTCTTTGTCTCTGCATTCAACAGTTTTCCGGTGGCTCTCCATGCTCTTCCTGCCTTTCCTCACACTTCCACAAGCAGCTCAGGGTGGCCCCCTGCTCCTTGACCCTTCATTCCCCATTCCTTCCTGGGACACAGTACATCCCCTCAGCTTCCCTGGTTTTCCACAATTCTGATCCATTCTTAAATACTAGCTATATCTTGTCTATAAGCTCAATCAAGAATGTTTAACCAGGTCTGGCAAGATGGTTCCATGAGTAAAGAAAGTATTGGGTGTCAAATCTGTCAACCTGGGTTCAATTCCCAAGAACCCATGATAGAAAAACAGAACTGGCTCCTACAAGTTGTTCACTGATCTCCATACATATTCTATGGCGCATTAGCACACATACTCTACAATACATGTGTGTACATCCATGTGCACACACACATACACACATATTTAAGGCTGTTTAGATAACCCTATTTGGGTTAGCATTTCTGAGCCTGTCTAGTTCTCCTTGTTTCTAGTAATCTCTATTTAAGCTTTGGGTGTCTGTGTGCCCACCCCAGTATTACATAAGCATCCATGGAACCACTAATAGTTATTATCTGCTTTACCGTTAGGAATAAAGAAATAAAGAAGGTTCCATCTCAAAGTGCCCCTCCCTCTCAGGAAAGAAGAGACATACATGTTGATTAAGTCAGTGTTCAGCATAGGCAAGTGCATAGAACACATACTAAGCAAGGACGCTGAGGAATCGGGAGTTCATCTCCTCGCCAGCAGCCCTCTCTTCTATTTAACAGTGAGGCTCAGTACTATCTTCCCATATTCAATTCATTAAATATTCTTTCTAGCCCACGCCTTTTCCTGGATTTCAGTAACCATCTCCAGATCTATCTATCTACACTTCCTGGAGATTTGGGGCTCACGTCCGGGTAGCATTCAACTTAGGAACTGTTTGCTATGTATTCACTTTGCCTTCTTACATGGTCAGCAGCTTCCGGTTTGAGAGGGGAATCACTATCTCCCTACTGCTTTTCAATTCTTTACACTTCTGAAAACACAGGAACCACTCAATAAAAAAACAAACAAAATAAACAAACAACAAAAACAAACAAAAAAACCATCAGATAGCAAGACATGGTAGCCCACAACTGTAATCATAGAACTTAGGAGTTAGAGGCAGGAGGGTTAGAAGTTCATTGTCCTCCATTGCTACAAAGAGAGAGAGAGAGAGAGAGAGAGAGAGAGAGAGAGAGAGAGAGAGAGAGAGAGAGAGAGAGAGAGAGAGAGAAGGGAGAGAGAAAGAAAGAAGCAGGTGACTGATGATGATGATGATGACAATGATTGATTGATTGATTGATTGACTGACTGACTGACTGATGATCCCTGACTATCTCCCCTGCTCCTCTTACCAACATGGACAGCACATCTCTATACACAGTAGGCATTTAATGATAGAAGAATATGAGACATGAGGAAAGGCAAGGAACTTGAAGTCAACAGATTCAAGTTTAAATTCCTATCCAACTTCCCTAGCCAGCTTGGTCTTAGGCAAGTTTAGTTTTACTAACCCTTGAATTCCTTAACTTAAAAATGGGGACTGATGAACAAACTTTATTTCCATTTCAAGTGAGTCAATGAGCTTGTGAATATAAGCATCCTCACACGGTGTTTGGCACATACGAAGGAGTCAAACAGACTGTGTCCTCCTTTCTCCATTCCTATCCATTTTTGCCAAGAAAAAAAACTGGCAAGAAATTATAGAGATACTTAGAACCCCAACACCTGTGTGTTTGGGGTTACTAAACAGCCCTGCATGCTTTTCTCAAGCATCCAACAAGTCGTGCTAGAGACCAACATTATCCTCCTTGTGCCTAGCTCACCACAGAGAAAGTGACAGGTTTGTGTATCATTTACTCTTTTCTGCAGGTATAAATGTAGTAAAAACATCATGATGGTCCACTTCAATACCTCTCAAAACCATGTGGTACTCTTGAGTTAGAGACAACCATATATTCAGACGGTTTGAATGTGAGATCATTCTTGCAACCCACAGAAAGGGTTAAACATTCCTGCTAGAAAAGGATTCAGTGCTCTGGTTCTAAATGTCATGGGAACGTGGCCTGGAAAAGCTGAGGGCCATTGCATTATACAATTACCTATTTACTGGAGACAGTATATTTAATAACTAATCATCTAATCTAATAATACTGAGGACTATCAGACTCAAAGGTCAAGTGTTTAAGATTAGGGAGAAAGCTGCCTTAAAAGTACCTCTCCCAGAGCCTCACAGATCAACAAGTCCCCCTTTGATGTGCCATGCCTCCATCACTCCCCAGCTGTTAAGGAGTTTGGAAATGCCACTCTCTTTCAAACATGGGCTGTTTATTACATACATGCTATTTGCAAGAGTTTTATTCTGTGATATTTTTCTTTTTTTTCTTTTGTATTAGATATTTTCTTTGTTTACATTTCAAATGTTATCCCCTTTCCTTGTTTCCCCTCAGAAAACCAACTATCCTATCTCCCTTCCGTTACTCACTAACCTACCCACTCCACTACACTGGGACAATGAGCCTTCACAGGACCAAGGGCTTTCCTCTCACTGATGTCCAACAAGGCCAACCTTTACTACATATGAGGCTGGAGCCATGGGTCCCTCTTTGATTGGTGGTTTAGTCCATGGGAGTTCTGGGGTTACTGGTTGGTTCATATTGTTGTTCCTCCTATGGGGCTCTGAAACCCTTCAGCTCCTTGGGTCATTTCTCTAGCTCTTCTCCATTGGGGATCCTGTGCTCAGTTCAATGGTTGGCTGAGAGCAACCCCCTCTGTATTTCTCAGGCACTGGCAGAGCCTGTCAGGAGACAGCTATATCAGGCTTCTGTCAGCAAGAGCTTGTTAGCATCCCTAATAATGTCTGGGTTTTGGTAACTGTATATGGGATGGGTCCCCAGGTAGGGCAGTCTCTGGATGGTCTTCCCCTCAGTCTCTGCTCCATACTTTGTCTCCACATCTCTTACCACGGGTATTTTGTTCCACTTTCTAAGAAGTACTGAAGTATCCATACTTTGGTCTTACTTCTTCTTGAGCTTCATGTGGTCTGTGAATTATATCTTGGGTATTCAGAACTTCTGGGCTAATATCCACTTATCAGTGAGTGCATACCATGTGTGTTCTTTTGTGATTGGGTTACCTCATTTGGGATGATATTTTTTAGTTCCATCCATTTGCCTAAGAATTTCATGAATTCATTGTTTTTAATAGCTGTGTAGTACTCCAATGTGTACATGTACCACATTTTCTGTATTCATTCCTCTATTTAGGGACATCTGAGTTCTTTCCAGCTTCTGGCTATTATAAATAAGGCTGCTAAGAACATAATAGAACATGTGTCCTTGTTACATGTTGGAGCATCTTCTGGGTGTATACCCAGGAGTGGTATAACTGGGTCCTCTGGTAGTATCATGCTCAGTTTTCTGAGGAACAGTCAAACTGATTTCCAGAGTGGTTGTACCAGCTTGCAATCCTACCAGCAGTGGAGGAGTATTCCTCTTTCTCCACATCCTCGCCAGCACCTGATGTCTCCTGAGTTTTTCATCTTAGCCATTCTGACTGGTGTGAGGTAGAATATCAGGGTTGTTTTGATTTGAATTTCTCTGATCACTAAGGATGTTGAAAATTTCTTTAGGTGCTTCTAGCCATTTGGTATTCCTCAGTTGAGAATTCTTTGTTTAGCTCTGTACCCCATTTTTAATAAGGTTATTTGGTTCTCTGGAGACTAACTTCTTGAGTTCTTTGCATATATCGGATATTAGTCTTCTATCGGATGTAGGACTGATAAAGATCTTTTCCCAATATGTTGGTTACTGTTTTGTCCTATTGACAGTGTCCTTTGCCTTACAGAAGCTTTACAGTTTTATGAGGTCTCATTTGTCAATTCTTGATCTTAGAGCATGAGCTATTGGTGTTCTGTTCAGGAATTTTTCCCCTGTGCCCATGTGCTTGAGGTTCTTCCCCACTTTCTTTTCTATTAGTTTCAGTATATCTGGTTTTATGTGGAGGTCCCTGATCCACTTGGACTTGAGCTTTGTACAAGGATATAAGAATAGATCAATTGGCATTCTTCTACATGCTAACTACCAGTTGAACCAGCACCATTTGTTGAAAATGCTGTCTTTTTCCACAGGATGGTTTTAGCTACTTTTTCAAAGATCAAGTGTCCATAGGTATGTGGGTTCATTTCTGAGTCTTCACTGATCTACCTGCTTGTCACTGTAACAACACCATGAAGCATTTATCACGATTGCTCTGTAGTACAGTTTGAGGTTGGGGATGGGGATTCTGCCAGAGTTTTTTATTGTTGAGAATAGTTTTCGCTATCCTGGGTTTTTTTGTAATTCCAGATGAATTTGCAAATTGCTCTATCTAACTCTGTGAAGAATTGAGTTGGAATTTTGATGGGGATTGCATTGATTCTGTAGATTGTGTTCAGCAAGATGGCCATTTTGACTATATTTATCCTATCAATCCATGAGCATGGGAGATCTTTCCATCTTCTGAGATCTTCTATTTCTTTCTTCAGAGACTTGAAGTTCTTGTCATATGAATCTTTCACTTGCTTAGTTAAAGTCACACCAAGGTATTTTATATTATTTGTGACTGTTGTGAAGGGTGTTGTTTCTCTAATTTCTTTCTCAGCCTGTTTATCCTTTGAGTAGAGGAAGGCCACTGATTTTTTTTTTTTTAGTTAATTTTATGTCCAGCCACTTTGCTGAAGTTGTTTATCACATTTAGGAGTTTTCTGCTGGAATTTTTGGGGTAACTTAAGTATACTATCATATCATGTGCAAATGGTGATAGTTTGACTTCTTCCTTTCCAACTTGTATCCGTTTGACCTCCTTTTGTTGTCTAATTGCTCTAGCTAGAACTTCAAGTACTATACTGAATAGGTATGGAGAGAGTGGACAGTGTTGTCTAGTCCCTGATTTTAGTGGGATTGCTTCAAGTTTCTCTCCATTTAGTTTGATGTTGACTACTCATTTGCTATATATTGCTTTTACTATGTTTAGGTATGGGCCTTGAATTCCTGATCTTTCCAAGACTTTTATCCTGAAGGGATGTTGGATTTTGTCAAATTCTTTCTCAGCATCTAATGAAATGATCATGTGAGTTTCTTTTCTTTGAGTTTGTTTATATAGTGGATTATAATGATGAATTTCCATATATCGAACTATCCCTGCATCCCTGCAAAAAAGCCTCCTTGATCATGACAGATGATTGTTTTGATGTATTCTTGGATTGGTTTGCAAGAATTTTATTGATATTTTTGCATAGATATGCATAAGAGAAATTGGTCTGATGTTCTCTTTCTTTGTTGGGTCTTTGTGTGGTTTAGGAATCAGAGTAATTGGTGCTTCATAGAATGAATTGGGTAGGGTTCCTTTGGTTCTAATTTGTGGAATAGTTTGAAGAGTATTGGTATTAGGACTTCTTTGAAGGTCTGAGAGAATTCTGCACTAAACCCATCAGGTCCTGGGCTTTTTTAGCTGGGAGACTATTAATGACTACTTCTATTTCATTAGGGGTTATGGGACTATTTAGATTGTTTATCTGACCCCGATTTAACTTTGGTATCTGATATCTGTGTAGAAAATTGTCTATTTCATTCAGATTTTCAAGTTTTGTTGAGTATAGGTTTTTGTAGTAGGATCTGATGATATTTTGGATTTCCTCAGTTTGTTGTTATGTCTCCCTTTTCATTTCTGATTTTGTTAATTTGGATACTGTCTCTGTGCCCTCTGGTTAGTCTGGCTAAGAGTTTATCTATCTTGTTCATTTTCTCAAAGAACCAGCTCCTGATTTGGTTGATTCTTTGTATACTTCTTTTTGTTTCTACTTGGTTGATTTTAGCCCTGAATTTGATTATTCCTGCCATCTATTACTCTTAGGTATATTTGTTTCTTTGTTTTTCTAGAGCTTTCAGATGTGCTCTCAGGCTGCTAGTGTATGCTCTCTCCAGTTTCTTTTTGGAGGCACTCAGAGCTATGAGTTTTCCTCTTAGTACAGCTTTCATTGTGTCCCATAAGTATGGGTATCTTGCGCCTTCATTTTCATTAAATTCTAAAATGTCTTTAATTTCTTTATTTCTTCCTTGACCAAGTTATCATTGAGTAGAATGTTGTTCAGCTTTCACATGTATGTGGGCTTTCTGTTGTTTTTGTTGTTATTGAAGACCAACCTTAGTCCGTGGTGATCTGATAGGATGTATGGGATTATTTCAATCTTCTTGTATCTGTTGAGGCCTGTTTTGTGACGGAGTATATGGCCAGCTTCGGAGAAGGTACCGTGAGATGCTGAGAAGAAGGTATATTCTTTTGTTTTAGGATGAGATGTTCTAATCCATTTGGTTCATAACTTCTGTTAGTTTCACTGTTCTTCTGTTTAGTTTCCATTTCCATATGTCCATTGAGCATTGAAGTCGCCCACAATTATTGTGTGATTTGCAATGAGGGGTTTAAGCTTTAGTAAAGTTTCTTTTATGAATGTGGGTGTCCTTGCATTTCGAGCAGAGATGTTCAGAATTGAGAGTTCTTCTTTGTAGATTTTTCCTTTGATGAATATGAAGCATCCTTCCTTATCTTTTTTGAAAACTTTAGGTTGAAAGTCGATTTTATTTGATATTAGAATGGCTATACCAGCTTGTTTCATGGGACCATTTGCTTGGAAAATTGTTTTCCAGCATTTTACTTTGAGGTAGTGTTTGTCGTTGTCACTGAGGTGGGTTTCTTGTATGGAGCAAAATGTTGGGTCCTACTTACATATTCAGTCTGTTAGTCTATGTGTTTTTATTGGGGAATTGAATCCATTGATATTAAGAGATATTAAGGAAAAGTGATTGTTGCTTCCTGTTATTTTTGTTGTTAGAGGTGACATGTTTATGTGACTATCTTCTTTTTGGTTTCTTAAAAGAAGATTATTTTCTTACTTTTTCTAGGATGCAGTTTCCCTCCTTGTGTTGGATTTTTCCATTTATTATCCTTTGAAGGGCTGGATTTGTAGAAAGATATTGTGTAAATTTGGTCTTGTCATGGAATATCTTGGTTTCTCCATCTATGGCAATTGAGAGTTTTGCTGGGTATAGTAGCCTGGGCTGGCATTTGTGTTCTCTTAGGGTCTATGTGCCATCTGCTCAGGATCTTCTGGTTTTTATAGTCTCTGGTGAGAAGTCTGGTGTATTTCTGATAGGTCTGCCTTTATATGTTACTTGACCTTTTTCCCTTACTGCTTTTAATATTTTTTCTTTGTTTGGTGCATTTGGTGTTTTGATTATTATGTGACAGGAGGAATTTCTTTTCTGGTCCAATCTATTTGGAGTTCTGGAGGCTTCTTGTATGTCCATTGGTATCTCTTTCTTTAGGTTAGGGAAGTTTTCTTCTATAATTGTGTTGAAGATATTTACTGGCCTTTTAATTTGGGAATCTTCACTCTCATCTATACCTATTATCCTTAGATTTGGTATTCTCATTGTGTCCTGGATTTCCTGGATGTTTTGAGTTAGGAGCTTATAGCATTTTGAATTTTCTTTGACTGTTGTGTCAATGTTTTCTGTATATCTTCTGCACCTGAGATTCTCTCTTCTAACTCTTGTATTCTGTTGGTGATGCTTGCATCTATGACTCCTGATCTTTTTCCTAGGTTTTCTATCTCCAGAGTTGTCTCCTTTTGTGATTTCTTTATTGTTTCTACTTCCATTTTTAGATCCTGTATGACTTTGTTCAATTTCTTTACAAATTCCTGTTTGGTTGTGTTTTCCTATAATTCTTTAAGGGATTTTCGTGTTTCCTCTTTAAGAGCTTCTTCCTGTTTACCCGTGTTCTCCTGTATTTCTTTAAGGGTTGTAGTCCTCTATCAGTATCATGAGATGTGGTTTTTAAATCCAAATCTTGCTTTTCTGGTATGTTAGTGTATCCAGGACTTGCTGTTGTGCGAGAACTGGGTTCTGATATTGCCATGTATCCTTGGTTTCTGCTGGTTAGGTTCTTGTGCTTGCCTGTCTCCATCTGGTTATCTCTGGTGTTAGTTGGTCTTACTGTCTCTGGCATTTTATTCTTTAACCTCAATTATTTATGATATCCTTTGTCATCTAATTTTAAGTACCTGATAGCTTCAAATCCCAGAACTTTGCTCACCATTTCTCTGCGTGTATCATCTTTGGAAAAAGACACAGATACTCTTGCTTCTTTTAGAAAAAAAAAACAGAAAAAAAAACATAACTGTTGAGATAGAATGAATTGCGATAATATAACAAATTAACTCTAAAGTCCTAGTGAGTTATCAAACAGAGTATTGTCTCATCTTTGCTCCAAGTCTATCTGCTGTAACCTGTTGCCACTCCCACAGGACCTGAAAATGTTGTCTTATCTATGCACAGAAATAAGGACCCAAGGTGGCTGATACAAACATGCCCATAGATACAGGTGATCACTCTCGAGGGGCTGGGTGCTTCATGAAGAGTGAAGGTAACCAGAACTCTTGAACATAAAAGAAAAGTCTAAGCATGACTTCCCAATGGGTCCTAGACAGAATCAAAATAGTGACTACAAGCGTTGATCCTGATGGATGTAAAATCTTCTCTTCATTCCTTGTTCTTAACTTTTTAAAAGTTTTTAAAGGCTTTACACTTTAAAAAAATGAACAGGTACTCTTCTCCAGTTTTCAACCATGCTTTATCCTCTACACATCCTTATGATAATCTTTTTTTAATTATCAAGAAGATAGTGACACCCCAGACCTACACCAGGGGTCACAACTCTGTTGTGTGTATGATCTATCTGAAGGGTAGAAACTACTAATCCTCTTGGACACGGACCTGAGGAAAACAACCATAAAGGAACAGTGTCTCTTGGTAGGAGAAAACTCTGACCAGAAAGAGGTACTGAGATGGTTCAATCTTAGATTCTGCTTTATAGCTCAGCCACTTTCATAATAACAAAGACAAAATGAGAGTAGCTGCTCACCTTTGCAGTAGATACTGGAGGCCTTCCAACTAGACTTTTCCTTAGACAAGAAAATAAATAATAACCCAACATGTCCTGAGAGCCACTTTGTTCCAGACAAGATACTAAGCAGATTACATATATGTAGCACTGCAAAGTAGACTGTGCATCCAGAATTTGTAGATGATACAAAAATACTAGAAGATTTATTTCTGCATATTTGGTACTCTTTTTAATTTAGTTTTCTGTGTATTGTATCATTCATATGATATGTAGTTGTGGTATCTATATTGAACATGTACTGTTCTCACATATATGCTGAGAACACAGGTTTGCTTAAGTTATTTAACTAAGACAGGATTGTTATTGATTTACAGAACAGGAAACAGGCTTAAGAAGGTTAAAATGACTTTGTCCAAAGTGTCAAAACTGGTAAATGGTAGAGTAAGAAAACTAAGCATCTGCTTCCAAAGTCCAGAGAGCCTAGCCTGCTCATGAAAGGAATTCCTTGTGTTCAAAGCCTGGTGCCTGAACACTAAGCTCATTTGCGCCTGCAGAAATGCCAAGCTCTGGGGTAGAATGAGCTATACTTTGATCATCTTCCACACTGAATTAAGGGGAAAAGCAGAAGAAAATAGAGGGGACCAAAGCCACCGTCACTAGGTAGTAAATGGAAAAGAATTTTAAAAAGTCAAAATCAAAGGTAAATGTCACAAATTCCAATGAACACCTGATTCCTTACCCATCTCTGTAATGCCCCTCTACAGAATTCTGATTTTTTCTCCTCCTCTCCCCACCCCTCACACACACACACTTGAACACATACACACAGGTAATCTGTTGCCATTTGAGTATGAAATAATGAAAGCCTTCTATTCCTAGCTCTGGAGAGCTCAGAGGCAATCAATGTGGATTGAGACACTGAGAACATCATCTTTGCTGATTGAGCACTGAGGGGTATGAATCCCATGTGGTCCTTAAAAGCTACACCCATGAGAGAAACACTTTACATTGTTCAAAATACTTACAGTTATGTATGACTGGTATCTTCAATCTTCTTAACCAGTAATGAGTGATTCTTGTCAACGCTACATTCAAAAGCACTAGACTCCATAGGATGCTTGTTGCAGATGGTTTTGAAACTCCAGAAGTTGGGCGTTTGGGAAGGAGGCATTGAACAACTCTATATTAAATACATCTTTTTCAAAGGAGGTGCTATGGAATTTTTTAGCTAGGACTAAATTTCTCTTGGTATCTTTGAGGTAGTGATAAAGATTTTTTTTTTCAATCACTATCAAACCCTTTTTGTGTGGCATTTCTGTAAGTTCTCAAACAATGCCACTGTTTTCATGTAAATTTTTTTCACTAAGACTGCTGCTTTGGGAAAGCCCAGAAACTTGTAGCTGAGTCACATAAAGTGACTAGTTATTGCCTCCCGTGGAAGACGCTCTGTGTTAATAATTATCTGAGAGCTGCTGTTCCTGTGCCCTTATTAAGTGATCCATGGTTCAAAATGTGAAAAGAGAGAGGGGGTCCTTCATGTTTTCATTAATTACTTCTGCCTAAGCTGCTGGTAGGACTCTCTAGACCTTATAGTATCTCTGGAATCTGGAGAACAACGCTCCTCCAAACCTCAGTGTCCTAGAACTTCATCTCATTGAAGACTGACCAGGGGTGGGGGTGGAGGAGCATGGAATTCCCCAGCAGAGGTTAGATTTCAATGAGATGTTTTCCTGTGCTTCAGACACCTGATTCTTGCCACCATGACAGCTAGGAGCAGAAAAACACAACCTGGAGTGACTTGCTAGAGAGGTGGGTTTTGTCAGGCCTACAGAAATAGAACTGAGCCTCCATAAGGAACTAGACATTCCCTCCTCTGAGGGCTCACTGTGATAAGAAACAACCTAGCCTATTTGAGTATTTCTTTTTTTTTTTTTAAATGTTCAAAAAGATTTTAAAAATTTTTTTTTTAATTTTATTTTATTTTATTTTTTTAATTTACATTCCAAATCACTTCCCCTTTCCCGTTTCCTCCCTCCCCGAAAGTCCCATAAGCCCCCTTCCCTCCCTCTTTTCTCCGTTCAACCCCCTCTCATTACTCTGTCCTGGCGTTCCCCTACATCCAGTCTTTCCAGGACCAGGGGTCTCTCCTTCCATCTTTTTAGAAATCTATTGATATGCTGATTGTGTCTAGGGTATTCTGAGATTCTGGGTCAATATCCCCTTATCAGTGACTTCATACCATGTGTGATCTTTTGTGATTGGGTTACCTCACTAAGGATGATATTTTCAAGTTCTGACCATTTGCCTAGGAATTTCGTGAATTCATTGTTTTTAATTGCAGAGTAGTATTCCATTGTGTAAATATACCACATCTTCTGAATCCATTCCTCCGTTGAGGGACATCTGGGTTCTTTCCAGCTTCTGGCTATTATAAATAAGGCTGCTATGAATATAGTGGAGCATGTGTCCTTATTGCATGCAGGTAAAGCCTCTGGGTATATGCCCAGGAGTGGTATAGCCGGATCCTCCGGAAGTGTCATGCCCAGTTTTCTGAGGAGCCGCCAGACTGCTTTCCAGAGTGGTTGTACCAGCCTGCAATTCCACCAGCAGTGGAGGAGTGTTCCTCTTTCTCCACATCCTCGCCAACAACTGCTGTCTCCTGTGTTTTTGATCTTAGCCATCCTGACTGGTGTGAGATGGAATCTCAGGGTTGTTTTGATATTTGAGTATTTCTACCCCTGCCCCTTCCGGCCCCTGCAGATGTTTCTATTAGAAAATCATAGCCAGTCCATTAAGACTTCTCCCGCTCACTCCCACCCCCAGCCTTGTTTCTCAAGGATCCCTGAGCTCCCTCTAAATTCTGAGCATACCTAGACAGCTCAGTTGACTGCAATGGGATGTATCAGGAGGGTACAAGGGGGAAGGAAAGACTTCGCAAACTCCATTTCCATTTGCAAAGGGCTCTATTCATGGATGCGTCTGAGTTTTAAAGGAAAAAAGACTTACATGAGCCCATAGTCCTTAAAGTACAGGGCACAGAAATACCAGCAGTGATGGCAAACTTTCCACAGTAACTATGTCTGCTAATTCCATCACTTGCCATTAAATGGCTGCTGACTTGTGTGAGCCTAGGTGCACCCCTCACTTAACTGTGTGTTTTTATAGAACTGACTACTGACTCCACTAGGAAGAATAGAAGGGTGTTGGTTTGGGGGTGAATGTCACTGGAAAAGAAAGAGTTCCCCTGAAGAAAGACATGTATGCTCATTAAAGCACTGGGTTGTTGGTCTTTTGTTTTTTGTTTTTAATCCAACACTGGTTCACCCTATCATTTGCCCCCCCCCCGCCACACTACTATGCCTTCCAATATATCCACCCATCTCATCTAGCCCACTCCAACTGTATTTTTTAATTTTTCTGTGGAGTTTTTGTTTTGTATTTGCGGATCTCTTTCCAAGGAGTCTGCTTGGACACTTTGGAAAAGTAGAATATTTTGCAGGAAGAGAATATGTGCTAACTCGTAAACAGGCCTTCCATCCCACTCCCAGTGTCTCCTTCTTCCTTCTCAGACAGAGGATCTATTACTAAAGAAGCAACACAACAAAGCAAGACATCTTTGTGTTCTGTCAAAGCTAAGTTTCAACTACAGCACGATGCAGGCCCGGCACTTCCAAGACCAGTCTGTCCAAACGCATCTCCAGCTGCAGCAGACCTGGTCTGAGGCAGGAATGGGAAGCCTTAGAAGCCAAGCCTGCAGCTCTACACAGGACTGTGGCAGAGGGGGAGGCTGGAGCCCCGTAGAAACCCCAGCAGCAAGGGAAAAACAGATTGACTCTCAGTGACTCATTTAGCTCCTGGATTGGACAGATCTCTCCCCTGCTGGCGATTTGGCTCTGCATCAATAGTTCGGATACCGGGCTGAATAGCTTAAAATAATTAGAGGGAAAAAATCTGAAAAACGGCTAGCCATCCAGCTCCTCACTCAGCGATGAAAGACACAGGACAAACGACATCTAGGTTATTAAATATGAAGTCACTGGATTTGCTGCACATTAGGTCCAAAAGCAGAGAACTGGATAAAACTCAAATTTATAAGTCAGCGTAGATGGCCTGTTTGTCCTTGAGGCAATCCATGAATTTTGGCTGGGCAAGCATTGTGACATGTGGAAATAATGGGGGGGGGTGAACAATGTTTGATTTCACCCCCACTCAGCCTCCACTCCCTGGGGAGGAAAAATGAAAATGTCAATAAAGAGTGTGAACGAGAAGAGAAATGGAGTCTGGGCCCAGAGTTTAGTAGTTGGCAGCTCAAACTTTATATACTTTAGGCAGACAGGCGGCTGGGTTTCCTGTACTTTATATCCAATGTACAAAAACAGAAGCAACAGGCTCATTCAGTATCAGTAAAGGTCAGTTAAAATTATAGAGACATCCTTTGGAGCAGATCCCCTGCCTTGTATTTGCATATTTATGAACTAGAGATTATGACAAGCCATTCCATTTATTAGAGCAGTGCTGCTATAGTTAATAGTCTGTCAGCATTTCCATTATAAACCCCGTTTTTCAGTGTTTTAATATCTCAGCTGTTAGAAAGCACATCAGGCTGAAAAGTGGTCTTCAGCCTCTTGGGCCCACAGCGGGGCCGAGCTGCTGCTGCTGGTGATGGGGCCTTGGAAGCCAACAAAGGCATTTAAATCAAGCCAACCATTGCTGCATTAGATGCTAACAGAAAGTAGAAAATCGAGGATTTGAGAAAGCTGGTTTAATTCTTACCTTCCGCTGCCCGCAAATGATCTCCTTCTCTCCCTCTCTTCCTCCCCTCTTTTGTTCATATGTACCAATGAGGCTTTCATTCTCTAAAGAAAAGACTGAGTTTTTTTTTTTCAAAGCAAAGAGTCAAAGTTTTGACTTGGCAAAGTGATCTCTTGTGCCTCGCTGGAATTGGGGAAAGGAAATCAAAGTAAAGCAAAGAAGTGAAATCCATCCATCCATCTTCCATCCATCTATTTGTCCATCCATCCATCCATCCTCCATCCATCAATCTATCCATCCATCTGTCCATCCATCCATCACCCATCCATCCATCTATCCTCCATCCATCCTCCATCTGTCCATCCATCCATCCTCCATCCATCCATCTGTCCATCCATCCATCCTCCATCCATCCATCTGTCCATCCATCCATCCTCCATCCATCCATCTGTCCATCCATCCATCCTCCATCCATCTATCCATCCATCCTCCATCCATCTATCCATCCATCCTCCATCCATCTATCCATCCATCCTCCATCCATCTATCCATCCATCCTCCATCCATCTATCCATCCATCCTCCATCCATCTATCCATCCATCCTCCATCCATCTATCTGTCCATCCATCCATCCACCCATCCATCCATCTATCCATTCATCTATCTGTCCATCCATCCATCCATCCTCCATCCATCCATCCATCTGTCCACCCATCCATCCACCCATCCATCCTCCATCCATCCATCCATCTGTCCACCCATCCATCTACCCATCCATCCTCCATCCATCCATCCATCCATCCATCCACCCATCCATCTATCTGTCCATTCATCCATCCTCCATCCATCCATCCACCCATCCATCCATCCATCTATCCATCCATCTATCTGTCCATCCATCCATCCACCCATCCATCCTCCATCTATCTATCTGTCCATCCATCCATCCTCCACCCATCTATCTGTCCATCCATCAATCCACCCATCCTCCATCCATCTATCTATCTGTCCATCCATCCATCCTCCACCCATCTATCTGTCCATCCATCAATCCACCCATCCTCCATCCATCCATCTATCTATCCATCCATCTGTCCATCCATCCATCCACCCATCTATCCTCCATCCATCCATCTGTCCATCCATCCACCCACCCATCATCCATCCATCCAAGTTAAATTGGCTCACACACCCAGAGACTAACAAGTCAAGCTCACAGGGTGAGCCAGCAGGCTGAAGACCTAGGGAAGCTGCGGTTGTTGCAATTCTAGTCTGAAGACTGTTAACCAAATCACTTCTTCCTAGGGGAGGTTAGTCTTTTAATACCTTCATCTGACTGGATGAGGTTCGACCACTTTACAGCACAATTAAACATTAGTCATCTGCTTTCTCTAGTCTACCTATTACTGAAACAATACTCACACACACACAAAAACAAACAAACAAACAAATAAATAAATAATAAGAGCCTTTGCAGCAACATCCAACCATAACTGATCAAATCCCTGAGTATTGTGGCTTACTCAAACTGACATATAAACTATCACACACACAAAAAAGTCACATGCTAAGCGCCTCTTGTATATGAAGTCTGATTTTGATGTGATTTTAATATTGATGGCACAATCCTTGTCTTCAAGGTACTTAGGTTTCAGTGTCTTACTGGCACCAAGTTTGCATAACAAAATTACTAAAATTTTCACAACCAACTACCCAAGTCCACACTGATTTCAACATCTGCTTTCTCTTTCCCTCACCAGGACATGCTCTCCACAGAGGTTCATTTCAGAGTGTGATTCAGCTGTGGTCTCAAGCGATGGTCCTGGTGTCAAGGGCATCTTGCCAGTCAGGAAGAGCCCTGCTCATTCCAAACCAAATTCTTGAAATTTTGACCTCCTAGGAAGCCACTTCTTAACTCAGCACAAGCAGAAGCTCCTTGGGGATTTGAGCAGAATTTGCAAAATGAGGAAGAAGGCAGTTGGTTCCTTCTCATTAGTAAGCCATTCATTAAAGTTGACAATGATGATTAACCATCATGTCTCTTGTCAAATTGACACCCAAGCATACCCCTTCAACCATAATAGCGGCGTCCCCTCCACTAGTTAACCTCCACAGGAAAGTTGACAGTTCCCTCACAGCTTGGGAGAGATTCTGGTGATCTCCTGCACAGAAGAGCATGCCCAGCCCAAACTTCCAATAGAAAGCACAAGGACTCTCTGTGCCCAATAGACAGCTGCACCCACCCCACCCCCCTGCCCCGCTGCCTCCGACTTTAGGAACTGCATTCAGTGTTAGCAGCAAAGCCCCTTGCCCTTTCCTCTAGTTTCCTTCAATTACTCTTTTGGGATGTGTCATACTCCTGGACACACAGAATAGGCTTTCCAAGTCCTCCCAGAAAGATGACCCACTGCATTACTCGGTTGACCTCATCACAAATGTGAGACATGACACAAATGAACACACTACAGGAGCTGCTACTATGTGGTTGGAAGGGGCTTAAAAAAAAACATAGAAAAATGCTGTTGTGTAAGAAAGTCAAAATGTGTCAGTTCTATTAGAGAGTGTTGTCTAACCTAATGTCCTGTCAGGAGGGGTCCCACTTATCATCCAAAGTGCCGCTGCTCTTAGAACCATTGAGCTTGGCTCAGTTTTACTTCTGTCCCTTAGATTCCCCCATGAAATGAGCTGGACTTACGTAACGTCTTTCAGCAATATCATTGACTAGGAAGAACAATTACGTAATAAGACACACACTGGGATGTGTGTAATCGGGCAATAATGGCATGCCTCACTGTGCTAGGCTGGGCGCCAATAACCACCTAGTCATGCTATTATGGAAGAACATATGCCCTACAGGCATGTTGAAATTATTCTGAAGGTTTCTAAAGAAAAGTTGACTGGCAAAAAAAAAAAAGACAATATAGAGAATTTCAGTATAAAAAAACAATAAAATAACTTATAGTAATCCAAAGGTAACAGAAAAGTATAGTGTAACAAAACCCACAGTGTATAATAAACATATTGTATGATGATTCACTCTGTCACCACAAGATTTAACAAGACACAGCAACAACAACAAAAATAACAGACACTGGACTTCAGGTGACTTCAGGTGACAATGTTGTCCTCTTGGTTGCTGGCTTGAGTTCTGACAAGACGAGCATCGTTTATCAACCAATAAAATAAGATAAATTCTCAGCTCCTTTGGCATCTACTGTCTCCAACAGATAGACCCAGAGTCTTTTCAAACTTTATGTATTTGAAGCTTCCTACCTATTTTTCAGAGAACCATCAAATAAAATAAATAAATTCAAGATAGACATACTGTGGCACACCTTATTTCTAGCCACTCAAGGGGATAAAGCAGAAGACTTTCAAGGCCAGTCTGGACAACATAGCATGACTTCACCTTAATCATCATCATCATCATCATCTCAGAAACATTTTTTATATATGCCTATTATATATATACATATATATATTTACATTTATATACATGTTTATATATACATATACATACACATACACACACACATATATATATTTTATATATTTATATATACAAATATATATATATATATATATATATATATATATATATATATATATATATAAAACCTCCTTCAGTCATCTGGGGACCACATATTCAATACATAAGCTTGTAATAGACATTTCATATACAAATCATAACACACAGTAAGGCAGCAAGGGACAAGGAAAGAAATGTTATGTTATCTTCTGCAATTCATAAATATTAGCTGATTTCTTCTATGAGATAACTCCACTCTATAATGAATGAAAGCTATCACATCAAATGTGTAACTTATATCAAAGCCACAACTAATCAATTAACGCCTCAAGAGAGTAACTTTGTTACTATTTAACCAAATTGTAACCCCTCCATTCATACCTTGAGTCCTAACATCTCAGAATGTAACTGTATTAGGAGATGGAATCTTTGAGAGGGAGTTAGATATAAGAGGTTATGTGTGTGCCCTAATTCATGAGTGATATCTTTATAAAAAAAAAGAAGCAGTCTGAATACATAGAGAGACACCAGGCAGGACGGACCCTATGGGACACAGGCGGAGCGATCATCAAGGTAAAGAGAAAGAGCTCAGAGGAGACTGACCAAACAGGCAAGACCTTGATTTTGGACTTCCAGCTACTAGAGCTACAACAAACTAAGGTGTGTTTGTTTAAGCCACCCAATATGGGTTAGTTGGTAATAGCAGCTCACGGAGAAAAAATTGCTAAGTTATTCACTCAACAAACAATTCTGAACGGTGCTGACTCAGAATGATGATAGATAGGATAAATAGCAAGGGAGGCAAGGTATTGTTAGAGCTTAGAGAGACCAAGCTGTCGTTCTCGCCGAGACTGAACAGGAAAGCCATCAAGTGCTGAAGTTAGGTTTCAATCCGGGTCACACGTGTCATTTCAAGCGAGCCAATTTAAAACATTTTCGGAAATCTCAAAGGATATCCGCGGAGTGTCTGAGTCACCTTCGAAACCAAGAGTAGTCCATGAGTCAACAAATAGCCTCAAATAATAACTCAATTTAAGCTGCTAACTTTTAAGCAAAGGAAAATGAGGGAGAAAGCCTTGCTCGGCTACCCTGAAGCCAATACCTTCAGAATTATTAGCACCTCTCCGTGGATTGCACCAGTCGGCTGTCACTGGCTTCGGGCTATACGTGACGTCTTCCAAGTCCTTGTTAACAATGTTGTGAAAGTTACTTTCACAACAGACAGAGTATCTACGTCACAGAGTTTGTGAAGGGTGATACATGAAGCCACCCTCCCGCAAGTCTGATGTAAAACCTTCACCAGCACACGGCCAGTTGGAGGAGCCCATATCAACAGGGCAGTTTCATAGGGCATCTAGAGAATCAGGGCATGACAGGAGATGTTACTTGGTTAAAGACGATGTAAAAGCACAGGGTAGAGAAACAAAGGATTTATAATCTATTAAAGTAGAGCTGAGGTTCTCAACCCTTTGGCTGGCATCCAAACTCCAGTGATGCAGTGTGGGGCCAGAGATTTTAATTTCTAGCTAGTTCCTGTGCATAACAGTTGTTTGCTCTCACAACAGGGCCCAAAGCTTGTGCTGGCCACCTGGTTGAGCTAGGGAGTAGGGGTTGCCTAGCAGGTATGGCTAATTCCATGGGATTGGCAGTTCTTGGAAGAGGAAATCAATGGTTGTGTAAAAACAGTGTTTAAGCTGAAGTCTGGTGAAATGCTCCCCGGAGAACCACAACCTTCTCACAGCCTGGGAGGCAGTGCTACCCAGCATGCTCCTTGGCATGAACAAACCTCGGGCTGAGTACCCTTCATCCAGCCCTGCAGGAGTGGCCATGCACCTGCGTGGAAGGCATTTTGACTAGTTTGTGTCATCTACCAGAAGACACACCCTACAGGCTCACAATGAATTCTCTGTAAGGCAGGGCCCCATGAAAGTGACATTATGCACATTTGAATTTCACAAGATATCTTAGTTTGGGTTACTACTGCAATGATGAAATACCATGACCAAAAGCAAGTTGGAGAGGAAAGGGATTATTTGGCTCCCCCCAAATTTCAGACTAATAAATGTCATTTAAAACAATATTGCAGACTTAAAATTCCCAGTCTTTACCAGCTAAAACACTTTAAACATTCAGTCTCTGTAAAAATCCAAAACCTTTTTTAAAAATTAGTCTTTCAACTGTGAGCTCACAGTTGAATCAAATCAAAGAAAACCAAAGATAAGCTGAGTATTTTCTTACTTCAAGAGGGAAGAACCAGGGTATAGTCACAAAGCAAAAACACTCCATCAGTGTAAATAATTCAATGTCCAATATCTGGGATTTACTCATGATCTTCTGGGCTCCTCCCTGGGCCTTGGGTCACTTTGACAGCTTGTCTTCTGCACTCTAGCTGGCTCCACTCCACAGCAGCATCTGTTCTTGGTGATCCTCGAATAGTACTGGCATCTCCAAAACGCTGGGATCTTCTACTGCAACTAGGTTGCACATTCACCCATAGCCTCTCCTGGGTTCTCTCCAAGGTACAAAGTCTCAACTTTTCTCTATGATCCCTTTCATCCTGGGTCTTTGACTGCCACTGAGGTTGAACCTTCACCAATAGCCACTCAGAGTGTCCGGTCTCAGCTTCTCTTCATGCTTTCAAAACCACGGCAGACATGATAAAGTTTGGCTGCCAGCACAAGGTACAAACTTGACTAGCTCTGAACACGATTGGCATGTGCTGACACTTCCCATAAGATTTCACTTCAGTGATGTTGGTCTCTTCTTAATCACAGCTGATTCTTCAGCCTCAAATGGCCAGCATTCACTCCCCCAGCAAAACAAATGGTTCTGGTCTTATGTTAATCACAGCTAATTCTTCAACTCCACCCACAGATTCTTCATACAAATAGCCAGTAGAGAATGCTCCCCTCTGAAACTTCACCAGCCAGGCCTCCATCATCTGCCCTGTTCTCAATGTCTCATCATCTAAACTCCTACAGAACAGCCTGGGAGCTCTCAACACTCAGTGACTTTTGCAACCCAAAGTTCCAAAATCCTTCCACAGAACCTCCCAAAACAACATGATCATCTCTATCACAGAAATATCCCACTATGCTGATTTCCGTCCAATTTCTGTTCCAGTTTCTGTCTTAGTTTAGGTTATTGTTGCTTTAATGGAATACCACGACCAAAGGGGGAGAAAAGGGTATATTCAGCTTATTCTTCCACAGTATATCACTGAAGGAAGGCAGGACAGGAACTCAAACATGGCAAGAATCTGGAGACAGGAACTAATACAGTGACCATGGAAGGCATGAAAGGGTACTGCTTACTGACTTGCTCCTCATGGTTTGATCAGCTTGCTTTCTTATAGATCCTAGAACCACCTGCCCAGTGGTGACCACACCCACAATGAGCTGGGCCCTCCCCATCAATCACTAATAAAGAAAATGCCCTACAGGCTTGCCTACAGCCCTGTCTTACAGATACATTTTCTCAGTTGAGGTTTCCTCTTCTCAGATAACTCTACCTTGTGTCAAGTTGACATAAAATTAGCCAGCACACAAGGTAAACCGTAATCCCTGAAATAAAAAAAAGAAAGAAAAACTACAAAATCCCAGAGACAGAGGCAATGTGCTGACAACAGTTACATTGTCTCTGCACTTAGAAACTCTCGAAAAACACAAGAGACAAATGGACTCCGTTGAGTTCATATTTTTCACCCTCTGTAGTATCAAAGATGCGAAATTTGATTGTGAATGGGGTCTCACTGTTTCTCAAATCACACTTCAAAAAATAGGTTAAAACTGAGTGCAGGCTGAAGTCTGGCTCCTTCGTATCTATGCAGTAACTGAACACCAGTGATAACTCTGGCAGAATGAAAAGCCGTAGATGATTAATAGGAAAGTATTCAAAGATGTGATTTTTGCCAAACAAAACATTAATGAGATTGAAAGTAATTTCCATTGACAAAGTGTGTGCCTGTTGGGCATCCGTGAAGAATGTGCTAGGCATGAACTTGACTGAACCTGAGAAGAGGTCCTGCCTGTTGGATTAGATCTTCCCACTAAATCCCTCAGAGTGGAAATGCTGGGTTGCTTTTCCTAACTGTCCTGAGTAAACCCCCCTCCTGTACTTGCTCTGTTCAAGAACTGCTTATGAAATGTTTAGGCTCAAATTCTACAAAGTCTTCAGCTTCCCCCTGAACTCTGTGATAAGTTTAGCCAAAAAGAGGGAAAAGAAATGTTGTCGACCTCAGAGGAAAGCTGAGGAACCACAGGGGACCTGCCTTCACACAGCATGGTCTGCACTTCAGACAGAGTCCTGTGGTCCTTGCTGCTCTTGTTTGATAAGTAGAATACCAGTGTTCTAGAGCATTCATTATAAATTAAAATGCTAATGATACTAATTCTTAACAAATTTGCAAAAAAAAGTAAGAATACAAGATCTTATATAAAAATGATTGAATGACTCAGTTCTAAAATATAGGTTGTGGAAGTGTAAATTGATACAAACATTTTGGAGGATAGCTGTTGGAAACAGAAGCTAACAGAGTTCCAAAGTGTCCTGAGCTACCTACACACACCAGACTCAGAAAGCTTGTGATCTAATTCTGACCTTCCCATTTGCAACCGTGAGACTATAAGAAAGTTGTTTAGATCTCTGAGTTTATCATGAAAAGAATGGAGATACTAACAGCATCTGTACCTTGAGGGATGTCATGGGAATGATATTTATAAAGTACGTATGACGGAACCTTGCTTGTAGAAACTATCAAATAATCGTAAACCCTGATTCTAGGAAAATACTGACCCTCTGGGCAAACATATAAGTTCACAATGAACTGGTGTTTTAGCATATGCATGGAAATTAACTCTGAATATCCATCACTAAGAAAGTATGTAAGAAAGTGTGTAAGTATGTATGGTATATCTATGTAGCTAGGTAGGTTACAGAATGCAGAGTTATGTGTGCCCCATGAGCAGCATACTGCTAAGCATAAGAACAGATTAAACAAAGGAGAGTCAGGTATGATTTCCATTACTATAAAAGCAAACAGTGAATGTATGGGCATGTACCTATGAGGGCACACGCACATGTGTGTTTGTGTGTGTGTGTGTGTGTGTGTGTGCGTGTGTGTGTGTGTGTGTGTAAAATGAAATAATAATAATAATAATAATAATAATAATCACATCTGACAGTAAAATTGGAAGGAGGGAAAAGAGATTTTCAGTTGTTTATCTTCTATTGTTTGAACCTTTGAAAAAAATGAGAATTACTTTTATAATTAAAAAGATGTTTCAAATGTTAGTCTGAACAATGTTTAGATTTACATAATTCTTCTCTCTTTTTCTCTCCTTAGTTTTTAGGGTCACAGCTACGAAGTGAATGCTAATTTCACTGACTTAGATGACCAACTAGCAAATGAGATTGTATGTAGAGTCCATACAATTAACTGATCTAGCCACTGAGATCTATGGGAGTATAAAATGTGGAAACACTTAGGGAAATCAGCTTGCATTGTACAGCAAATAGGGTGTGATGAGGTTTGGTTAGTCTGTCAGAATCAAGGCCTACCCAATGCTCAAGAAAAACAGGGCTGAAATATTTCAAATGTGAGGTTATATTAAAAATCACAGTTTCCAACTGTGAAGCCAAACAAACCAGTGGTCTGAGTTTATTGTTTTAGGGACTGATAGCACAGTCCTTGATGGAGTCCCAAACTCAGCGTTAGCATCTGCAGCCGTCTCTGCTTTCTCTTTAATACTTTGATTGTCAAGTTATCTTTACCTGATGGAAAGAGGCGCTTCTGCAATGGAGGTCCCTCTGCACTAATCCACAGAATTCAGAGACCTTAGCTTTGAAAGAAGAACTGAGGATGAAATGCTTGCCTGACAGGTATGAGACCCTGGGTTTGATCTCCAGCACTGCAAAGAGAGAGAAACAAATAAGTAATAAAACCAAGTTGAAACAGGCCTTGGAAACCATCCAGGTCAGCGTTCTCATGGCGCAGAAGAGAGTACCGCGTTCTCAAAGGGTTCTAGGATTCCATAAAAACAGAACCAAGGCCAAGGGCAACAAGAGGGCTCAGCTGGTAAAAGCGCTTGCCTTGCAAGGCTGATAACTTCAGTTCAGTCCCTAGAACTCATGGTAGAATAAGAGAAGCATTTCTGAAAGGTGTCCTCCTGCACAGGCACATATACATTACGATCATCATCATTGTCAACGTCATCATCATCAATAAAGAAAAGGAAAGAAGAAAACAAATCTGAACCACAGCTCTGGTCACCTGGACAATAGTATAATAGGCTTTTTAGTATTCTACTTTACCTGCACTATATATTTTTTTAATGAGAAGAGGTCTCACTGTGGAGCCCTGGCTTGCCTAGCAATCACAGAGATCTGCCTGCATCTGCCTCTTAATTGAGAGATCTAAAGGTGTGTAACACCATGTTTGTCTCTTGTGCCTTTTAAGCTTTGATGTAATGCTTTACGACACGTGCATGGTAAAATAAAACGTATGCTTGGGGTGGAGAGATGTCTCAGAGAATGAAAGAGTGTTTGTTGTTCTTCCACAGAACCTGAGTTTGGTTCCCAGCACCCACATCCAGCAGCTGACAACCATCTCTAATTCCAGCTCCAACATCCTTTTCTATCTTCCTTAGGCACCTACATACACGTGACATATATTCATACAGACACAGACACATCAATAAAAATAATTTAAATTGCAAGAAAATAGAAGTCCAGTGTCCAAATCTCTTTTTCCTTAATTGGGTATCTTCTTAACCTTGAAGGAAAAAGTTGTGAAACTGTATTTGCTGGGAGGACCCAGGGAATAAGACTGAAAGCTCAAGATCCACGAGGGCAGTCTTCAGATACAGCACCTTCAATTTAAGGTAGAATCTAGAAAGTTTCCACTGCAGAGTGGGGATAAGAGGAAGTAATCCACCCTTTGAAAGGTATGCAAACAGTTTCTATAAGCCAGCTCTTAGGAATCCCTAGATGTCTGCATTAGGACAGTCCTACACTGGTGGCTCTCCAGATGCCTAGAAAAAACTCATTAAAATGCTCTTATAGGAGACAGTGTCAACTTTGGGTTTCATAGTATCTCTAAAACTAATTTTTCAAATATACATATGACACACAAAGAAAAGGATATTCACAGGAAATACCATGAACAGGAACCATTCCATAAAATAAGACAGTACAATACAAGAGATAGATAAAATTTTGTTTCTTGAACTTGTCAGATATCAACTGCAAGATAAACTATATTTATCAAATCAAAGAAATGATTAAAATTTATAAGAAGAAACAGGTAGGAAAGAGTAATGGCATTTCCAAGAGGGAAAATTTTATAAGAAGAATTGATTAAATGAGTTTAATCAAAATAGATAGTTGAAGAAAGAAATATTGAACTGAAACATTAGTGAGAACAAATTTTCTGTAATTTAGTGAAAAAGAGACAGAAATAGCAAAGAAGAGAAGAGACAGAGGATACAGAATGAAATCTAAGACACATTTAACTGTAGACTTAGAAACAAAAGAGAAAGAAATGGAGCAAAGAAAATATGCACATTGCCAAGGCTAAAATAACTAAAAATTAACCAGTTCAGTGTTATGAGTGTCCCAAAGAAACAGAAGAAAAATGGGAGGGAGGGAGAGAAGGTAGGAAGAAGTGTGGGCCACGCTAGACATATTGTGATATTACAGAAAACTGAAGAAAAAGTTACAATGTTGAAAATAGCTAAAGAAAAATGTTTACTTCTTCAAGCAGCAATTAATTTATGAAGCACAAAAATGGAAACAAAAGGAAGTAGAAACATATCTGTAGTGTTCTTATGGAAACAGAAACTATCATGAAATTCTATTCCCAGAACATCCTTCCAAGGAAAAGGGAAAATACAACATTTATATAGAGAAACAAAATCTCTGAAACAGTTTACAGTCAGGATCACAGATGTAGGAAGGACTGATTACCAACTTAAAACATGAAATACATGGGTAAACATAAGGATAGACGTTAAAAGCTATACCATGAACTCCTGCAGAGTTCTAAATTACACAGCACTAAGTCCATGGCAGCAACATGTCACCAACTGAGTCGGGGTTAGAGTATTGGAAGAGGAAATGCAGCAAGAGTATTCTGAGATATTCATTCTATACAAGAGTGAGTAGGATTGATTAGCACTTGACTTTGTTAAGCAAAGGGTAGAATGCTATAATTTCTATGGTAAATACTAAAGGAATAGAAAAGAGTATATAACCTAATAAAGAGATGAAAATAGAGGTTATTAGAAAGAAATTAGTCCAGAAAAACCCAGGAGAAAAAGAAGCAGAGCTAGTGGATAAAACATGTTGATACTGCAACCATTTTGCTACAAAGAAATATTGTGCCCACCAAGTTCCTACCTAAATAATTTGTGTTTATACACATAGATTACTGCTACCATTAGGTTTTGTCAGAAAAGTATTTTTGCAATGAACAGTGATAAATGCAGAGACTCATAGCTGGTCGAAGTACCAAAAATAAGGAAGGATGATGAAATGCTCTAACATAAATAAAACTTCTATATGACATCATTTAAATTTCAGGAAATATGGCAGAAAATGAGAAAGAAGGGCTAAAGGAAGGAGTAAAGTGAGGTAATATGATGCCATCATTAGAACACAACACCACTGTAACACAATTGATCCCACAATAGTCGAGAGTATGGGCACACAACCTGCCAATACCACGTCAAGAGAGGCAGACAGGCCCCTGAGTCTCTAACCCATCAGGACCAATAAGCAGACAATGGAGCTACTGCAAAGGGAACCACAAGGCCACTCCTCTCCATGAGTATTTACAGGCATGGTTACTGAGAAACAGATTTTGTTCAGTGGTATAGTTGCTGGTAAGGAGTCCATACTCCTATAAATAGTCTTTCATCTAGGATCCTATAAACAAATCTAATGCAACTCACTAGATCGTCAGAAACAATAGATACATAGAAACATAGACACATAGATACATAGGTGATAGATGATAGAGAAGAAAATGAAAGTTGAAAACTAGATGAAAAGAGAAAAGAGATCATCAGAAAGGTAACAAGAGAAAGCAATGGGTGGTAAATATGATAAAAATACAGCTCATATGAGTACGAAAATAACATAATGAAGCCTATTATCATACATAATTACATATGCTAAGGAAAAGTCATAAAATAAGATAGCTAGCTTTTAAAAAACATATAGCAGTAATTACATTAAGTATAAATGGCTTAAACACAATAGTTAAAACACAATGATCAGTACAGAGTCTAAAAATTTAAGTTGAATTAAATGTCCACTATAGGAGATGGGACTAAAGTATAATATATAGAAACTTGCATGTTGAACTTTAAAAACCAGCAAAATAAAGGGTTACTATGCTAATATCAGACAAATGTTCTTTCAATAATGACTTATTCACAAAAATGTCATGCTGAGAAAGAAAAGAAAAAAAATACTATAAATAAGACAGGGATCCGTGTCTATAGTAATTTTAACACTGTGAGATAAGTCCTTGAAAAGGATTATAAAATGCTTTGATGATTCAGATCTAGTTGCAAGATAATGCATCAGTTGTGCCTGGTAGTTAAGGATGACTCCTTAAAGGAACTGACATTTCATCAGATTTTGATAAATTAACTTATCAAGTAGTTATGAGTAAGGGGATAATATTCTGTGCAATAAAAACAATATGTACAAAGTAGACATCATAAATATTCATTAAAATTACTGTTCAAAAAAGTCAGGACCAAGGAAGCAAGGTATCTTATTCATGCTAGAGTGGATAGCAATGGTAGATGCTATGGTTTACTGCCCAGATCCCTACTTCCTTCCATAAGACATTTATTTTCCCAACTGTGTCAAATGCAGCTGAAGGTTTATTGTAAAGCCCTCCATTCCTTCCTGTGTATAACTACCTGTGAATAAATACACAGAAATGAATTCTTTTGTCTGGGATTGTAGTACTTCTTGTTGGTGCAAACTACTGTAGTAACTTACCAGTGCAGTGACTCAAAGGACTGTCCCATTTACCACACCTTGAGTCAGTTAAGAAGGGAAACCCTTGCTGCAGAATTCCCAGAGGTGTCTGCCAAGGCCCATATGAAAGCAAAACCCCCGATTCACTTTCTTTTTTCTATTCTTTGTCCTTTGATCTCATAGGTGCTAAAGACACATCCCCCCACCCCCCACCGCCCACCCACCCCCCAGAGGGGATCCTTACCCAGCAATCTTCACACAGAGTCTGTTTCCCAGGGAAAATGGCCTCCCACAGTGGAGAAAATACAATAAAGTCTGAAGATTCTGACTCTTGGCCAGTGTTCCCCCACACTTGGCTGTGAGCAGAACTGAGACCAGAGGGTTAGCTTTTGGTTGCTGTATTCCCACTAGCTTTATTTGCTTGTGATCTTATTTCTTCGTTCTTCCTCAAATTAAATCACCAGTCCTGCTGAGGGAAAGACTACCTATCCTGGTATGCTCTCTAGGTACTGCAGAACCAGGAAGGGGACTCTGTTCACTGAGTATCTCTAACCTGTAAGATACTTTTCTCCACCACCGTGAGGTCTAAGCCTCACGGTCATTAAAAGCCTAGGCTCCCACAGCTATTACTACTCCATTTCCAGTTGCTGTTTTAAGGGGAACATATTCATACTATTCTAAAGCAAACAGTAAAGAATGACAAGGAGAGACATTGAGATGACCTGCTGACGTCCATCAGGCCTGGCTCACCTGACAGGTGGTTAGATGCTCTGATAGCCCATCCTGTTCTCAGGCTCCAGGCTGCACTACACTGGAGTCTCTAAATTCAACAAGGCTCTCATCTCTTGATGAACCCAGGTCCCCAATGAGTCACATCACTGAGACTTTTTATCCAAACAATTTTTTTCTCTGTTGAAATTTGAATCCACAGATAGACTTGAAAAAGCCTTTCATGATTGAGTGGAAAGGGTTCTTCTGGTTTGCCAATTTGTTTTCTTTTCATTTTTTTTCCTTTTCTTTATTTAGATGGGGACTCAGTATGTAGCCAAGGATAATCTTGGAATCCTCCTGCCTCAACCTCCTGAGTGCTTGGATTACAGGTACCTATTAACATGCCTGGATCAATACAGAATATTTGAGAACAAAGCACTGACATTATCAATTCCCTTTCCTCCACAACATTGTCCCTGTTCTCCCCCATTAGGACAGGAGTAGGGCTGAGACTTTGGGACCAGTCACAGGCCCATTTTATGTGGCAAAGTTAATAAAATGAAAACCAAAGGCATCTTGCAGGGCAGAGCCTGGGCACTCTGCCAGCGATGCCTGCAAGTCTGGCAGGGCATTTTGATGCAAATGCCCAGCTGGGCCCAGTTGTTCCTTATTTACCTCACAGGGCTACCCTTGGGTGTCTGCTCTCTGTGACACCAGAACACAGAGACCATCACTATCCGGACACTGACAATGGGCCTAACTGGGGATCCACGATGAGAGAGTACTGCCCCCAGTAATGAATGAGGCAGCTGTTGTAAGACAGCCATTAAGTCTGAGCCTCAGGACTGGTAGCAACAGGCCACCTACTTTACCTCTAAGACTCAGTAACCTCTCTATACGCGGTGCCAACTCTACTGATGGAAGGCTAACGACCTAATGTCATAAAGGTGTTAGAGCAGCGCTTGCTCATAGTAAGTGACACAATAAGTAGTCGTTCTTCTAATCAAAGACCATTTCCTGATGCTGCACTCAGATCTGAGGCTCTCCTCTTGCCCTTCATCCTTTAAAGCTTATTCAGCTCCATCTGAGCACAGGGTTCACTTGGCGTAACCTACCATGAGATAAACAGAATCTTCAATTCTGAAGTGTGTGTGTGTGTGTGTGTGTTCATGTATGTGCACAATGATAAGGAGACCAGAGGTCAACCTCAGATGTCTTCCTCAATTATTCTCCATCCTACTTTTTTTGAGGCAGAGTCTCTGTCTTAGTTACTTTTTCCTACTGGGTTGACAAAATCCCCTGCCTGAACAACTTAAGGGAGAAAGGACTTATTCTGACTCATAGTGTAAGGGTTCAGTTCATCACAGCTGAGAAGTCGAAAATCCAGAAGCTTAAAGTCACTGGTAACGTTCCACCCGCATTCAGAAGGCAGAGGCCAAGGAAGGCCAGAGCTCACCTGACTTTCTCCATTCCACATAGCTCAGGGCGCCACATGGAGACCAGTGACACCCAAAATGGGAGCGTCTTCCTGCCTCAACTAATGTACATAAAATACCCTGTCCCCATCCCAGGCATGCCCTGCGGGACCTTCTGTTAAGTGATCTATATTCTGTCAAATCGACAATAGTCTTCACAGTCTCTTCCTGAACCTAGAACCCACTAATTTGCCTAAGCCGACTGACCAGCAAGCCTGGGGGATCCGCCCATCTCCTTGTCCTCAATGCTGGGGTGGCAGTAGCTTTCACATGAGTGTTGGAGATCCAAACATCCTCAGGCTTGTACACCGAGTGCTTTACTAACTGAGCCACATCCTTAGTTCTGCAATGTTTAAGGCAACCTTGTCCTCACCCCTTCTCTGTTGGAGTGGACTAGTAGAGTGTTCTTACAGCTCACAGTGTTGCCAGTCCCAAAGCTGAGCCGCTCTTCCTGCTGGCCAAGTATGTCATCTATCATTTGTCCTTAACTGGCCAGGTCTGTATTCATCAGCAGAGATATTTTCGAAAGTCTATTCTCTTGAGAAGAACACAAGAGACTGTGAGAAATGTGGGTACCATTCTCATCCTAAATGTGTTTTCCTGAATTATCCAATTACATGCCCAAATTCTCCATGGAGGTTTGATGAGGGAAGTCTCGGTGATGTCATGGCACTGGGCAGGCAACTTCTCATGAGCTTTCTGCCCCAAGGAGGGTTCTCTGGGGTGACCTTCATGGAAGTTACCTCAGGAACACTTAGGTATGCAACTTAATGTGAACAGACTCATATAATGACTGGTGGGATGAGTCGGGGACACTCGCTGGCTCACAACATTCTCCACCTCCCGAATATACTTCAATAATAACACTAATAGTTGCAGGCAGCACCTTTGCTGTATCTCAATTATTTTTACCCCAAAATTGCAGAGGCTCAAAAGAATTTACTGACTGCTTGGGTTTTCTGACTAATTGGGGTAACTCTATGCTATAGCCATTAGGAGACTTAAATATAGCTCTTACTGAGAAGCATTCTTTATTGGGTCCCCTGTTATCCTTTAAATATCTTTTGTGTGCAAGTGGATAAAATTAGAAAGAATTTGTTTGCTTTAAATTACCAACCTCTGCTTGATAAAACTATTAGCGATTTAGCTAATTGGACGGCTCTTCCATTATCATTAATTGGCAGAGTTAATACTATTAAAATGGTTGTTTTATCTAAATGTTTGTATTTATTTCGATGCTTCCACATCAAGCTACCTAAAAATGCTCTGAAGCTTTGAATTCTGCAATTAGTTTTGTTTTATAGGCTACAAACAGAGTTAAGATTAATCGTAAAACTACAACTATTCTGGGGCAGGGGCAGAGGAATGATTTGTCCTTTATCAGGAGGTGGGGGAATGCCGGACTCGGCTGATGAGGCTTTGTTCGTTATTCCTATAGGTCCTTAACAAGGAGTGGCAGAGTCCAAGAGAAATCTCTGCTGTTCTTTAAGACAAACTATGCCAAAGGGTTCAGAGCACTCAGATATGTGTTCAATCATACATCCATTCATTGAGCAAATATGTACTGTGACTCTTAAATGCAGCAGTCACTACAGAGGATGCTAAGGAAGCTCTTTTAAGGGGGAGTGAAATGCAGTCCTTGCCCTCAGGAAATGCAAGTATTAAAAGGAAGGAGGAAATAAACAACTAGAGGTAAGCTGGTATATGGAGGTTAGAGAAATGACCAGCATGTTGGGACATGGCCACAGGTGTGGCCAAACCTGCCTGGTGGATCAAAGATGGTTGCCACAAAAAGCATGTATTTACCATGGTTACAAGAATGGGCTTCTTTAAGATTTAAAAGGAAAGCTTGGGTGTTCCCTTGTGAGTGACTGAAGCCATTTGATTTCTTTTTTAAAGGACAGCTCTAATGGTCTACTCAGCTAAAGGGTGAGTTTCCCTCACGTCAACACTTACCTGAAGAACGGCCTTCCAGCAGTATGATAGTGTGTGGTTCTATCTTCAATTCTGTCCTGTTCTAAGGAAGGTGTGTGTGTGTGTGTGTGTGTGTGTGTGTGTGTGTGTGTGTGTGTGTGAGAGAGAGAGAGAGAGAGAGAGAGAGAGAGAGAGAGAGAGAGAGATAGGGAGAGACAGAGAGAGAGACAGAGACAGACACAGAGGCAGAGACACATGGCATCTGTGCCCACACATGTGTAGGTCAGAGGTCAACACTGAGCATCTTCCACACTCACTCTCTAACGTACTTGTATCACCTTTTTTGCTACAAAGACTCTCAGTAAACTGACCTGGAGCTCAACAATTCAGCTGAACTGGTTGATCAATGAGCTCTAGGGATCTACCTACCTTTACACTCTCAGCACTGGGATTACAGGCATCCACCACCGTGCCTGGCTTTGTATGAGAGCTAAGGATGCAAACTCAAGTCCCTAAGCACTTTGCATGCTGAACCATGCCCCTAGGTGTAAAACCATGTACACCTTGGGCAGGGGCATATAGATTTAATTCATTTACAGATTAAACAAATTAAAGAGAAAGATCACTGCTATAGTGATAGATAAATTAAGGGTTTATAAACAGTGTAAGAGACTCAAATTCTGAGTCAAGGCAAGCACATATAACCAAGTATACTGGCTGGTTTTGTGTGTCAACTTGACACAAGCTGGAATTATCACAGAGAAAGGAGCTTCAGTTGGGCAAGTGCCTCCATGAGATCCAGCTGTGGGGCATTTTCTCTATTAGTGATCAAGGTGGGAGGGCCTGTTGTGGGTGGTGCCATCCTGGGCTGGTAGTCTTAGATTCTATAAGAAAGCAAGCTGAGCAAGCCAGGGGAAACAAGCCAGTAAGTGACATCCCTCCATGGCCTCTGCATCAGACTCTGCTTCCTGACCTGCTTGAGTTCCAGTCCTGACTTCCTTTAGTGATGAACAGCAATGTGGAAATGTAAGCTGAATGAACCCTTTCCTCCCCAACTTGCTTCTTGGTCATGATGTTTGTGTAGGAATAGAAACCCTGACCAAGACACCAAGGAAAAAGCACTCCCTACTCTTTTTGTTCTCACTTGCTGAAACTCAGGCAGGGAAACCCTGGCTTACTAGTGTGTTGTGAGTCAGGAATTGCTCAGATTTTGAAGCAAAACCAAAAAAAAAAAATTAAAAATCAAAGTCATAGCTAGTATGTAAATCAGATATATAATCTCAAGCATCCTAAACTTTCCTGACCTTCAGTTTTTCTACCTTTATGGACTGGATAATTATGCTCCCTCCCAACCTCAAATGTATCATTATCACCCCAATGTAGATTATATTAGGAAAGGGACCTTTGGGAGATAGGTAGGTAAAATAGCTGGACCTCTTGTGGACGGTTTCAGTGTTTTTGTGAAAAGAGATGAAGAGCTAGTTAACAAGGTTGCTTCCTCACTGCAAAGTGGCTAGTTTGCATCCTGGAAGACATCCCTCATCAGAACCCGGCCACACCAGGACTCCTGTCTCAGGCTTTCAAACCTACAAGAAGCAAATCCCTGTTGTTTATAAGCCATTCAACCTGAGGCACTTTTTCACAGCACCCCAACCATCTAGACACCACCCACAAACTAAAATCATAATGTAAGTTGACATTGAGCCTACATGAGGTCCTGGATCCTAGGTGGGGTTCTAGCTCAGAGAGAACTAACAATATGACATGACTTTGCAGCCAATATGGCCAAGGGCAACACTGGAAGAGACACCCTCACTACACTTGGCTAGAGCCCATGTGAGGTACTGAGCTCAGTTCAACTGAGTGTGCCAACGCTCATCTTTAAAGCAGTTCCACTACACAGGAACTATGGATTCTGTTCATTTTAACAAAGATGGTAGCAAGTCTTCCAGTGGCTAGTGTCTAAGATGATGGAAACCATCAGAAGCAATTTTAGAAATGGAAAGATTGTGCCTGAAAATGCAATGGCTTGTGAGCACCCTGTCGTAGTGTCAGAGTTGGAAGACCCCAACACGGGAACAGGGAATGGACTTGGCATTTCCCAACATCATCTGCAGGCATTACATCTGAAAGAATTATTCTGTTATTCCAGAAGACACACTAGTACAGGAGGGCAGAGGCCACAGGAAGTCATAATTTGGCACAACAAATGGAAGTCATTGCTAAAATTGAGAGCCCTGTCCCCTTGTAGAAATAGGCTGGCTTCTCTGAGTTAGGATGTTTAAGCAAAATGTTCTGAGAGAGATTTCTGACATGTAAAACTGACTAGGTCACCGATTCCCAATCCCGTTCTGCCATTGCTTACGCGGCTTGTTTAAAACGTGGATGCAGTGAATGGAATTAGAGCCTAAAGACTTCAGATCCACTTAGCAGTACTGTGCAGTCTTAACTGCTTCCTCCGAGAAGTCTGGTGTCTGGGAGACATAGAGCTCAGACTCGATGGGCCACGTCTGTTTAAAGCTTTCCTGGTGAGAAAACAAAAATACCACATGGTTTAAATAAACCCAGTCCTCAGTCTCACTCTGGTGATTCACACTCGAACGGGACAGAAGGACCATGACTTACCACCATTTGTGACATCTAAAGAACACTGGGCTGTGCCCTCTCTCCTATTCTTCCAAAGCTCTAAGACTATTGAGAGGTGCTCCAACTGTCGCTTCTCACTAGCTCTCGACAGCAGTTTCGAAATACTTGAATGAGGGTAATGGAACCTGAAGCAAAAATATATAGATCTGTTACTTGCCAAGGGATTCCACCTATTATGTCTCTAGAGAATTAAATAGACTTTTTACGTGAACGCACTGACTTTCCAATTGGTCGCAGTCTCCTACCCGAGCTGATTCTGGTAAATATGTGGACACATGAGGAAATGGCAAGGGAATTGTTTTAGCTAAATAGTTCCTCCATCTAAACAGACTTCAAGGCTGCAGTGAATTAATAGTTGGATGTAAAACATCCCAACAATATTTCAGAAATACTTTCATTTAAATGTAGTCCAGTCTCTGAAAAGATGAACATGTCACTGAAAATGTGAACATATCATTATTACAGTTTCCCCTTGGAGTATTTCACCATGCAATAATAGAGGCAAGAAAGGGAGTCAGATGTTTGAATTCTAACCTGTTGTGTCTGGCTGCCACCATTAGGGTTTTTAGTGTGTATTATGTGTGCATGCATGTGTGTGCAGGTATGTGTGTGCATGTGACTGTGGAAGCCAGAGGATGTGGGCAACTGTGCCTGTTTTTTATATTTTGTTTCGTGTATTTAATTTGGGTCCTAGGAATCTGGTCCTCATACTTATACAGCAAGAACATTACCAATCAAGCTGTGTCTCCCCAGCCCAAACTGTTCTTGACCCCCGGACCCCTATAAAGTCAAGTTTCTATGCATTTGAAGGGGAGATGGTAAAAGGGAAATTATTATAGAGCAGTTAACATGTGACTTTTAGTCTTTAAGTCTCTTCTAATTTCCTTTGTCCAGAGGAAGATGGGCTCGGAGAGCCTCTGCAGTCCCAGATCTATTTGGTTCCAGCAGGACAGATGAGTTCTGGAGTCGGTGAGCCTCTCACTGACTCAGCTTCTGAGATGTAGGCTAAAGATAAAGATGGAGAACTCTGCAGGGATAAAGGAAGAATGCTGAGTGTCAGGCCACCCTCCATGACTCAGGTGGAAAAGAAGTCTCATGCTCAGCTCTGTAAGTGAAGAGTGTGTTCAGCTCTAAGATCCTTTTGCTAATTCTGGGAGGTTATCTTCCACAGATAGTAAGTGTGGGGTAAGGGAGATCAAATGCGTTTAGAGAAGATCAAATTGTGTTTTTAGGTATATCTTGGCAAAGCCAGTGAAATTATTACAAGATACATTTCTGTCCATAGTATGCAATCTTTCCAAAATGTAATCTGGAAGATTAGACAAGGTTAAAAGAAACAACTTAACAGGACAGTTATTTTCTTTTTATCATCAAAGATGTTTTACTTTAGTAACCAAAACAGATGCTCCAGTTTAGGACAAATTAGATAAGCAAATATCCCACCCAAGTGTGCACTGATGTATTTCAGACTTTTCCCTACAAGTCATCTTTTGTCCTCTCAGTCCTGTCTCCAGGACAAAGTTTGCAGATTATCTTTTGTAGTGCCTGTGAAATCCCTGAAGGATGGAGCAGGAGAATTCACGCTATGACACCAAAGAATCTCAGCTCCCTCTACCTCACAGAACAAGGAAAGGGAGGATAGCAACAGACGAGCAAAGACTTTCCTCCAAGTGGTAAGAGATGGAAGATGGGAAGGCATTGGGGATTTGGGGAGGGGAGCAGAGAAGTCAAATATGCTCTGTCTGCTCATCTAAACCAGCAGGAGAGACTAGTGCCTTAGATGGCCGTTGCTGCCCACCACAGTACTCCCAACTTTCTCTCCCTCGGAAAGAGCCAAATTCTCTTCCACCCCCAATCTTAATATGATGGCACTATGTCAAGGTACTATTTTCTGGATCACTTCAGCCAAACTAGCCATTTATTTTGCTCAGCCAAGTCCTTCCACTATTTATGAAATAAATCCAACCAATTCAGACTCCTTCAGAGGGCAGAAATTTGATCACGTCTCAGCACATGATCCTGCCAGGACACTGTACAGCTGCCTGTCAAGAAGACACTCTACAAAGCTGTGATATTTGCCAATAATGATTGGCTACAGAGATGGGATCCGACTTTCTGTAGAGTAACCACACAAGGGGTGTGTGACTTTATTCAGACAAAAGCTGTACAGCTGAAAGTCTTCTTGTGTTAGGCAAGAGCTCATGAGGTATGGAGGATCAGTGTTCTCTAAGCAGTTACTGGATGAGAAAACTGAGGCAAAGAAAAGTAAAGTTATACCAGTAATAAAGATAATATTATTCAAAGACTAGTTTGTAAAGCAATAGTGTAATATTAAATGTTTTTAGGTGAAACTGGATTTTCAAAATATGATTCCAATTTTCCCACAGGACATGGGCAGAAAGTATCAAGAGTGATGTCTGATGGAGTAAGGTATAAAGCCAGGGTTGTTAATTGTCTTAGTCACAATTCTATTGCTCTGAAGAGGCACCATGACCAAGACAACTCTTATAAAGGAAAACATTTGATTGCGGCTGGCTTACAGTTTCAGAGGTTTAGTCCATAATCATCATGGTGGGAAGCATGGCAGAACATAGGCAGACATGGTGCTGGAGAAGGGGCTGAGAGCGCTACATCTTGATCTGCAGGCAGCAAGGAGAGACTGTGTGTGACCCTAGGCATATCCTGAGCTATAAGATCTCAAAGCCCTCCTCCACAGTGACCCACTTCCTCCAACGAGGATACACCTCCAAAAAGTGCCACTCCCTATGGCCAAGCATTCAAACACGTGGGTCCATAGGCGCCATTCCTAATCAAGCAACCACAGTAATATATTCTTGATCTGAAACATTCATCACTGCATCTGATGCTCTGCCAGAGTTAAGTGTAGGTTTTTATGTCTTTAACATCAGGAAACAAGTCAAAAAACCTGAGGGAATTTCCTCAACGGTACCACTTACTTGGCCAATGACTTGATGTGGAACATTTAAAAAGAAGAGGAGGAGGAAGAGAAAGAAAGAAAAAGAAGAAAAAGAAAACAAACAACAGTGTCCAGACAGGAAGAGAGGTAGATAAAGGTGTTTTTTAAGAAACCTGACTTTGCTAAAAAGTGTGAGAGCTTTGCCTGCATCTATCGAAAACCCTGTGCTGTGGTAACTGGATGCACCAAGCTAGGACGAGGCATTCAGGAACAAGCGGCACGCCTGTGCACACTGAAGAGGGTTGAACTCCGCAGATGAAAGACATCTCTATGAGGCGTGTGGATGTGGATTTGATAATCTTTGACATATGTTTAATATTTCGATTTCCAAGATTACCCATGTTCATACCCACTGCCCTCCTCACCCCTTGACTTGCATGCATGCTGGGAGATATGGGTTTGGACCTGGTTCAAGCCAGATTTATTCCCGCCACTTTACTGCTGCTAACCTCGGGGTCAGTAAAAATCAGAAGAATCATCTGCTTCTCTCTCTGCCAAACTTTAAATTCAAAACTTGTGATTTTGTTTGAAAAGGAGGAAAGAAACACACAAATGAATAATGAGAGCAGTAAAAACGAATGTGTGGTTCTGGGCCCCGTTTAATTTTTCTTAAGTGACAGTGTTGTTAATGCTATGAAATATTTTCTTTGATAAATGTGAGTTAGCTAATTTGCATGAATGGCTAGTCTGTCATTATTTTCGTCTGTTGAGTTATGGGGTTTTTTTTTAATGGTTTCTTTTCTGTGCGGCTTTTAATACATTGTTATTATATGTGATCACTGAACTCTACTAAGCACATTGAAAACACGGGTTTCATCTCTTTAAAATAAGTGGAAATTAATTTTGAAGAAGTAATTTATGTAATAATGAAGTTCTTCAGATAAATGTATTTATAAGGAAAAGCCATTTACACATTATTCAGTATTCTATTTTCTACCCAAGTCTCAATCACAGAAAACTTGGGAAATGTTAACTTAAGCCTATTAAAGATTCCTATTTACTGGGCTCCATTAATTCCTCAGTAACTGAAAAGGGGGTATTCTAGAAAGTCTCCCTTGGATGACACCACAGTAAACTGAAGAGCTAAAGGAAATCATTTTAATGTAAACTTGGAGTTTTGCTACATTCCTGTGAGCTAAAAAATAACTGCAGTGGTACCCAGAGAGGTTCCAATGACCTTCCTTGAAGCACCACTAGTAACAGAAGAATAAATGAATATTCCAAAATGGAGGAGGGATTCCAGTCAAGCATTGCCCCCACCTTCTTCTCCTTTAGCAGGTCTGAACAGAACTCAGTGTCTCCTGAAACTTTAAGGTAGGTGTCCATGTCTCAAGTTTTCCAGGTACATGCTGTAGTCTCTGAGCTTCACACTACAAAATCTGCTGAGCCACTAAAGCTGTCAAGCCTACGCTGCTGCAGTAAAATGTCCCACAGGAGCTGTCCAAAATGGTGGCTCCTGACAAAATGGCGGCAACCACATCTTAGCCTATGCCTTTCCCGCCTTGAGCAGGAGCTGCCCCTCAGGAACTGTCTACAGTGGCGACCTACAGCTTTCCTGCCTCAGCCTACAGTCTTGGTGAAACATCACTGCAGGAGGATCCCACAGGAGCTGTCCACAAAGGCAGTACCTCTTCTCTATCCTATCCCACCAACTCCTAGGAGCCCCACAGAGATGACACCTCGGCAAAAGCAGCCTGCAGCCAGAAGAACTTCCCACCCTAACCTATCTGCTTGATGCAGGGGAAAGTGGGTGAAGAAAAGCCGCCAGTCCCAGAGCAGATAAAACCACCTACCCCTAGCTTCCCACAAAAAAAAAAAAAAAAAAAAACACCAATCACTGAGGAAGAAACCCACCAATACTTGACCCACCACCACATCCAAGCTCAGGTCTTGAAATCCCACCAATCCTCACTCTAGAAATCTCAGCCCTGAGAAGTTCCGCCCCCTAAGAAATCCTATATAAGCACTGCCCTTTATCCAGTTCCCTGCTGTCTGCTCCCAGGAGCACAGGGCAGTTATCCTGAATTGATCCCTCCATACCTTGGTCCCTTCAATAAATTTCTTCCATGAGATTTACTGCCTGGTGTGACTCTCTTGTCAGAAGAAACCAAGAGAAGAAGCAGTGAAGAAAAGAGAAGGAGCAGAGTTGAGGCTCCTGAGCTCCTTAGCTCAGCTGTGGCTACCCTCCCCCGGGAGCCACAACACCTTTGCTGAGAAGGCTTCCTGTCAGAGCTATGTGGTTCCTAGGCTCCCATGTCTCAGGATGCCTTTCCACTAGGATACCTTTTCCCTTCAGAGCTGGTTAGAGTCCCAGGATATCCTCCTATCCCATCCTAGCAAAAACACTTAACACATGCCAACGTCATTCCCTCCTGATATGTACCTGTGGCTAAAGGCATATGGATGGCGCTGTAATCCACCAGGAAAGTGCTCCAGAGTCTTAAGCTGTGGGAACTAGCATCCCACTGACTGCAGAGGCGGCAACTTAGCATTATCACAGTGGAAAAGGTTTATGAGTAAGTTTTCATTGACTGCCTTTGGTCATAAAGGACAGAATGCTAAGGTAATGGATGCTGCATCAAGTTCAAACTAAACTGGAAAAGTAGAAATGGGTTGCTGCAGGCAAATGTCCATGGCCTACGGTTTACCAGATGAAGATGCTTAAGATCCTAGGTATAAAAACGTGAGTCCAGGTCCCTTTTGGTCACTGTGGTGATTTGAATATGCTTGGCCCATGGGACGCTGCACTATTAGGAGGTGTGGCCTTGTTGGAGAGGGTTTGGCCTTGTTAGAGGAAGTGAGAGAAGGCTTTGAGATCCTATGTTCAAACTCTACCCACTTTAGAACAGAGTTCCCTCCTAGCTGGCTGCAGAAGACAGTCTCCTACCTACCTTCAGATCAAGATGTAGAGCTCTCAGTTCCTTCTTCAGCACCATGTCTGCCTGGATGCTGCCATGCTTCCTGCCATGATGACATTGGACTGAACCTTTGGAACTGTAAGTCAATCCCAATTAAATGCTTTGCCTTTATAAGAGTTGTCTGGGTTGTGGTGTTCATAGCAATAAAACCCTAAGACAGCCACCTATGTTCTCTCTTATATCCCCTAAGTAACTCTTTCTTAGAATGAGTGAACCCCACATGTTTACTATCATTATTAACATGTTTGCTAAATGTGGGAAATGAGACCTATCTTACAGCCCTAACATTCCACAGATCCAAAAAAACATGTGATACTTGGGTGAAGGCTTCTACAATTTCTGTTATCACACCATTATTGTTAGAATGGTACTCATTCAAATATAAGCCATCAATCAGAGTAGGAATTGCCTCTTTTCAATTTAGCATGCCCCAGTACCTGGGTCTGAAAGTCTGCTCTGTCTTTATCTCCTAATAGCTCTGACAGTCTTTCAGATCATATCCAGTGCTCACATGTTTCTTAAGTGTAAGCCTCTTACCATGGCTAATCTTCATTGTTGACTTGACTGCTTTTAAAATCACTGTGGAAACACACCTCTGGGTGTGACTATGGAGGTATTTGCTGAAGGGTTTAACTGAGGAGGGAAGGACGGCAGCATCCCATTGGCTGGAGTCCTGAATGGAGTAAAAGGAGAAAGAGCTGAGCAAGAGTCTTCTCTCTGCTTCCTTCGGGTACAACCCACTGCTGTCTCCAGCTCCCATGCCAGAACTCCCTGTCTAAAAGGACTGTCCCTCAAACTGTGAACCAAAATAAACCCTTTCTTCCTTAAGTGGCCTTTGCTAGGTATTTTGTCAAAGCTATGAAAAAAGTAACTAACACATCTTTCATTCTAACACAAGGTCAGAGCTAAAACTAAAATACCTATGGGAGCTGTGAAAAATGTAGTCACACAGTTAGCTCAACATAGTAGACCAGGGATAGTATCACTGGCTCCGAGAGCCAGTATCCCTCTGACCTGTACAGCAATGTGGCTTAATGCGATAAGTAACCTTTTCTGAACTTCGATCTATTTGTAAAATAAAGAATACAATAATATATGGTTTACATACTGCAGTTGTATTGTGTCAAGGGCCAAATGGGATAATATAAAGATATCTGACATTTCTTATATTTACTTGGTTACAGTTGCTACTTAGAATAAATAGTATAGTACCAATGAACTTGAACACTTTAGGACTTGATAAAAATAACTATAGACTAAGACCAGAGGTCAGCATCTTCAGGTACTCTTGAAATATTACATGGTTTTCTGTTAACAACTATCCATCTGATCATTCCTTAAACATGTGCAAATGGACTCTTCCACTTATATAATTAACTTCCGAAGTATGAGATCTACCCTCACAGAGAAGCTCCCAGTCTCTGCACCTGGCTTCCTTCTCAAAATCTACCACAGAAATTGATCTGCAGTTCATCACAACATAATAAGTTATCCTGACCTCAATGTCTACCACACGACATGGAGACTTTCTTACTGCTGTCCTTCCATAGACGCCAGTTTCTCTGAGGTCTAGCCTGTACCCTTAGCCCAAGGTCCCACTTTTGGCTAGGTTTGGGGTGTCAACTTTCTGCTTCATATCTTTGTTTCTCGCCCCCAATTATGGTCATTTAAGCTGAGGCTTTGCTTTTGTCTGGTCTTTCCATAGTGGGTAGGGTTTCCTCTTTCATCGCTAGCCTGAAGTGTTGGGCAACAGGATCCTTTACTCTAACTACTGACCATCAACTTCCTGTCTGACCTTCCAGGTTTGTGCTCTGAAGTATTCACAGTTGGTATAGCCTATGTCCCTACCACATCATCTTGAATGATATTGACAATCATTTGGCAGGATCTGAGAGTAGTGCATGATTCAAGACTCTTTGTGTCCCCTGTACACCCATACAATGTGTGAAGCACTCCATGACAGGCTAATCAGAGTACTAGCAAAGCTATGGATGGACCCAGAGTCAAATAAAAGCTAATCTCATATAAGGTATCATATGTAATTTTCTTAGATTTTTAAGACTGAGGTTCTCAGCCCATTAGACCCAACATCTTTATTTCTTTGTTTTGAAACAGAATCTTATTCTGTGTCCAAGCTCACCTGGAACTATATATAGCCCAGGGCACCCTTGAACTCATGACAACCCTTCTCTTTAAGCTTCCTAAGTACTGCAGTTACAGGCATGAGCATGGCATCTGCTTAAAACAAAACAAACAACTTTATAACCCTTCTTGTACAATCCTGAGCATTAATGACACATATAATTTGTTAGCATACATAGTTTTACATAGTGATATAATTTCCTAAATATAATTTACAAGAGGAAAAAGAGAGATTGGTTCACAATGAGATGTGCATTTAGATGTGTAAGGTTGGAAAGCATGAAGAAGATGTAAATGCTTTCGTCTGTGCATAGACGCAGAGCCATAAGACCCTGGACTAGTGAAGTACTGCTATTTCAGAACTAGTGGGAATGTGCTCTCTCTTTGTCCACGTCTTGGCAAAGTTCTGAAGAAGACAAAATATAGTCTTCCCCTGATTTACATGGAAGCTGTAAATTCATGGAAAATTTAGTGTCTATTAAAATTAAGCAATGGAGTATGTAAATTGGAGTCCAGTTTCAGGCTGAGGTAATTATAAACAGGTTCCCTTGCTGGCAAGATATTCAGAAGTTATGTTGGACACTGCGTGATCCTTTATCATGAGGGACAGTTTTGGGTATAGATGTCTAGTGTCTTTGGCTCTAACCCAATATTGTGACACCTGGGAAATTCTGACAGAGTCCCAAGGTCCTCCATAGGAGACATACGACCACCATTGAGACACATTGGTCTTGCCAACTGTGTCAAAGCAACCCTGCATCAGAAACCTCCCTCCTCGGGACTTCTGACCTCTGCTCTCTGGTCTTGGGTACCCTGGGAAGATCTTGACTGAATGCTTGTGTTTGAGGTTAGTATAACCCATAACCAGGGACCAAAGTTGGGTAAGACCATAGTCTACGCACTACCCAAACTTACAGTTCAAAGTGCTAAGTTTCAGTTGTGCAGATGGAACTGTAGCTAAACAACATGATTAGGAAGCAAAGCCAACCAGCTTTCTTCTCAGCATCACATGCCTTAAATCCATTGAACACAAGGGTTGACACTAAGTCTGTCCACTGCATGCAGCACTGAAACGTATTCCTGAGACTCCTTTCCTGTCTCTTAGCCCTACCCTTTCCTTTGCATTCCTCCTAACACACATGTACAGGAAGGTCCCAACCCTAATCCATCTTTCTCTAAACCCTCAACTGTGGTCAACTTTTTGACAAGCGGACACAACATTGCCATCTGCAAACTTACCAAAAAAGAAATTTACAAACATAATAATTAGACAAAGACATTTCTTTTCTTTTTAGATATTTTCTTTATTTACATTTCAAATGATTTCTCCTTTCCTGATTCATCTCCCCCTTCCCCCCCCCACAAAAGTCCCATAAGCCATCTCCCCTCTCCCTGTTCCCCAATCAACCCCCTCTCACTTCCCTGTCCTGGTATTCCCCTAAACTGCTGCATCGAGCCTTTCTAGGACCAGGGGCCTCTCCTCCCTTTGATGTCCAACAAGTCCTTCCTCTGCTGCCTATGCATCTGGAGCTATGGGTAACACCATGTGTACTATCTGGTTGATGATTTGTCCCTGGGAGCTCTGGAAGTACTCCTGGGTGGCTCATATCTCCTATGTTGTTCCTCCTATGGTGCTGCAAACCCCTTCAGCTCCTTGGGTCCTTTCTCTAGCTCCCCCATTGGGGACCCTGTGTGCTCAGTTCAATGACTGGCTGAGAGTGTCCCCCTCTGTATTTGTCACGCACTAGCAGAGCCTCACAGGTGACAGCTATATTCGACTCTAGTCAGCAAGTACTTGTGGGCATTGGTAATAGTGTCTGGGTTTTGTAACTGTATATAGGCTGGATCACTAGGTGGGGTAGTCTCTGGATGGTCTTTCCCTCAGTCTTGGCTCCACACTTTGTCTCTGTATCTCCTTCTGTGGGTATTTTGTTCCCCCTTCTAAGAAGGACCAGAGTGTCTATACTTTGTTCTTCCTTCTTCTTGGGCATCATTTGATATGTGAATTGTGTCTTGGGTATGCCAATCTTCTGGACTAATACCCACTTATCAATGAGTGCATATCATGTGTGTCCTTTTGTGGTTGGGTTACCTCATTCAGGATGATATTTTCTAGTTCCATCCATTTGCCTAAGAATTTCATGAATTCATTGTTTTTAATAGCTGAGTAGTTCCATTGTGTAAATATATCACACTTTCTGTATTCATTCTTCTGTTGAGGGACATCTGGGTTCTTTCCAGCTTCTGGCTATTATAAATAAGGCTGCTAAGAACATAATAGAACATGTTAGGGCATCTTCTAGCTATATACCCAGGAGTGGTATAGCTGGGTCTTCCCGTAGTATCATGCTCAGTTTTCTGAGGAACAGTCAAACTGATTTCCAGAGTGGTTGTACCAGCTTGCAATCCTACCAGCAGTGGAGGAGTGTTCCTCTTTCTCCACATCCTCACCAGCACCTGCTGTCTCCTGAGTTTTAGATCTTAGCCATTCTGACTGGTGTAAGGTGAAATCTCAGGGTTGTTTTGATTTGCATTTCCCTGATGACTAAGGATGTTGAACATTTCTTTAGGTGTTCTCAGTCATTCGATATTCCTCAGGTGAGAACTCTTTGTTTAGCTCTGTACCCCATTTTTAATAGGGTTATTTGGCTCTCTGGAGTCTAACTTTTTGAGTGACAAAGACATTTCATAATATTTTAGGTAGATTTACAACTTTTGACTTGAGCTGCCCTGAAAGCTATCCTGGGGCACGAGCAGCCCTAGGCTCAGGTTGGACACAGCCATGTGACTATTCCTCTTCTCAACTTGCCCCACCACCACCACCACCCGCTTCATTCTGTGTGACAGCTGCAGGCCAGACCGGTCCCCTCCTCCCCTCATATTTGTTCTCTCTCCCCAGCCTTGAGTTCTCCCCAGGAGCCACTCCTGAGAGTTCATTCTCATGAAGACATATGTCTGCTTTGTAACAACCTCCTTCAGTGCCCATCCATAAAGCAGTCTCTGGCCTCCTGACTGTGACTTTATCTTGTGAGCTTCTTCTCTTGCCTTACACCCAACATGGCTTTTCTCATTTGTTTTACTTATGAAAGTCTAAGCAACACTGGCAGTTTTGAATTTAAGTATCACTTTCTCCAGAAAGCTTTCCCGGGTTTTCTCCCCTCTTTGAGTTTCTGAGTCATTTATACGGTGAGACTCTTTGGCTTTTATCCTCGAAGACAAAGGCCATTGGAGGATCCTTCTATTTATTCATTACTCAATGTATTTATTCATTCATTCATTCATTCATTCATTCATTCATTTCTCTATTCATTTAACTTTATGCGTATGGGGGAGAGGTTCACACACACACACACACACACACACACAGACACACACACACACACACTGCAGAGGTCACAGAGGGCATCAGATCCTCCTCACAGGTAGTTGGGAGCCACCTTGTCGGTTCTGGGAATCAAACCTGGGTCCTCTACCCTCAAGGGCAGAGCCATCTCTCCAGTTTCATTGTGGGATCCTTTGTGTACCCATTGGCAGATAAAAACTTGGTATAGGAGTATAGCTTTCCAACAAAGGTTACATAAACTTAAAAAAAAATGTGGGTGGTAGACTAGGTTTATGCTTGAACTATTTGGAGAGGAGCTTCCGTAGGCCTCCCTTTCAGATTAGCTTTCTTTCCACCCAGCTGACCTAACATTCCCTCAGGAAACCCCACAGCTTCAGTGGAGCACATGCCTCCATTTAGCTCTAACATTAGTACATTGAGAGTAGACATCTAACTTCACCATGGCTCTGAAAACATTAACTAAGACAATAATAAATTAACACAATAGCCAACTAATAGCACCGTGATGCTTTCATGTATGAACTGGAATGTGAACGCTGAGATTTTCATTTCATGGTTGAAAAATACATGAGTTGACCCAAATACTAATTTCTGCATTCCCGTCATTTACATATCATGGGTCAGTAATCATTTCTTGCCTAAATGACTTTCCAAATGAAAAGCTGTAATATTGTAATGGTTTATCATATTTACAAACATCTCATTGTGCTACCCACTTGGTACCCGGGATTAGCAAACTCGCAGAGAGCATTCTCTGGAAAGACAGGAATGGTGCCTGAGCAGAGCCAACAAGTTCCCGGAGGAGGAAACCATTTGTTTTTCTGTCCCTAATAGTTCTGAGTCTCAACTCCATGGGGACGTCTTCCAGCCAACCCCCTTTCTTCTGTGTGCTGTTGGTCAGCAGGGCCCAGGGACAAACTCTGTCTGTGCAGTGGCATCCTTCTTTCTCTACTGGCTTTGAACATGCCTTCATTGAACACGGGGAGCGCTGAATGTTAATAGGATATTTCAGAAGGCTTCTACAACCTGATAACTTCTTATAGTCATTCCCAACACTGTCGAGCACATTGTCGGAGGTGATCTTTTCCCTCATTTTAATGCTGCTGTGATACAAATCAGTACATGATTTAACCTGCCTTTTATTTAAGCCACATTTCTGTCCCTGCCCATAGTTAACTGCTACTTTAGGGACCTCACCCTGTCTTTAGCTATCACCTCTCTTCAAAAAAAAAAGAAAAGAAAAAAAGAAAAAAGAAAAAAAAGTGTGTTTTTAAAGGATAACTCATTAGAGCCATAGATTAAGGGCCCTGCCCCAGGAGTTTACACATCTGCCTAGCTCTTTAATTAGGACTTGGGTTGAATGTCAGCAAGCCAGCCTCTGTGGGGACAGTCAGCCCTTGCAATTGCACATGCTCACACTCAGCCCCAGGTGCTCTCTGGCCAGCCTCTCCTCAGCAGGGCTTCTGTGCTTCCTACCATGGCACATACTCTTAAAAGGAAACAAGAAAAAAAACCTCAAGGTCTCTTATTGGGCTGTCCTGTCAATCTGGTTTGGGGGCTAGAAAGGGGCATCTTTGTACGGTTTCTGGGGCCCTTCCCATCATGCCTTTCCTCACACCTAGGCTGGTATGCAGGAAGTGAGGGATATGGAGAGAGCCCAGAAAGAGAGCAATGAAAAGGGACCATTTGCATCCCAGAATTCTTTCCCTCCCTCTCGCTGGCTGGCGGCAGCCCTGCTAGTGAGATACCACAGTAAAAGTGGGCTGATGCCTGTGTGCTTCTATCTCGCAAGGTTCCTGGGTGCCAGATGGGTACTCTGTGACTGTGCAAGCGTGGATTATTTCATTTCCTACATCTGGGACTCCAAATGGTTGCCCAGAATGCCACGGCAGAGAGGCGCTGCTTCTCATCTGGGGGAACCTGCCTTCACCAGGGAGCCTGGCAGAGCAGAAGGGATAAGGTCAGAGTCCCCAGAGGAAACCTGAATACTCACAAACACCAGAGCCATCCTGGAGAAACCAGAACAGGGAGAATTGGGTTGTGAGCAATAAGACAAGACAGCTGTCATTTAAAAGCATAAAGGACCAAGGAACAATCGCATAGAAATAAACCCCAAGCACTGGCCTTGGGAAATATTTGGGGAACGTTTGAGTTCAGCATTGAGATCTTCTTGTGACCCCCTTCATGAAGCAGCTCTAAGTAATTGCTAAGTGGCACACACAGGTGAACCGGAGTAGTCTCAAGAATGCCACCATATAGCACAGCCTCTCAGCTTCTTAATCACTTTACTTCAGTTAATGGAATGGGGTGGGTCGGTGTGAAACAGTAGCAAGGACATTTATGCTACATCGACGTTGAAAGTACCAAGAAGCAGGATAGTTAATGCCTTCCATGTCGCCTCATTGAGAGGAAGTCCTTCCCGCTTGTAGGTTTATTGTAGAAGACCTTCACCATTGCCACCCAGACGTACAAACAGTTATCCAAATCACTCAACTTATCCCACGGGGGAATTTTTTTTTCAAAACAAAACTATGTGACTTCGTGTTATTAAAACAAAGAATCTGACAGTTGACTTAACTGTTTTTGCATAAGATATTTACAAACCACAGCAGCTCAGGGAGGGGCATTTATGCATTTTCATATCCCGCTTGCTTTAAAGCTGCAATTTTCTATGAGGACAACAGAGAAAAAAAAACATGCCTTACGCTGCTTATATTAATTACATTTTTTCATTACCCGTCATGTTTTCTACAGGCTTGTGTATTATTACTGCAAAATGTAATGAAATAGAAAGGGAAAAGAGAATGGACTTCTGGGAAATTTTCCAATTCTTGAAATGCAATGTTAATTGAGAGCTATTTTTAGGGCGGTTCAGATAGTGCGGGACCCAGTGCCATCAGTACAAATGGATCCGGCCCAGGTGCAGCCTCCCCAGTGACAGTCCCAGGTCTCTGCAGCTGGAGAGCACCAGACTCCCCTCTAGCTGCTTGCCAAGGCTAGAGAAGAACATGGAGGAGTAGCTATAGAGATGAGCTTCTCACAGAAGCTCACAGAAGACAAGCTGGATCCGGATCCTCGGAACCTCAGACCGGAGTGAGGTTGGCAGCGCTCGCCTCCCCATCTCCAACTGCTATCCTACCCCCTGTCCCCAACCCCAGATGGAAGGAAACTTACTCAATGAGTGGGTCGTACGTCATGAAATGGTTCCAAGCCTTCAAAGATAAGGAACTCAGAAAATGTCCATGGAGGAGTGATAAGCAAGACCTGTTGTTGTTATTGGTGATGGTGGTGGTGGTGGTGGTGGATTTTGTTTTTTAAAAATCTTATTAAAAAATGGCAGCTGCCCTACCTAGGATATGAGGGAACTGTTTTAATGACCAGAAACTTAATGGGTCAGACAAATAGAGCTCTGTTCACTTTTAAATTTTTATTTTTATTTGCGTGTGTGTGTGCGTGTGTGTGTGTGTGTGTGTGTGTGTGTGTGTGCAGGTGCCTGGAGAGGCCAGAAGGGGGAGCTGGATCCCCTAGCATTGGCATTGCTGACTGTTGTAAGCCACCAATGGATCTGGGAAGCCAAACTCTGGTCCTTTGCATGAGCGCTAAATACTCTCCAGCCCCAGTTCAACTCATTTAATTAGCAAATTAAGCATGTTATGGAACTAGCCCCCTATCAATCTATGGATGCCCTCTGGATTCCCTCTGTGCCCCAGAATTCCACACCCAGATGCCAGGAAAGACCCATCCCTGAAATTGACAGAACGAACACGTAATAAACATGGTTACAGGGACCCAGTGTTCTTTCAAAGAAGGTGTCAGGATGACTTTATGAAATTCAGAACCGCTGAGCTCATTGGAAAGCTCCCTGCTTCCACATACCGCAGCAAGGCTCCCCATGCTCTAAAACTGTCCTGGCCACTCCCACACTCCTAAATCCTCAACATTTGAAGTATGTTCCTTCTGAAAACAATTCAAACCACCCCCACACACACTAAATTCCTATGATTTCTATTGTTGCTTCCGAGTGAATAAAGCAAACACAAATGCCCATAAACATCAGGCCAAAGTTCATTTTTCAAAGGCTTGGAAACCAGTTCACCCAGTTATGAGAATCAGGGAGAATGAAGAAAGTGCTCTCCTGTCTCAGTGTTCTCAGAGCTGAGAGACAGATGGCTCCGTTGCCTGTCTTAGTGGCTCAGGAGCTGTCCTTCAGGGAGTGGACTCATGGTCTACATGGAAGTCTGCACGTGACAAGGACTCTGCATGAAGTTACTTACCATCAGATATAAGTTGGGTGACTACCCTCAGACTATTTATTACTTTAGCCTTGACTGATACATTCTTTGGGGGAAAGTGTATAATGGAGAAATCCCGACATTCTAAGTGATACTTCACAGCTAAAAATTGTGCTTTGAATGTGAAATGTCGTCCCCCAGAGGCTCATGTGTTTGAATATGTTGTCTCCAGTTGGTGGCACTGATTTGGAAGGTTGCGGAAGGTTTTAGAGATGGAGCCTAGGAGGATGTCAGACCCAATGTGGCCAACTGCCTCAGGCCCCTGCTGCTGTGCATACCCCACATTGATGGACTATACCTCCTCAAACTGGAAGCCAAAACATATCCTTCCCAAGTTGCTTTTTGTTAGGTATTTTATTATGGCAGTGAGAAATGGAACAATATAAGAAAGTTATAAATTTTCACACATACTTTTTTTAATGGTTAAAACCATTAAAAATCAGTGGTATGCAGAAAGAGAAGGTAAATGGAAGACAATGGATAAAAATTCAAGTTCACTACAGGGTGGGGGATTCCCTAAGGAACTCTTCCCCATTGCCTAGACTCAGCTCCAGAAAATTAACCCACATCATTCACATCTTGCCAAACCCATGTTCAAGGCTAGGTGAGGCAGCTGGTAGGTGTGTCTCTTGACATCTGCTCGTCACTACAATGACTGGCAACAGATGACCTTTTAAGGAAGCCCTGGTCTCTGCAACCTGTTCTGGCTGCTTGATCACTTCTCGTTCAGATTTTTGCCTCTTTAGAGTTCGATAGTTGATATAATTGATGGAGAACTAATTTTTATATCTTTAATATAGACATCATTCTTTAAAATGCATGCCCTCTTTGATTTTCTCCAATTTGCATCTCTAGGAGCATCCTATTTCTTTTCTTGTGACCCACCCTGCTATTGTTACTGGAACAGGCTGAAAAGTTAATATCCACAGACCAACTTGCTTTCACAAGTGTTACTTAAAAATTAATTGTGGAGCCAGGCAGTGGTGGCACATGCCTTTAATCCTAGCACTTGGGAGGCAGAGGCAGGTGGATTTCTGAGTTTGAGGCCAGCCTGGTCTACAGAGTGAGTTTCAGGACAGCCAGGGCTACACAGAGAAACCCTGTCTCGAAAAACAAAAAAAAAAAAAAATTGTATACATGAATACACACACACACACACACACACACATATATGTTTCACAAAATGCTTCATGAATTTGAATAATATGATCGGCTAACCAGCTGACTCAGTGTGTGTGGGTATGTGACACCAAGCCTGGTAACCTGTTCAATCCTGGGACCCACATGGTAAGAGGGAACTGACTCCCAAAACCTGTCCTCTAGCCATCATATGTACATCATGGCACACACACACATGCACATGTGTGTGCACACACACATTCACACCCAAAGTAGATATATAGGTAAATTAATAAATGTAGCAAAATATGTAAGTGTTTAATAAATGCCATAATCCTTTACTTCTGTCTTCCTGATATACAGTGCCTTTTCTCAGAGGGAATCATTTTTAGGGGAGGGAGGTGCATATGTGTGTGTTACATTATTTCGGTGCCTGCCTTTCAAACTCTAACGGAGTTCTCTTTACTACCTTTGAACAGCATTCACTTCCTGGCCTGAATGAAACTTAGCACTTGCTAACATATCCTCCTTCCTCCTTCCTTCCTTCCTTTTCTAAATGTGAATGATTGTGCCTTAGCTTCTCTTCCTCACCACGTTTGCAATACTTCCAGCATCTATTTCTCAGTTCAGCAACTTTGTATTGGATGACGATCCTGTCCATCACTTCCCGGCTTCTTCCACAGACCCATGCCAAACCCCAGCCCCGGCCAGTGTACCTATATATTTGTGTTGTCAAAACTGATAGTATGCATGATCTTTTCCATAATTATCATTAAGCCTTCTGTGGGGTTGTCTAAAGGCTGACTTTACCAATAACCTACAAATCTAAAGATGGAGTCTTTATATCCGCATTGATATTTTCATTTGCGGCCCAGTCTCTTCCCTCCTCAAGGAATCCACCCAGCCATCTCTTATTTCTGCTCTGGTCTAGGTTGCCTGCTGCCCACTGTCATCCAGGTCCTTCTCTCTCCGTCCTTCTAAGTTAAAACTACCGTCCCTGCATCCCATGGTATACTGGTTACATTTTGCATCCCCGTGGCCGTTACTGACACAAGAAACAAAGTGAGAAAAGAACGATTTCTTGGAGCTTGTGGTTTGAGGGTGCAATTCATCACGGTGGGGAAGGCACAGTGGCTGAGGTGGTTCACAGCAAGGGCATCAGGAACGTGGCGTGGCTTGCTCATATTTGGAGAGATCCGGAACCAAAGGAAGAGGGGTTTCAGCGGTCCGCTGGCTTTCTCCCTCCCAACTTTTATTTAGTCTGGGAGCCCAGTCCAGGAGACACGGTACCGCTATAGTCAGGGTAGATTGCTCCTTCTCAGCCACTCCTCTCTGAGAAAGCCATCACAGACACAGCCAAGGCTGAGTACCATTAGTATCCTGGGCATTTATATAAAATAAATAAATAAAGTTGGCAACCAAAGCTCCCCTCACTATGATTTCCTCTTTCATGGCATTTTCCATTTTGCTGGACTTTGTTCTTAATTATTTTCTGTGTGTGTATAAGCTATAACTTCTTTTTTGTTGTTGGGTTTTGTTTGTTTGTTTTCTGTTTGTTATTTGTTTTTGTGGGGGTTTTTTTGTTTTGTTTTGTTTTTTTGGTTTTGTTTGTTTGTTTGTTTTTTGAGACAAGGTTTCTCTGGTTGGACCAGGCTGGCTTCTAACTCAGAAATCCACCTGCCCCTGCCTCCCAAGTGCTGGGATTAAAGGCGGTGCCACCACTGCCTGGCGCTATAACTTCTTATTTGACATGTTTCTCCCTCCTTATTTAGCTAGTGGTTTGACTACACCTAGAACACTACAGTGAAAATGCCTTTCCTTCAGAATTTTGACGTACTGTTCCATTGTCTTCAAGCATCCAGCGTTTCCCATGAGGAGTCAGAAGGTATTGGCGTCCCAGGCAGTAGCCTCCTTTCTTCTCCTCTACAGACCCTTCCAGGAGTGTCTTGTTTCCTTTGGTACCCAGCAGTATCATAGGTGTGTGCCTCGGGGTGGATACAAGCTTACGATAGGGAACTTGAATAGAAAGATCGGCTGTGTTGTGTCTCCTCCACAGAACATAGGAAGCAAGAGCAATATTTTGATTACTGTAACTCACTTTGATATTGGGAAAGTAATAAATCATAAATGCATTTTAACATGATTTTCTCAGATCTGAGAAATTGAACTTAGAGTGTGGACTTCAAATATTTATAACCAAGTTAATAAACACATCCCCTTGGGGCGACGTGAAAGTCACTAATTTTATACTTTAAAGAAGAGGACACTCAGAGGCTGTGGGAGAAAAAAGCTATTCATTCCTCATCTGTGAAGAGGAAAGAAATTCTTAGATTTATAAAAAACTGAAATGTATTTGACAGCACTTTAGGAGACTGGCAGACATAATAACAGTTTAAAGTTAAAGTTTAAAGACACATTTATTCTTTTTGAACATGTATGTGTGTTTCTGTGTCTGTATATGCAAGTGCAAGTGTGTGTCTCTCCCCTTTTACATATAAATTTATATTTTTGTATAATATGTTATATAGATCACTGATTCAGCTACACTGGCTGGCCAGTGAGCCCATGATCCACCTGCCTATCTTTCCTCTCCGGTGCTGGGATCACAAGTGTGTACCATGCCTAGATTTTTGGTGGAGGAAGCAGGGGGTGTGATTCTCAAATATCCTGGAAGAGTTTAAGGAACTTCTTCTTAGATGTGTTTGCTTGCGTCCCTTGGCATAGAGGAAATGGACTCGAGATTTGGAACTTATGGGCCCAAAGAGCAATTTAGGCTCAGCAGTTCACTAGTCTTAGGAGATTTGAACAAATTACTTTAAAGTCAATAAATGTCATGTTCCCTACCTACCCACATCAGCTCTCTCAGTTCAACACAAAGGTAAGAGAGTTGTCAGTGTTCTCTGCCCACTGAATCATGACAGGTACAACAGAGTCATTTCTAAACACAACAGGATGTTGACTAGAAAGTTCTAACTGATGTATCAACATACGACTTAAGATGCATTCCAAAAGGAGTGCTGGGCCCTACCTACAGAATGTCCAAATAAAGAGTGCATCCTTCAGTCCTTGAAATCTGTCACAGCAAAGATGAAATGTTTCCAGAAAAGGGAAATGAAAGAGACACTTTGTGAGAACGATTTTAGAGAGAGAGAGAAAACATGTTGGGTTATGCATCTTCAGCCATTAGAGAAAATGTCAGACTCCTGAGGAAATTAAAATGGCCCTTGGGAACAAGCAATGAACTACATTTAAGAAGAAACTACTCATAAGGTGAGTAACCACTAAGAGTTTGACGCAGATTCAAGGCCATTTAGAAAGGATCTAACAAAAGGGTGCCTTGAGGAAGGACACTGTGGGGAATTGTCTCCTAAGTAAAGCCGCAATCTTTTGGACTACATCATATTTCTTTACACAATTACTTCTTAGAAGTCTGTCTCTGTCTTTTCTGAGTGGATTTTGTGATATGACAACATATCTTCAGAAGTTCTAAATTGTCATCTAATTTAAAATAATCTAGCTGCTGGGCTTGGGAAAACGGGTTTAATCAGTAAAGCATTTGCCTTACAAGCATCAGGATCTGGGTTTGATCCTCAGAACTCAGGGTTTTAAAGACGCATTCATGACCAGGGAGGCAGAGACAAGTAGATCCCTGGGGCTGGTGGTCCAGACAGCCTCACTCACTCAGTGAAGTTGAGGCCAATGAGACACCATCTCTCAAAGAAAGATGGATGGTGCCCAAGGAACAATACCTGCAGGTGTTCTCTAGCCTCTACATTCATGTGCACACATATTACAGACACACAAAGTGGTAACTACAGAAGATTAAATGATGTCTCTCCAAAATTCATAGGTTAAATTTCTAATCTATTTGTGGCTATATTTGAAGATGGGGCTCCAGGAAAGCATTTAAGAGTAGATGAGGTAATTGATGGATAGGGAGGTGATTCTCTTCTCTCTTTGACCTCTGAGGACACAAGGATGGGGTGGCCATCTGAAAGTCTTAAGCAGGCTTTGGCCACAATGACGCCCTGACCTCCTGCCTGTGAGAAAATACATTTCTGTTGGTTAAGCCACGTAGTCTATTATGCTTTATTATGGCAACTCAAGATGACACCTTTAGTAATTGTACTGGCTGGTTTTGTGTGTCAACTTGACACAGGCTGGAGTTATCACAGAGAAAGGAGCTTCAGTTGGGGAAGTGCCTCCATGAGATCCAGCTGTGGGGCATTTTCTCAATTAGTAATCAAGGGGGGAGGGCCCCTTGCGGGTGGTGCCATCCCTGGGCTGGTAGTCTTGGGTTCTATAAGAAAGCAGACTGAGCAAGTCAGGGGAAGCAAGCCAGTAAGAAACATCCCTCCATGGCCTCTGCATCAGCTCCTGCTTCCTGACCTGCTTGAGTTCCAGTCCTGACTTCCTTTGGTGATAAACAGCTGTGTGGAAGTGTAAACTGAATAAAACCTTTCCTCCCCAACTTGCTTCTTGATCTTGATGTTTGTGCAGGAATAGAAACCCTGACTAAGACAGTAACTTATAATTATCAAGAATCTTCTACCTGCTGGGCACTATTGAAACTGTCTCATGTCTGTTAACTCCCAATAACCCTACAAGTGTTTATCATTTCTGCTATTCCCATTTTTCAGATGATAAAACTGAGGGGAAAAAGTCAGGTAACTGACTGAGGTGGAAGAGTAGAGGTTCATTCTCACTGGTCTGGCCCTGAGACCTCAACCATCACCAGTTACCACATTGCATCTCAAATCTTGGCAAGAGCAACTACTCCTTTCCTTCCACCAAATACAGCCTTTTTGTCATTTACCAGCAAGATGGTTCCGTTTAATGACCTGACTTTCATGCCCAGAACCTATGTGGTGGAAGGAGAAAAAAACCAGCTCCCCAAAGTTGACCTCTGACCTTTCAATATACATACATGCACAAAAATAACTAAATAAGTAAATGTTTAAAAACAAAAACATTTCAATGACTCCTCGAGCCCTCTGAGAATCCTGCACTGGTACAAAAGGAATCGGAAGCAAATTTCAAAATGCAATGAACTACTTTTCAAGACGAAGACAAATAGGAATTGGATAGAGAAGGTAATATACAAGCAAACCCGGTACTAGGTGTCCAAAGCTGGTCATTCATCAGCGTGTGTCAACAACACTGAACTGAAGTTGGATCAGTTCAATACTTTCAAGACTACAGAACATATTGTGACCTGTATAATCGAGCAGAACTTGGTGGTTAAGATGGGCCTGGGGCTGAACCTCAGCTCTCTGGGCTGAATTTCTTCATTCCGTAGTTCTTCTAGGTCACTGTCAAAACCGCTGGTAATTTTACACTGCACTGATCTGTTGCCTTTTCTTGGCCTGAGGATAAATAGAAAACTTAACAGTTCTGAGAGCTGTTGACACCATGTACTCAGAAACACAATCAGGAAACGTGAAAGGAAACCCTTGAAGGACGTGAATGAGGGATGTGGACATTTCCCACAAGGAAATTCCCCAGGCACCTTGGCTTTGCTCCAGAGCTGCTTCGATCCTGTGAAAATGACCAGGTCAGGAGGGCGCCTGGGTACCGTCGAGGGTCCTGACACAAGGCAGTGTGGAATAGGAACTCTTCCCAAAGCTCTCTGTTGAGTGTTCTCTGGTCACCATGGAATTGTAGTGAGCTCCAGAAATGGCTTTTGACAATTCAAGGAAGGGTTCTGGAAAAATCCAATTCCTCCCCAGCCACTACCAAATGTAATTGTCTGCTCTCTTGTTTGACAAAATACCCAAGTGCATTAAAAAACAAAAACAAAAATCACTTTCCCTTCAGTTATGTGACACAAGCAATTTAAGTGCCTAGCAGGTAAAACTGGAGAGCTAGACCATTGACTCTGGGACCCTGATTGGGCCCTTGTTCGGATAACAAGACAGACTGGTTCATCTAAGAACTCATAGAATGCCTTTGGCTCATGACATCAGTGAGGGAGACAGAGAAGCTAGGGAAAGGAGCAACCAGTGGTAGAGAAATGCAAACCCTTCTCTGAAATGTGTCCCCTGTGGGCTCAAGTCACCAGCAGTTCTAGATTTCCCCTGGAGAAGCTGCAGAGGACCCTCCGGAGTCTTTTCTCTAAGTATAATAGGAAATGATGTCATTTTCAGATTTTTCTCCTCCCAACTAGGGAGGTCTCATGGTGTTTCTCTTCTTATTCGATGGCGCTAGCGTGGCTCTGCATTTAATGACTACCTACTCAGTATGAATGGCATTCTTTCCCACAGTCCCATTGACTCATTCAGTATCTAAACTCCAAGCTCTGACCTAGCTATGTAGGGCCAATGAACAGAAAATTAAGCCACTGTTCTAGAGTCTATGAAAAAAAAAAAAAGAGAGAACTCAAAACAAATGTGTTCTATGTGAAAGCAAAAACAGAAACTGCTGTATGACATAGTCCGTGCAGTCAGGACAGGGCGACCAGACAGGACATTGCTCAAGACCTGAAACGATGACTGGCAAACGATGACTTTGAAGGTGCAACAGGAAAGAGTCTGCAGATTTTTCTTCATTAAAAGACTTAGTATGTCCCAGTCTGAGCTCTCACCCTGCTGTTGATAAGGGTTTCCTCTAAGCCATGGGATTCAGACACAGTGTGAGTCTCAGGGATTAGAAAAAGGCTAATTTGAGCTGTCTGGCAGAGGTGAATAGACTGGCATTAGGCCTGTGTCCAAAGTTTTCTGACAGCTCGATATGTTCTGCTCAAACACAGGGGAATCCACCACTCCGAGGGCAACAGGACACCTGTAAGGTGCCATGCTGGCCAGGATCACCTCTGGGTTAGATGGGGCCTCAGTTTAAACCCTGATCTTGAGCATGGCAGCCCCTCGGAGAGGAATTTCTGGCAGCCGCTGAGAAGGAAATGATTAAGAAACAGGTTTAAGTCATAAGGGTCCTGTCCTAGCGTGCTTTCTGGTGCTACTAATGAGAAGAGAGATGCTATTTGCATAAAAACATTTCTGTCTTCCTCAATTGCTTTTCTTCTCCTATTCTAAACCCACTTCTCTACCCTGTAATGATTCAAATGCCTCCCCTGGTAAGACAGTCTGAAGACGCACCATACTCTTCACAGCGTCCTTGGGCCGCCTGATCATACCTCGTTGTTTTTCTTGCTAGGGGTAGGACAGACCTCGGCCAGCACATGGTATTTTTAGCATGGAGGCTCCATTTTGTTTGAATGGTAGTTAGCCCTTTTAGTTCACTGGAACTAGAAATAAACCACATTGAAATTCTCTTTTGTCCTAAAATTAACTGTCCCTTAGGAGGATTATCTTTTCTTGAAGGGGTCCTATCTGTAGACTCGACAACATGCCTAAGAGCCCTAGTGGTTTTGCTAAAGTTACTTTGGGACAGCGCAGTTGGCTTTGCCAAGTTCAGCTCAGGAATTGTTCAAATAATCAAGAGATACATGAGCAAACTTCAAAACCGAAGCAAAAAACAGAGTTCCTTCCTCACGTCTGTGCAAAGGCCACGGTCTTCACAGCGAGGGCTCTGGAGCAGGTTCACCCTTCCATCCATCGACCACACGCACCAGTTCAAGTCCACTCAGTCTACCAACCACAAACTGCAACTATTCAAGAGAAAAAACTGCATCTGAACTGAATATGTAGATTGTCTTTGCTGTTATTATTCCCTAACCAATACAGTATAACAGTATTTACATAGAATTTGCATTGTATTAGGTATTATAAGTAATCTAAAGATGATTTAAAGTATATAGGAGGATGTGAATAGGTTATATGCAAATGCAACTCTTGTTTATTATCAAGGACTTTTGGTATAAGCAGGGGTCCTGGAACCAATCCTCCGTGGATACTGAAGGATGGCTGTATTATAATTCCCCTTTGGAACATGCTGGTAATATTTCCCCCCCTTAGCAAAACTGTTTTTCCTTGAAGAAGGAAAAGTTGGTGCAATTCAGAAACAAGAACAGGAAAAAAAAAACTTAACCATTTTAAATGACCAAAAGTGACAGAATGTAAGGTTTAAGTAAAGTTCCTTTTCAACTGAATAACAAAGGCAATCTTGAGAGGAGACGAAGAGAGAAGAGAAGAGAGACACATCCATAGTATAGCAAGGACTGTTAGGGGGAAGAGAGAGGGAGAGAAAGGGAGAGGAGAGAGGAGGAGAGGGGAGAGAGGAGAGGAGGGATGAGGGGAAGGGAGAGGATAGAAGAGATGATCAGGGGAGGAGAGGAGATAAGGGGAAGAGAAGGAAGGAGAGGGAAAAGGATGAGGAGAGGGGAAGGGAAGGGGAGAGAGAAAGGGAGGAGGGGAGAGGGGAGGAGACATGTCCGTATAGTGGCAAGAAGAACTGATACCAAGATTTTATTCCCAGCTTTAGGCCTGCTCCAGAGTCAGGGCTGCAACGCTGCAAAAACTGTCAGCCAGTTTGCTGTAAGGTTTCTGTCAAAAGGAGCACAAGAGCGCTGGGGAGGAGCCAGGACTTGTTCTTCCTGTAGGCTACCTCCCTGTGGGCTTGCTGTCTGTTGCTGGCTCCTAAGACGGTCAGTGGCCTTAGCAGTATCCCTCCACCCCACCCCCTCCCCCGTGCCCACTGACAGTTCCTTCCAGTAGAAGCACCTGAACTCCGTGTTCAGTTGTTCGACTCTGTACACTCAGGGCACCAACCTTCAGGATCTGGGTCTCACCTTTTCTAAGATCCCAGGGCCAGCCAGCCTTCGCAGACTATCACCTCCATGGGATTCTACTTCTATATTTTGAGTTTTAATAATTATCATATCCTCACTTTGTTCCCACAGCTCCAAAGGCGATAGCTCCTCCTACTTTCATCATGTCTCAGAATCACGTGTGTACCTGTGCAGGTACCCAGGCAGCATGCATTTATATTAAATGCTTCATTTGATAACTGGTTGTTTCCTGTTTCTTGATTGGACCCTAACCAATATAGATGAAATGAGGTTAGGGGCACAGATCAAAATAATGTAAAGTGGTACCACTGAGGAGCCAAGAGATAATCAGAAGAAGAAAAGAAACAGGAATGAGAGATAAAATTCAAAAGGAACAAACTAAATCCAGTAATATCACCAATAAGAACGCTCCAAATATTAATTGACAAAGTGACCCAATAAAAATAATAAGCTTGGGTTGAGGAGATGGCCTAAAATAACTCAATTATCATAGAACCATGATGGCCTAAGTCTGACTCCAAGGAGTCCATGGAAACCTGGGCATGGTGGTACACATCTGTGATCTCAGTGCTTCCATGGCAAGATGGGAGGCAAAGATGGGAGAATCCCTGAAAGCTCATGGGCCAGCTAGCCTGGGTACACAGCTGCAAACAACAAAGTGTCTCAAAGTGGAAGAGAGAACTGACTCCCAAGGTTGTCCTCGGAATTGGACATGAAAGGTGCATGCGCGCACACACACACACACACACACACACACACACACACACACACACCATATGCATTTTTCAAAACTTTATTTTTATTTTATGTGTATGGGTGTTTTGACTATATGTCTGTCCACCACTTGCATGCTTGGTTCCTCCAAAGGCCAGAAGAGGGCATCCCATCCTCTGGAATTGGAGTAAGAGGTGGTTGTGAGCTACCATGTGGTGTAGGGAACTGGATCTGGGCCCTCAGGAAGAACAGCCAGTGATCTTTACTGTTGGGCCACTGCTCCTGCCCCAGGGTATGTTTTCAAATACAAGAAATTACAAGACGCTGACCACAGGAGATACACTTCAGATATGATGATGGACCCAGACCGGAAGTAAACTGTTGATGGAAAGAGAGGTAACACACGCTGTCAGCACAGAAAGGCTGGAGCAGACACATTGGGCTCAATAATACAGCCTCAAAAGACACGAAATAAAAATTGATAGAATCAAAGGGCCTAATATACAACTCCACAATCACAGTAGGAAATTTACCAATTTGGAGAACTAGATTTTTAAGTCACTTAATACACAGAGAGCTTGAGTAACACCATTAAACTATCCTAATTGATAGTTACTAACATTTATAGACTCCTGCCTCCAATAACTCCTTTTCAAGTGCAACAATGTGTTCTCCAAATTAAAACACATGCTTGGCCAGAGAAAGTAGTCCACAAGAATTAAAAGAATCGAAAAACAACAGTCATAGGAATGGTTTTAAACAAGTGACAGGAAATTTGAGCTCAGGATGTAAAACAATGGCAGCAACATCAGCACCAGTGTCACCCCCAGCACCTCTCCCCTTAAAAAATGTCACCCCAAAAAGGACATAACAATAACATACTTGGAAGATCAAATCCCAGATGGGGGAAATTAGGCCCATGCAAAGCAACCAATCCAACTGGCATGAGACCGGTGGATAGTGAGCCCAGATGTTGTCAGGGTAGAGGAATGTCACCAGAACTTTCTGTTTCCCCCTCTTATCATCCTGGGCAGATAAATTGGAGACATCTTAAAAGTGCAAAACCTGAAACGTTAATACGTTTTCGAGAGTTATCAGAAAGTGTGCATCAACCCAACAAGAAATAAATCCAGAAAATAATGAGGGGATGTATTCAAGAAAAGGTGGGGTGTGCTTTCAAAGAGGGGGACAGGGAGGCAGAGAGGCAAAAGAAGCAATCAGTTACAACTTCGTGTGGAATGACCTCCAAGGTTTGCATCTTAAAAGCTTGACTCCCAGTGTTCAAAGTCAGAGCTTTGAGGAGGTGACTGAATCATGACGAGTCTGACTTCATCAAGGAGCTAGTCTACTCACCATTGTCTAAGAGGTAACAGAAGCTCAGTGGAGGGGACATGGTTGAAGGGAGTGATTCCCTGAGCTGTGCATCTGGGGACACAGCTTGTCCCAAGCCTGGTTCACTCTGTGAACCTTTTGCTTCCTGGCTACCATGAGGTGAGTGATTTTCTGCAAGTGCTTTCTCCACTGTGACATTCTCTCCAGCCCCATAATGCATTCGGTCAGTCATGGACTGATCTTCTAAGTACAGGAAACAAAAATCAATCCTTCTTCCCTTAAGTGGATTTTCTCCGGAACCATCCTACAGGGATGGACAGCAACTAAGGCAAAGTCTACAATGCACAAAAGAGAAACATATTTAGGACCTTTATAGAAAATCAGAGCTCTTCCATATAAATCCATGACCAGAAATCATAAGTAAACAGAAAAGGAAGCATAAAAGAGAGGCTGGTGTTGCAAGTGCCCAACAAAGAAGTGAAAATTGCTTTAGTTCGGAATGTGCAGATGGAGAAAATGGAGGTTAAGGAAGAGTTGAGTTGTGTCTATTATAGCAAGAACATAGGCATATACTGCATAATGGTGTTTGTAGATACGTTGGTAGGAAGATATGATTGGGTGATTTCTTCATGCCAGCATCACAGGTGTATTTACCTAAGTCTAGATGGTAAAAGTCAATCACTCAACATGGCCTCTCCACACAATCAAGAGACAAGGTAAACACAGGATGCCCAGGCCTGCTGTCGGCATAACATGGTATACGGTTCTACAATAAATTTGTTTTTAGAAAGTAGAAGCAATTCCCTCTAACACAACAATCCTTTATTCTCAAGCACAAAGTTATGCACTGGACATCATTGGGCGCACTGTGTCTTTATAGGACTAACAATGCCATGAATTTACATCAGTATCCCCCACAGGCATGAGAGTAATGCGTGATGATAGGAATTTTTCAAACCATTGTGCTCTTATGAGATCACTGTCATATGTGCAGCCCGCTGTCAATTAAAGTATGAAGCAGTCCATGACTATGTGATAGAATAGTACTAAGATGTATTTATCCATTAAGAGATATTGTTCAGGGGCTGGAGAGAGAGGGCTCGACTGTTAAGAGCATGCATTCTTCTTCTAGAGGATTCAAGCTGTGTTCCCAGCACCCCTGTCAGGCAATTCATAACTCTAGCTCTATGGGAACTAACACCTTCTCCTGGACTCTTGGGCTCCTGGACTCACATGGGCACACACAGAGAGAATTTAAGAATAACATAATGAAAACTATCATTCGGATTGGATGACTTAGTGGCTGTCACCTGGTAAGCAGTGTCATTTGTTGTATAAGGTCTGAGGGTAACGTCAATAAAAGAACTAAAAGAAATATAAGTGGTTGTCTCTTAGGCAGAGGATTAAGAATGAGGAAGAAAATTAACCTGTTTTATTGTAAGCTTTTTAGTGCTACATTACTTTTAAAATAATATACATGTATTGCTTTTGCAAAAATAAAACTCTGCTAATAAAATGGCCATATTGCAGAATAAAATATAAACATTAACATGTTAAGATATTTTAAATAAGGAAGTAAAAAGTAAGTTTTAAGTATTGTTAATATAAATCCTAATGGACAAACTATGTATTATTTTTAAAAAAGACATTAAGTTCATACACTATTAGTGGGATTAAAAGGAGAACTTTTTTTTTAAATTATAGTCATGCTTAAAAACAAAAATGTATTCCATCGGCAAGCAAATAAACTCAAAACAAAGAAAGTCTCTTCAAAAAGGTATACTAAAAAAGCAAGGGATTGATAGGAGGAGGAAACCATGGAATGTCAAGTAAAAACTAAAGTTAACTGACACAAAGCCCCTATATAAAGTTAGAAGTTCATGCTCTAGAGCCGTTAATGGGTGCCTGAAACATCTCTAGCCATCCACGCAACGTGAAGCCACCTATTCATCACAGAGCATAAGCAGTGTGTTCCTCTAGAGAGTAGAAGACCCTGTCAACCCCTCACTGAGACAAAAGGCCTGGAGCAGCATCGTGTCTGTCCACCTAAACCACAACTCCCCGCCTTGGTCAGAAACAAAATGCACAGCCTGGGTGGATGCATCTATAAAGTGCTCACACAAGGAACACATCAAGATCCAAGAACGTGAAACTCTGAGTTCAAGAACAACATGCCAATATATATTTCAAAAATCCACACCAAAGAAAAATGTCAACAAATTAAAATCTAGAATTAAACCTAAGATGAGCAGATACTAGAGCCATTAAAAAAAACAAAAACAGTAAAACAGTATTTTTAATCCTCAAAGAAATGAGAGAATAAGCATCTATAAAGATCAAGAAATAGGAAAACAAATCTTTAAACTATTCATGAAATTAATAAGCTTCATAGGTTAAAAAAGGCATTTGAAATAACAAAACAACAAAATACCCTCCCACCTCTCAGACCCTCCCTCCATCCTTGTTATCCTCATCTTCATGCCCCACCTCTCAGCCTCTCCAGTCCTTCTCTCCTCCCTGTACTGTTTTTTTCCATCATTCCACACACAGTGATTCTCAATTCTAGCATTTCCTTTCTCCTGCCTCTTTCCCAATCTATTTAGTTTTTCCAGTTACACCTGAGAGTATCCCCCAGAAACCCCTCATGAGTTTCCAGCCTTACAGGGTGAGCCTCTGTTTTCCAGTTCTATCCTGTTCCCGCTACATTCTGGGAGCTTCTGCTATAGCATTCACCACTGCAGGGCAAGTCCCTAAAGAGTGGACACTACATCCTACAGACCTTGGTCTTTCCATACCTAGTAGGATTCCTAATGTATAGTGGGCTTTCAGTACCCATTTTTTTAAAGTACAGGCATGGATTTCAAGGAGTATGGAAGAAATTACATCATCACATTCCACCAATATGAGAAATCAAAGGAACAGCAAAGACCATCAAGTCTCTCCAAGTAATCTTCAATAAACCAAAACCAATATGATATCTTGCAAGTACTTAGGGGAGGGTGTGCAGAGGGATCATGGGCCGCTAGAAAGGACACTACATGGAAACCGCAGTGACACAGGACAGATGGAAACTCACTAGATATGTTAGTCCCATGCATGTGACTGTGAGCTGCAGGGATAAGAGACAAGAAACCAAGAAGCCACCAACACTTGGCTGCCCACCAAACATTACCTCATGTCATCCGCACACTGGGTCTTTGAGTTGGAGGCTTGCAGTTCCATTTTACTGGAAATGAAGCAACAGGATTCACAGTGGAGTTTTGGTGGAAAGCCATGGTAATTCTGTGGAAATTCATTCCTGGGTGTAGTGACATCAGCTGATTATGTTAAGTATGGGCTTCTTGAGCAAGGAGTTTATACAAAGTGCATCATGGGCAGGCAGCCGTTCCTTTAGTTTCTTCTTATTCCCTTCGAGATCTAGAAGGAGCTTTAGACTGGTTAGGTCTCTATACATATTTGCTAGGGTGGATGGATGAGAGACATGGCGAGCAAACGCAAGTTGAACTGCCTCAAGCACGAGGCTCAGCCACTCTTAACTACTTAGCTTGTGTTATCTTATTTAACCCTCACAATGTCAGTGATTCTCTTCCAGTTCACAAATGATTAAAGTGAGGCTAAGAAGGTCTTAAACACTGACCCAAGGTCACACAGCTTGTAAATGACAGAGAGAAGACTTTCCCCAGCCTTCCTGTCTGAGTCTATGCTGCTAAATACTCTGCTACATTGTCCCTCGATTAATGGGTTCCTCTGAATTAATGAATTCCTCTGAAAACTTTGACTCTCCCATATAAAGATAGATGGTCCCTGATGTCCCAGCACTATGAGAGAGGGGGGAGGGGTTGGTAGGGGGAGAGAAGGAAAGACGAAGGGAGGGAGGGTGGGGGAGCAAGAAACAATGAGGAGCTGTGGATGATTAGTTCAAAATACAGCAAATCTAAAAATACCCTGGCTTCACTTTGAGATATTTGTCCAACAAGAGTGGAACAACTTTAATTAGTGTAACAGGACAATAGGAATTAAATTGGCTTGGTCACAAGATTTTTAGGGGATGACACTGATGGTATTACTACCCGACTTCAAAGATCTGGAAAGATGGTACCACTCATGCCGGAGAATAGAAACCTGTTTTTCATCAACTCGGCTGGCCTGACAAATTAAGTCTGTGGAGTCATTAGATTAAGATAAGAGCTTATCTTCCAGGCTGACATTCATTCTGAGGGTTTATACTGCTCAGCCAGTAATTAGTGCTGTTGAATTTTTAACGCTGCCTTGTCCAGTCATTCAAAAAGTCTAGAAGTACATGTGTACCTCCTGTGTATGTTTTGAGTTATTAAAAAATAGACGAAGGCTGCAAGTGAATTACTTTAGGAGGTCTGAATCGTTTCTTCCAAAAGTTATTTGGTGGCAAAATGTGCGGCTTAATGACTTATTTGCAGAAGAAGGGAGCACTTCTCTCAAACTGGCAAAAGTTGAATAAGAAGCTGCTTTGCCATGGGACCTACAATTTATTTTGTGGCATACATTTTATACGTTTATTGTGTTCCAGTACAATCATTAAAAGTATGATCACATGCAGTAATGGTTTCCTGCTGTTTCCCATCCCCAATTCAGCTAACATATTGTAGATTCAGGCAACAGCTCAAAGTTGTGTGTGTGTGTGTGTGTGTGTGTGTGTGTGTGTGTGTGTGTGTGGTATGTGTACATTCGCGAGCTTGCTTCTTTTTTTATGGCTGATTAGATTGTAAAAAGTCTATTTTTTCCACTTTTCTTGAAGTTATAATAACAATTTGATTGCTAAAGGATAAACTAATATATTAAGGCTGCACTTGTGTCTTGACAGTCTGTCAAACAGACAATGCTCACTTTTTAAGATGTTTGGCTTGCAAAATTCCACTTTCCACACTGAAATACTAATTAGTAATCAGATGGGTAAGAACCCCTGTTTGGAGACAGTTCTTCATGTGGTTAGAGTTGCATCCTGTTAGTATTACTATAGCGTCATCCATTCCGCCTGAGGTGTGGACGTCTCTTCACCACTCAGCAATACTACATGTGCCATTTTTAGGGAAGTGCAGCAAAGTCAGTTCTGGGACACGTTACAGGTTTGACTCTTCTTGTTCACACTAATATCCAAAAGAAAATTGTACCGGCTTCAGATGCTCCGCTTGGAAGTTGGGCTCTTTTTCCTAGTTAAGTTGATGCTAAGGCTGTTAAGATAGATCAGTGTAAACCACCAAACCTAACAACTTGAGTTTAATTTCCAATCCCCACTTGGTGGTTAGTAGAAGAAGAGAAACAACCCTTGCAGGTTGTCCTCTGACCTCCACCTATGGTTTCTGTGAGTGCAAAGAGATAGAGAAGGGGAAAGAAAGGCAGAGACAGAGAAAAAGGAGGAGGAATAAATAAATAAATAAATATTTTCTAAAGTCTTTATTACCCACAACCCATGGTTTAATAGTTCACAGACCAAAAGTCTTTTTGACCAAAGTCAAAGTCTCTTGCCAATCAGCCCGTGTGAGTGAGTGAGGGGGATGTTGAACCCCTCATCAAGTGGACACAATACCAAAGGTATGAGACCCCACAAGGCTTTGGAATTCATCATGCTTGTTATGACACATGAATATCGTCTCTCAACAGTGCATGTAAATTCCACTCCAGTCTTGGCATCTCTAGCGGAAAGGGCAGAGTCTAGTTTACCCCTTCAGCAAGTCATTGAACCCCAGCTTCCTTAACTGCAAAACAATAAGTCTGTTCAGTATAATCATTAACTATGCCTCCCAGGTTCCTGCATCTCAGATCCATGATCTGACCCCTAAGACAGAAATATGAGGAGTTCCGTCTCAAAGGGACATAGAAAAATGTAATGGGAGAGTACACCAACGAATTCATCTGAGGGACTCACAGAAATAAGCTTGAAATAGTAGTTTAGAAATCCTGGAATTACATAATCATACTTTGTCATAGATTAGAGACCAGAGGGTAATTGTTGAATGAATGAATGAATGAATGAATGAAGACACAACATGGGATATTGAGATTTGGATGTAAACAAATAAATTCACTGTGCCACACATTGGTTTTGGGGTATTGGAAAAGAGTTAAACCTCTCTGAACCCAGTTGATCAGGAAATCTAAGGATACCTACCTCCTGGGGCTGCCTGTGAGGTAATCAAATGGCAGCAGCTTAAAACTTCCGGTTTCCTTTCTTTGACCTTAGATTGTTTTTGTTATTGTTTTATTTCATTCTCTCCTTCTTTGTGAAAACATCACCCTCCAGCTATTACGGATCCCTCCCAGCACATTTGGCCTAGGCTATTATCATCACCTTTTCCGGGGTGCAGAAATAAGGAAGTGGAGGGGGGGGTGGGGAGGAAAAGCACAAAGCCTCCCTTCCAAGGAGCTGATCAGCCCGAGAAAGGTAGGCGCCTTTCAGTGTGTTTACAAAGTCCTCCAACTCAGCCCTCAGCCTTCTTTAACTCATCCGCCCCCACCCCCAGCTTTCTGAAGAGCAACATGTAATTAGAGCACTAACGAGGTCATTTAGCAGAAACCATGGGTAGGGAGTAATGAGTGTGCTATCAGGCTTGGAGAACAGCTTGGGCAAAAATCCAAACAGTCCATGTTCAACTCTGATGAGCCGACCTAAGCTTGGAAAACAGAGCTTAGAGAAAGGTTAATAATAGGACACACACACACACACACACACACACACACACACAATAACAATAACAACCAAAAAAAAAAAAAAACAAACAAGCCCCAAAGCGTCCTTCCTAGACTCCCAAAGCACAGGTCTAAGGGTCTAAGCACTGCACTTCAGAGCTGGTCCACATAGAAGCTGAGTTCCTCTGGCTCTTGTACCTAGCAAGGCCACTTGATCATCTCAGGGTCATTCCTGGGGGCTGGTGCAATGCAAAACCTGGAATGGACTTCAGAGCTCAACCAATTCAACCTCCCGCGCATTTCACACAGTTGAACCTGGAGCACTCCAGCACACTAAAGTCCCTCCCCCATCCAATTAGAAAGAGACAGACTAAGGACCAAGGTCTCTGATGAGCACGCAGATGTTGGAGCCACTACCGAGCCTATCTTGGAGATGACATCTTGGAGAACCTTTGGACGGTTAGTAGACAGCGAGACTTTAGTTGGGTGCGTTTTCACTTAAGCCATTATTAGAGTAATTAGGTCCCCCCAAAAATAAATACATCCTTCCTGCAGTATGCATCTAAGATGCGTAGAAATGAAGTTGCAACTGGGAGGATCCGGAGAGCTGAGAACTCCTTAGAACAAATAAGGGGAAGAGAGGAAAGGCCTCCCTGCGGATTCCCACACTGGAGCTCCGCCCACCTTCTCGAGCCCGCCCCATCCACTCAGAAGAGTTGTCTAAGCTTTACAAGTGCCAAGTGCTGCTGGGAAGGAGGGTAAATAATGGGCCGCAAACTCTATTATGCTTTTTTCTTCACGTCTTATAGAGGCTGTTGGAATGAAGAAAATAAAAATTAATGCAAGAGCGTTTTGTTGTTGGGTCTTTTATGCCGTTACTGGACACTAAAAGAACAACCACGACTATACAGAAGGGTTCACCAATACTTTTAATAAAAAACAAAACAAAACAAAACATTTCTGTGTCAAAAAGGAGGAAAATTTTTACTTTTTTTTCCCCAGATACGAATGACATATCCTTATATATTTCCTGTATTTGTTTTTTTCCACTTAAAAGCAATAAGTCTAGAAGCTGGATAGGGGGTTCAGGGGTTAATAATGAGGTGGCTTATAACTAGCTGTAACTCCACTTCAGGAGATCTAATACCCTCCACCAGCACCACAAATACACACACACACACAAACATACACGCACACTCATGCACATAGACTAAGTGTTTGTGACCAGTTTTAAAACTAGTGACTTGCCATCCCCCATTGTGTGATGTTCGGGTGTCATCAGAGTCTGTGTGCTGGGTTTAAACCCACACTTTGCTGACTTAAGCCCACGTACAAAATTCTTTCATAGTTTGGCAGCCTTAAGCAAATGATTTAATCTCCCTGAACCACTGCCTCCCTCCGCAGCACCAGACATTCGGCTGTGTGGCCGACGAGTAAGAAAACACGATGAAGCCTAAAGGAGACAGAAAACAATAGGACACCTGACCCACGGGAGGTGCTCCATGTGTCTTTATTAGATTTCCAGAGCAAAGTTCCAACCCTCTCCTTCCGGATGGAAAGGAAAGCAACAGCTGGCACTAGGAATGAAGAGGCCACGTCAGGGGAGAGAGTCACCAGCCCTCAGAGTCAGAGGCACTTTATGGATACAGCAATTTGCATCTTTATCACATGTTCCCTAACATTTTGAAAAGTTCCCCAAATGTCAAATTACCGAGTAATCTGCACGGCGCTGCCATCTCGCTATCCTGACTGACTCAGAACGTATTTTGGGTGTCCTAGACATTAATCCAAGCAAATGTTGGTAAATACGGAAAAAGCACAGCTCCGTTCACCAGTTCTTCATGCTGTACCGGCCTCCTCTTCAAAATTAAACCAATTCCAGTCTGCAGACCGTGAGGTTACACATCCAACATGACATAACACCCCCCCCCAAGTGCTGCCCTGAGGCGGGCCATGGAAGCAGACAGGAGAGCAGAAGCCAGGCTCCACATCCCAGTTATTAACTCTAAGCTAGCCACTGGCTTTATAGAACATTCTGGTTTAAACGTCTTCCATACTGAAGCAGTACATATTATATACTCGAGTATATAGGCACTTATAGGCAGAACCTCTTCCTGGAGGTGGGTTATAAATATGTATTTTTTTATATAATTCCTGACAACCCACTGTGGCAGGCCCCATACTTGTGTCCATTTTACAGGTGAAAAAGTTGAGGCTCAGAGTGGTGAAGTGGCTTCCATGAAGTCACAGAATCAGTGTTATTAGTTCCTTTTTCCTTACTGTAGCCAAGTGCCATGAATGAGGCAACTTTTAGAAGAGTTTGGTTTGGCTTTTGGTTCCAGAGAGTTAGTGTCCATAAAGGCTTGGGAAGAATAAGAAGCTGAGGGCTCTCATCTTGAGCCAAACGCAGTAAACTAAGTGAGGAAATGACGTGAAGCCTTAAGCTCTCAAAGCCAGTCCCCAGTGACATACTTCCTCCAGCAAGACCACACCTCCTAAACCTCCCCATTCCGCACCACTACCTGGGGACCAAGTGCTCAAATGCGTAAATTATATAAGTCATCATCACTCAAACCACACAGTTCTCAAAGAGCAGAATTAAGAAAGAGCCCCACAGTTTGCTCCAGAACCCGTGTTCTTGACTACTGAATGGCTGCCTATTACCTCGTGATGTAGGTGCCATATTATCCCCATTTTACAGATTAGAACACTAAAGCTTACAAAGATATTATTTAAGACTTGTCAAGATGCCACATGATGGTTGTCTTAGTTAGGGTTTTACTGCTCTGAAGAGACACCATGGTCACGACAACTTTTATAAAGGAAAACATTTAATTGGGGCTGGCTTACAGTTCAAAGGGTAGTAGTCCATTGTCATCACAGTGGGGAGCATGGTGGTATAGACTTAGGCATGGAGCTGAGAGTTCTACATCCAGACTTGAAGGCAACAGGAAAAGAGAGTGAGCCATTGGGTCTGGCTTGAGCTTCTGAAACCTCAAAGCCTGCCCCTAGTGACACACTTCCGATGACAAGGCCACACCTACTCTAACAAGGCTGCGTCTCCTAATAGTGCCAGTCCCTGTGGGGGTTATTTTCATAGAAACCACCACAATGTTATTGAGTAGGTGGCTGAGCTTAGAGTTCACAATGAGTTCTCTCTCTCATTGTGACATGGAACCAGACAGACCACAGGATCCCAACTGTAGAGGCTAAAAGCAAAGTCTGGCCTTCTGTTGTGTCTGGTTTGGCTGACTAGACACTGAGAATGAGGAGAGTTCTACAGGAGGGTGTGTACTGGACACCTCAAAGGACACCACTTCAGCCCACTCAAATCATCCAGCTCTCATAAGACGCCACTGAGGTGACTCACAGCTGGGGGGTGGCATGAGAAATGCAGCATTGCTTTGCTTGTGATTTCTGTTTCCCTGACTCAAAAAACAAAAACAAAAACAAAAACTTGAAACAAACTCAAGTTGCTGAAGCCAATATATATCAAATGATATCAAGTATATATCATTTATCTACTCATCTGCTTTCTCTGTGATGTGTGCTGAAGCATCGTCCCATTGATACATTTTTAAAAATCATTACAGTGACCATGAGGAAGGAGAGGGTTGCTGCAGAGAGGGAAGCAAGCACTCGTTGTGCAGGTGATGCCCACAGAGCAGGACTCCCGTGAGAGTCCCACTAACACCAAGCCTCTTTGCCTCTTGGGGGCCTAGTGGAAGGCACCGGGGACTGTAGGGAGTCTTTTGTAAAACTCTGAACTGATCACCGCTTGGAAAATAATTAGGTTTAGTGGCTAGAAAACATCAGAAGCCAGGTTGAGTCAACTCTAAATTCTTGTATAACAAACAGTTGAAGAGTCTAGATCTTTGATGTCTCCTTCGAGACATGGCCCTACTTCAACCAAGGGTTCCGAAAAGGTGGGATCACATTGGCCCTAGAACCTCTTTCTCCATCTTAGTGGTCAAGATGTGAAGGGTCAGAGCAGCCTACAGTTCTGAACTTGCACTTCCTGCCCTCCCCCACCCCCATGGTCTCTCAGCCCTGCCCTGTATCAGCGGTGGCATTAGTAAGCTAAGAGAAACTCTGTATTCCCATGGCTCTGGTCCCCTCTGTGTCACCATTGTCGCTTCCCTGATTACTGTCACTCTCCTAGCTTGTCTTTCTGCATCCAGCCTTGCCTGCTGTAATCACCATCAGAGTAACAGCTAAAGCAGAAATCTGGCTACATCAGCAGTCAGCAGAATCCCACTGCCCTCGGGTTAAGGCCAGCGTCCTCAGCACGCTTTTAGACGGCTGTCTGTTTGATCTGACTTCATCTCCTCTGGAGTCCTGCTTTCTTGCTCTCACCCCAGTACTACACAGGCACTTCTGTTTGCAGGCCCTTCAAGCCACACCTCCTCACCGTCCACCTTCCCATTAAGGCCTTCTCCCTTTGCAGCTCAGGCTGGGACTGATGGCTGATGCGGTCAGGAAGTGCCCAGATCTCTTGCTCAGTGTTTCCTGTCCTTTGTCTCTTACACTTTCTCAGATGAGCTGTTTCTGCTGCTGAGCGGCTGAAGCAGCATCTCCAAGTAAGTTTCGTAGTTCCACTGAGAGCATCACCTCTACGGTTGTCTTGTTCCTTTTTAATCCATGTGCTATCTCAGTTTGGGTTTCTACTGCTGTGAAGAGACACCATGGTTGTGTCAATTCATAGGAAGAGAAACATGTAATGGGTGCTGGTTTACAGGTTCAGGGGCTTACCCCATTATCGTCATGGCTGGAAGCATGGCGGCACAAACACACACACACACGTGATGCTGGAGAAGGAGCTGAGCTCTGCGTCTATTTCTGCAGGAAACAGAAAGAGAATGTGAGCTACTGGACCTGGCTTGAGATTCTGAAACTTCAAAGTCCACTCCCAGTGATGACATACTTCCTCCAGCAAGGCCACGCCTAGTCCAACAAGGTCCTAATACTTTCAAATAACGCCACATCCTATGAGCCTATAGGGTTCGTTCTCATTCAGATCATCACATTCCACTCCCTGAGGCCCACAGGCTTGTAGCCACGTCTTAATGCAAAATGCATTTGGTCCTGCTTCAAAAGTCCCCATGGTCTGTCACACTCAAAAGTCCACAGTTCAAGGTCTTTGCTGCTCGCAGCAATCTCTTAACTATAATCCTCTAGAAAATCAAAATCAAAAGGCAGATCACATACTTCCAACACACAATGGCACAGGGTATACATTACTGTTCCAAAAGGGAGATGACACAGATGAGGAAGACACTGGACCAGAGTGAGGAAACTGGACCAACGCAAGACTGAAAATCATCTGGGCAAAGTCCCAAACTCTCCATCTCCATGTCTATCATCAAAGCACTCTTGAGATCTCCAGCTCCTTTCAGCTTGTTGACTGCAACACACTTCATTCTCCTGGGCTGGTTCGCTCCCTGTTAGCAGCTTTTCTTGGCAACATTTTAGGGTCTCCAAAGGAATCCAGGCTTCACTTTCACAGCTCCGTGCAGGGACCACCTCTGATACATGCCTGGCCTCAGTGGCTTTCCTTAGTCACAGAGGAAGATTATGTAACCGCCCTCTCTTGTATCCTTGACTCTAAACCTAGATCCATTGGCTGAAGCCACAAAGATCTGCTTCTTGCTGGGGCTAGAATGTAGCCCTCCTCATCCAAATACATTTTCACCAGCTTTCTGTTTGCAGTGGTTTCCACTGTTTAAGCTTTGCCATCCTGGGACTCACTCTGTAGACCACACTGGACTTGAACTCAGAGATCCACCTACCTCTGCTTCCTGAGTGCTGGGACTAAAGGTGTGCACCACCGCACCTGGCCCCAAACTTTTCTTTAATTATTTTTCATAGGTCGGAAGCTTAGGGGGTTGGGTCTCGCCCTGAGGTCACCTGTCCATTTATCCTTTAGTATCAGGTTTTCCCTTAAACGTTTTACCTCCCTGAGCACTGGACTTGACTCCTTTAAACTTCCTGCTGTCCTTTTATCTCCTCAAATTGTATAGTTTGTAGTTTTTTTTCTTGTCATTATAGATCTGCATAAGTGTGGACTCTAATACCCAGGCCACACAGTCAACACTAAGCTGTCTGGAAATCTCCTCCACCAAAGCTGTTAATCCATAACTCTTCAATTTAGCCTCAGGCAGACATTCTGGATAAAGGAAGAAAACAGGGGACACCAAAATATTACAAGAATGGACTCCAGGCCACATACTAATACTCTTCTTCTCTGAAAACTCTTGACCTAGGTCCCCACAGTTCAAATCACACTCGGCACCACTGTCTCCCATGTTCCCACTAAGATGGCACGTTAAGCATCACATAAAGCATTCAACTGCTTTCCTAATCCAAAGTTCCAAAGTCTGTATTCCTCCAAACAAAAGCATGGTCAGGCCTATCATAGCAATACCCCAGTCCCTGGTTCCAACTTCTGTCTTAGGGTTTCTATGGTTGTGAAGAGATACCATGACCATGACAACTCATCGAAAGGATAGCATTTCATTGGGACTGGCTTAGAGGTTCAGAGATGTAGTCTATTGTCATCACTGTAGGAGACATGGCAGACACAGTGCTGGAAAAAGAGCCAGGAGTTCTACATCTGGATCAGCTGGCAGCAAGAGGAGACAGTGAGCCACTAGGCCTGGCTGGAGAATCTGAAACCTCAAAGCACATCCCTCCCCCCCCCCCAGTGACACACTTCCTCCAACAAGGCCACACGTACTCCAACATTGCCACACCCCTTAATGCTTTTGAAATAATGCCACTTCCTATGATCATATGGGGGCCATTCTCATTCAAACCACCTGAGGAGCAGACTATGTCTTGCTGCTGTGCTCTGTATGTGAGATGAGTGTTAATAAGCTCATATGTTTGAGCCCTTGGCCCTCAACCAGGGGTGTTATTTTAGATTATGCACCCTTTAGCAAACTGGGTTTAGCTGAAACAATTGGGTCACCAGGGAGGGATTAAGATTCTACTATAAGACTCAGGCAAGCCTTGACTTACTGGAGACCCACTGGGTGAACAATGGGGAGTTGGGAATCGATGCAAAAGCAAAAGGAACTTTATTGTTCCAGCATGTTGGGGTCGCCCTGCACACGAAGGGGAGAGAGAACGACCCTGCACAGACTGTTTGGCAAGCTTTTATACAGTTTTTAAAGCAGCAGCCATTAGGCACAAAGTGATTGCCAGAACAATGTGACTTTTAAACTGACTGGTCTTTAGGGAATGAGGTGGCAAGGACTTCCCTCGTCTGTGGTGGCCAACAGTCATATTGTCTATGAGCTCTGGGCCTCCCCTACCCGCAGGTGGCTGATGGTCAGTCTCCCCTCTGTGCGGTCTGAGGAATGTAATTAGTCCCCTCCCTTCCAGAGGGGAGGGACACCTATGTTCTTTATGACCTTTCTCTTCCAGGAGGGGAGGGGTCTGGTAGGATTTTCCAAAGTTCCTGAGCTGACCTCTTTACTACTATCCTGTCCCCATTTCTTTCTGCTTCCTGTTCTCCTGAGAACTTCGTGATGCAGTGAAGGCCCAGAGGGATCTAGCTACTTAGTCGAGCTTTCACCACCAGCCCTAACAGGCTAGGATGAACTCTTGGAACTCTGCTCAGTCCAGTTTCTGGTTCTGCCTCTTGGTGCTCTTCATGCTCACCTAACAGAAGTGCATGCACGAGCCTGGAACAACCTATCTGCTTGGCTTCCAAATCTTCTGGAAGCACTTGCCTAAATAGCTATGATTCTTCTTTTCCAGGCTGTTAATGTATAATGGCTCTATAACAAATCACACCCAATACTCAGAGGCATAGACAACATCAATATTCTACTATAACTCACAGTTCTGGTGGACCTAGACTCTAGGAACAGTCTCACCAGGTCAGGGTGTCTCTGGTAGGTGACAGTGGCTAGAATGGCCAGTCATTAATGTTTCTTCATGTAGCCTCACGTCCTTTCTCTCGAAGGACATTGCCACAGTATGCCTCAGGTTGACCAGATTGCGTGCTAGGGCTCAAGAGTTCAAGGGCAAGTAATTTGAAGGTTGGAAGTTACATCACCGTCACGACATAGCTTCCAAGGTCACACAACTGTGCTTCTGCGGTTTATTCATAATGAACGAGCACCCAGTGCAGGTTGAAACACACACACACACACACACACACACACACACACACAATTAGACTCCCTTTATTGATAGGGACTAGCAGGGTTCTAGAGGGCATGTTTTTGCAAAATTCTGCAATAGCTATCTTTGGAAAATACACGCTGCCCCATTACAGAATGGAGGGGAACTTGAAATGACTGGAACTATCATCCCAATACCAAAAAAAAAAAAAAAAAAAAGCTCCAAAAATTTCCATCTGATGCCAGAGACCACTTAAAACAAAAAAGTCGGCATTCTGGAAGCTGCAGAACCACTGGTTTTGTGCGCCCATAAAAATGACCCAAATATTTGTCCGTGTTTATTGCAAATTTGCGAGCCTCTGCCCCTGTGTGAGGCAACGTATGCATCCATTACGACTGTAACTATGGGTATAGATGATTATATAAAAATATGCAAAACGAGATTCCCGGGTCAGGCCTTTATGGGCTCCGATTCAACGTGGGATGCATTTTTACAGGCCGGTTGTAAACCCCTGGAAACAGGTTTATAACAGGCACACTGACACAGTGTTATCTACAGCGGCAAGAACAGAGGCTGGGTAATAGGCCTGTTCCTCTGTGGCTAATGCTAGCGTGAAGTATCTCTAAATCTCAGCCTTCCTTGCAGCAGGTACTTCAGTGAAATGTAACTACCACAATGCATCCTTCCCGTGCAATGCGCCTGGAGCATGCAGCATGCAGCTCTCCCTGACAGTGGCTATGGATGGATGGGGAGTGTGGGCAAGGAATGGACATCTTCCTCTAGGTCAGGATCAAATAGTCCTGCCAGCTCTGGTGAACTGAGTCACAGAGAAGACAGAGAGGACAGAAAGGAGCCGGTGACCCCTCTTGTTTCTAAACTCAGACGCTCAGGGGTGAGTCACATGACTTGTCCTGGATCACACAGATGGCTTAAGGACAATCAGACTATAAAACTCTTGAGGTGTTCACACTGTTATAACCAAACTTTCATATGATTCTCCCTCTTCCCACCCCGTCTTCCCCCCAGCAGAAGACTAGATGAAAATGGACTTGCCCACAGCTGGGTAGCGGTGTGCTTTCTGGATAATATTATCCGAAACCCACTTTTTAACTGTCTGTGAGACCAACTTGTTTAAACAGGAGAGGAAGCCCATGGCACAAAGGGATCTTGACGTTCCTCTGGTAGATTAGGAGAGGCTCCCAGTTAAAGAGTGTTCATTACTATTGTAAATTCTTGCCCTGGGGCTTGTACCCTTGCAGTAGATTACATGAGGTCTGTGTTCATGGACAACGTTTGGCGTCTGATTGAAGGTCCAGTGCAGCTAATTAATTTCATTAGGAAGTGAAGTCATCTTCTAGCAGGAATTAATATTTGGAGCTTCGTGTTGCTAATTCATTTCCAGATTTAATTAGCTCAGAGAAGAAATGTTGCTTGGGCAAGAGGACTTTTTAATTATCAGCTTGGATAAATTTGAAAATGTTGATGCCTAGGGGTTGAGTTAATTAAAACCTGCATTATTTTAACTTTAATTAGCTCCCATCTTTGTTTTGCTCCACCATATGGCCATGTCCTGTAGTCAAATTTAGTTAATTAAGCTAATTAAGCTAATCATTTTAATTACTCAAGACAATATGATTGGATAGAGGATGACTACAACTTTACAGCCAAGCACTTCTTTTTCATTAAGTTGAAGGGACAGAGTTATTTCTGATAGCGGCTGGCAAGCAGCGCTTCGGAGTTCAGGGATGTGACAGCCGCAGAGATATTAAGGCTGAAGTCTAATTGCATTCCTTGATAAAAACAAAATGTCACTAACACAACTCTTTAAAAGCAGAGAATAATTTAGTGCTACATCTATTAGCATTCTGGACCGGCTGACTTGGTCAGGGTGTGCTGGCTTGCTCTTTTTACCCTAATAAGATAATGAAGCAGACTTATTGAGCTGTGGAATTTACTAATGGAGATTTAGGTATTAGATGGTGAAATCTTCATCTTCTTAGATCCGGCTGCCCAGTCGTACCTGCTGGACTTATGGGTCTGTCATCGTCTGTGGCACGGGCCTGTGTTTTTAGGGGGTTCATAACTCTGTTGGAAAACATTGGCTCCAGGCTGAAAGTTGGTCTAAGAGGGCCCGTGTTAGGGTTGCTTATTTATAGATTGTGGAATTTGGAGGGGGAGGAAGGAACAGTCGAGTTGGTTTTTATGCCCCTGCTCTGGAGACCGAGTTTACTGCATTCACAGTCTACCTTCTCCTGGCTCCATCTCCACTCAACACTAAAAGGCCCAGCTAAATAAAGGAAAATTCTTTTATTTTCTTTCTTTGTGTATGGACATGTGTGCATAAACACACAGATGCGCACGCATGAGCAAGATCAAGACCGATGTCAAGTGTGTTTCTCAGTCACTTCTCCCCATTAATCTTTGAGGCAGTGTCTCTCACTGAACTTGGGATTCTGCTAAACTGACTGGCTACTGAGCCCTGGAACCCTCCTGTAGTCTCCTCCCAGTATTGGGGTTACAGATCAGAGGAATGGTCTAGCCAGCTTTCCACGGGGGTGTTGGGGGTGGAACTCAGGTCCCCAAACTGTATGGCAAGTCCTTTAGCATCTGAGCCATCGCCCCAGCTCCAGGAAAACTCTTTAATTTCTTCCTACTTCTGCTTACCAGTCGCCACCTTGGCAGCCCAATCTATGAAGCCTGATGACCACAGTGGCCTTTTCCAGACTCTCCCCAAGACAAAGAAAATAAGAAAAACAGCATCCTTTGCTTAACAGAAACCAAAAAAGCTTTTCTCAAAGACCTTCTTCAACCTGCCTGGCTCTCCAGACACGCAGAAAGTGATTCTTTGCACAGTTCGGGAGGAAAGATTTAAAATAACCCCTAGAGTAGTATTTGGAGAAAATAATACGAATTGTAAAAGTAGTTCAAATATATGTTTGGGGAGGCTCTGGCTGCCTCTAGTATGTGCTTTCTAGAAAGCTGGTTTTTGACCTGTAACATGGGGCATGCTTCCTATGATGAGAGTATAGGTCCCAGGATGAGGAGATTCTCACATTCTTAGGAATGAAAGATGGTTCATTAGGGGTCACTGAGGCAAAAATCATTTTGGGGAACTAGCTGTAATCCAGAGAAGATGAAGACAAGACGGCTGAAGGCAGGATGTGAGTCCCCCTTCACATCAGCTTGAAAACCGCAGCTCAACCAGCCTGTAATCAGCCAGCCGCGGTGCAGAATCCAATAGACCTAGAATCCTGCAGGCGACAGGCCATTCCTTCATTCCTTCATTCACTTGTTTGTTCAGTCATTCAACAAAAGTTCTCTAGTGCCAGGCAGCCTTCTAGACATCCTCAGGGATGGGGAAACAAATGGGGACAAGATTTCGAGTCCTGGAACTAATATTCTGTTTGGACCCTGGAGGCTTTTGTAGAAGAGTCTAGAATGTGGTTGGGAAATCCAGGGAGGCTCATTAGAGGAGGCAGCATCGTGTGCAGGTACAGACCTTACAGACCAAACCTGTGTTGATGTGTCACCGAGCTACCCTGGAATCTAGGCTTCTTTCTTTGTTTTTTTTCATCTCCTTCCTTTCCAGGGGCACCATTCACATATGCCATGGGGTCCATGTGGAGGTCAGAGGACAGTCTCAGGTGCTAGCCCACACCTCTCCCCCACCTAACACAGGCTATCTCATTGTTCATTGCTGCAAATACTGTGCTAAGTGGCTCCCAGGTTCTAGCAATTCTCCTGTCTCCGCCTCTCGTTTCTCTGTCTCACACATTTGCATGCTACCTACCGTGTATGGTGTATGGCTTTTATATGAGCTCTGGGGCTCCAAACTCAGTTTGTCTGGTGTGCTCAGCAAGTGTTTTGTCTGCTGGGCCATCTCCCCAGCCCCTGGAATCAGTTTCTTTTCTACAGTCTCCCTCTTGAGTTGGAGTGAGACTCAAAGACCCGTTTTATAAACACCCACGATCTTCATCTTATTTCCATACAAAGGCCATGGGAAAACTCAAAAAAGATTGTACTTATCAACACTACATGAAGTGGGTCAAATGAAATTAAAATACACTGTGGCCAAAGGTTTGTCTACAGAAAATGAAGGAAAAAAATAGCTTCAGACCTAGTGAAGCTCCTTTGATGAAATAGGATGACTCACAACCGGGGACATTTTTAGAAAATGTAAAGAAAATTCATGCTACTCAATCCAGAGCTTGGAGCACATTATTTTAACAGTGCTAATGAGGTTTGCTAAATCTCTAAATTGTGATGCAAGAAGAAGGAAGAGGAGGAGGGGGAAGAAGAAAGAAAAGAGAGGTAAAGAAGGAGAAAAAAGAGAAGGATGAGAAGGAAGGAGAAGAGGAAGAGGAAAAGAAGGAGGAGGAAGAGGAGAAGGAAGAAGAGGAAGAGGAGGAGGAAAAGAAGAAGAGAAAGAAGGAGAAGGAGGAGAGGAGGAGAAGGAGAAGGAGAAGGAGGAGGAGGAGAAGAAGAAGAAGAAGAAGAAGAAGAAGAAGAAGAAGAAGAAGAAGAAGAAGAAGAAGAAGACAAGAAGAAGAAGAAGAAAAAGAAGAAGAAGAAGAAGAAGAAGAAGAAGAAGAAGAAGAAGAAGACGAAGAAGAAGAAGAAGAAGAAGAAGAAGAAGAAGAAGAAGAAGAAGAAGAACAAGAAGAAGAAGAAGAGGAGGAGGAGGAGGAAGAGGAGGAGGAGGAGGAAGAGGAGGAGGAGGAAGAAGAAGAAGAAGAAGAAGAAGAAGAAGAAGAAGAAGAAGAAGAAGAAGAAGAAGAAGAAGCAGAAGCAGAAGAAGAAGAAGAAGAAACAACCAAAATTGACAACATAAAGCACCGAATAGCCATTTCTCCCAGTTTATCGCACGTAAAAGCAGCAGAAACTCATGGGAGTTACACTGCACCATCATCATGGTTCAGACATGGGCTTGGAGCAAGGCAAACCCATCAGTGAAATCCTGAGCTCCATCACTGTTAACTATTATCAGATGACTCCTTCCCCCAATTGCCGTGCAGTACAAAATACATGTTTGATCATTTTAAAGAAGAGGACCAGGAAGACACAACTGTTTCTCCTGTTTCAAGTGAAATAGTCAGAGCCGTGTTTCCTCCTGGCAACCAAGCATTCCCAGTATTTGGAGTCTGCATGGTTTTAAGTGCAGAGCACCAACGCACTTACTTTGTGGTAGACTAGCTGGCCTATGGGTGCTGTGCTTAAGCTCTGACCCCAATATGCTCTCCTGCAGGACATGGTGGCCCCACTGCTAGTGTGGGAATGGTAAGATCTTCAAAGCTGTCTGCTGGACTAACGCACATAAAGGATGCCTGGTCCACAGTTCCATCCTTTCCTGAACTACCTTCTAGCAACCATTTGGTCTGAGTTGACTGAATTACAAAGTTAGCCTAACATCTGCCCAACAGAAGCATCATTTACCTTGAATTTTAAAAAACTGCATAATATATTTTAAGCCCCAAGTAAGTCCTTTGAGTGTTACCCACTGTGACACATGACACATTCACACATTGAAGCACACATGTCAACAATACAGTTCAACCATTCTCAAAGTGGACACAAGGCCTTATTACTACATCTTAAATCAGAGAATTTATCGTCTAGTGTCTATATTCAGAATCCAAAGAGTGTGATCCTCAGACTAGAAAGCTCTGTTTCCTTTAATGAGTTTCATGTAATGCACTGGCAAATACAGCTGTTATTGGTAAATTCCTATTTAACAGATGGGCAAAATAAGGCACTGAGATTAAATGATTAGCCCATGGCTAATATTTGATTAGAAAGACAAATTTAATCAGAGTTGCCATTTGACTTCACTTCAGGACCAGAATTAGATTCCAAGTGTCTCCTGACTTGATTCAGGGCCCGTTGCACACGGCAGTTCAATATGTGCGTTATTACATGCTTTCGGATAAAAGACGGCAGAGGGGAACCTTTCTCCAGAGGAAGCAGAGCATCCCCTAACATCACATGTGCCATGAATCTTCACAACATGTCACACAGTGAGTACTGCCCCTTCTGACTGGAAAGGTGGGAAAGAGACAAGAGTCTAGTGTAATAATATACAAATACCCACACTAGCAAAGGGGACCCAAAGGGAAAAAAGTCCTGAATTAGTCTTAAGATGGAGCCTGGTCATATACCTTGGGAGACAGAAGGTTCTGCGTTCTTTATGAATACAAGGACAGCAAGGTGGCTTTTCTGCAGAGGTAAGAGGAGTGCAGGACAGTGAGTAGGTTAGTAGTGTTTCGAGAATTCCCCAAGTCTTACCAGGCTCAATCAACCAACTGCCTGACCCCATTTTGTTTTGAAATATGATGTTACAGACGTGGCCAGAGCTGGATAAAATGCACAGTAGTGAGTTCACTAGCTTGCCATGTGCATGTAAAACAAGAGGGTTCTAGAGAAAGAGTCTTTTGGATTTGATATTGGAAATCAAACTCCACACCTAAAAGAAAGAAAGAGGGGCAGGGAGGGAGGGAAGGGGGGAAGGAGAGAGGGAGGGAGGGAAGAGAGAGGGAAAAGGGGAGGGAGAGAAAGAAAATAGAGGCCACAACTTAAAGAAAAAAAAATTACTACTAGACCTTGATTTAACCAGTCTATCTTACAGGGCATTTTAGAGCTTCAAAGCCAGCCAGTCTTTCTCCTTCTTAAAAACAGCAACAGTAACAATAAATTAAACAAAGCTTCATTACTTAAGAGGCTAAAAAAAACAATTGCCTACAGCAGGAAGTGGCTGGAAGATTGTCCGTTACAACTATTCCCATGAAGGAAGGTCTAGCTAAAAACTTGAGAGTCAGAAATCCATTCAGGACCACCTGCCCTTTAAAATTCAAACCACCAAATTCAACCCCACCTCTAATGCCTACACTTCTGTCTTGGAGACTGTCACTTTAAATGTACTAAAAAGAGAAGTTTTGCTGCAACAGTATGTCCAAACACCTCCCAAACTGTGGAGTCTGCTTTCTGTTACAGTTTCCATCTACTTTCCCAGGCATACCTGAGACATGTCACCACTTTCAAAAACCACCAACACTACCATTACTTGAGACCTAAGGTCACAGGCATGCCCAGGCTTTCTGCACCAAGAGCACAGAGTGCTACCATCCATGCCAACAGAGCCTATACACAGGTCCCCAGGATGTCATGTTTGGTTGCCAACAAGGAGCAAAATACAGCCATCGAAATGAGGCCTGTAGCTGGGCACCTGTGAGAAACATGTCTGCTCATCTCTGATCTGCCCTGGGCCTTAGACCCTCAACCTTATACCAAGAGCCTGGCAATTTCGTCACCAGTCTCTCTACTCTCCTTATTTCTGTGATAGATTTTTCTTCCTATAAAGTTAAAGGGGGTTAAAGGAGAAGGAAAAGGGGGAGAAGAAGAAAAGGAGGAGGAGGAGGAGAGAGTGAAAGAACAAACGAAGGAAATAACGAGAGAGAGAGAGAGAAAGAAAGAAAGAGAGAGAGAGAGAGAGAGAGAGAGAGAGAGAGAGAGAGAAAGAAAGAAAGAAAGAAAGAAAGAAAGAAAGAAAGAAAGAAAGAAAGAGAAAGAAAGAAAGAAGGAAAGAAAGAAAGAAGTTGAAATTTCCCATGAAGAACCAGTGGATATGGTGGGAAAGGGAACAGGGGTAGGAGAAGAGGAAGACAAGGCCACAGTTGGGATGTATTATATGAGAGTAGAATAAAAAATAAATAAATAAATAACAAAAAACAAAAAGAGAAAGAAAAAGAAAAGACACTTCTCCATAACTAGGATTTTTAAGAGAATATATTCTAAGTCCTGTAAGTATCTAACTCTGCACGCCCCTGCCCCCAAGAAAGCCAATAAGCACTGTTTAGCAGCTGCTTACATAGGCTGTGAAGCTCTGCTACAGAAGGTATCTTCCCTAAAAGGTTTCAACTGTCGTGAGGACCACAACCAACTTGGGAATAAAATGGTTTGCCTCAGATTACAGTCAGTCCATCATGATAGGGAGAAAGAGCGGGAACAACTTTGTTTATTGGCTTGCTCCTCAGGGCTTGGTCAACTTGCTTATACCATCCAGATCCTCCTGCCCGGGGGCTGGCACTTCCCACATTGGACTGGGCCCTCCCCCATCAGTCCCTAATCAGGAAAATCCTCACAGGCCTGCCTGCGGGCAATCTGATGGAGGTATTTTCTCTGTTGGGATTTCTGCTTCATGAATAACTCTAGCTTGTGTCAAGTTAAAACAAACAAACAAACAAACAAAACTAACCAGGAAAGAAGGTACTTGTAGAACAATTGAGGTCATGCTATAGAGAATGGTATCAGGAATTAGTTATTAGCAGGAGAGCAGTTGTCTCTCTACCAGTTGCAAACTCTGCCTACTACACTAGACTTCCTGCTTAAGGAGTACAACTCATTGGTACGAGCACCTGCTGCCCTCGCGGGGGACCCTGGTTCAATTCCCAGCACCCACACGATGTCTCACAACTGCCTGCAGCTCCAGGTTTAGCAAATCCGATGCTCTCTTTTGACCTCTGTGAGTACCAGACACCCACATGGTACTCATACAAATGTGCGGGCATACATACATATTAAAGGAAAGCAATGTAATAGCAAACATATACTGTCTTGCTATTTACTACTGATACTCCACATTCTAAGTATATTCACTTATGCATGTTTTCTAGAACTTTCCAACTCAAGGAGGATATGTCTATAGTCATCTGTATCCATGGAGAAGGGCAATTTAATCTGCAGGGTGAAATAAATACATATTGCCTAACTTTCATCTCATGTTGTACATAGTAGAATAAAATATTAAATAGATGGTTTGCAAAGGGTCATTGGGTTGTGAAATAGTACAAAAAGAAAGAAAGAAAAATTATGGGTGTTGGGGTCTAAGGTTTTGGCAGCAAACCCTTCATAGCTCCATATATATTATACACACATATGTGTGTGTATATGTATATATATATACACATATATATATGTATTTTTATGTTCTAGAATCTTGTATATCCTAAAATATTATATATCTGAAAGTAAAAGAAATCTTTTTTGGCCTACAACAACATAAAAGAATGTTTTATTAAAACCGACCGCCTTTCTTCTTAACTATTCTGCTCTTTGTAATGAAAGCAACTTGGATCTAATGGTGTGTTACAGTAATTTATTTACAAATCTTGATATCTTTTTGGACTCTAGCAATTAATGGGAGAATAGGAAGAACAGCCAACAAATTTTTAAAAATCAGCTTAGAATTCTGTTTGGATGTAATTAAAAGTATAATCTGTTCCATTTGAATACTCCAGTGCTCCTCTATCTTAAAACAACAAACACAAATATTGGTTTTTTTCATCATATGTATGCTTTTCACATATGCTAAGACAAGTAAAATTTTTCCCCAAAATTGTCTGTGTGTATGTCTTTCATATAAATACACAATGACTTTCAAATTTACTTAGAGACAGAATTTCATGTAGCCAAAATTGGTCTTGCTCTCCTGATCCTGCCACCTCTGACTCCAGAGTGCTAGGATTATGGGTATCCGCTCCACATCCCGCTTTGCAATGACATGCAACTATTCAACTTTGAGCTGGAGAGATGGCTCAGCCCCACATAATAGTTTGGAAGAGAAACTGGCTCCCATATTTGAACATTTGGTCCCCAGTTGGTGGCGCAGTTTGGGAAGTTTATGAAACATTTAGGAGGTGGAGCTTTGCGGGAGGGCTCTACTCAGGTCACCAGAGTTGATCTTTAAAAGTCTTAGCTTGCCGGGCAGTGGTGGCACACCACTTAATCCCAGCACTTGGGAGGCAGAGGCAGGTGGATTTCTGAGTTCGAGGCCAGCCTGGTCTACAGAGTGAGTTCCAGGACAGCCAGGGCTACACGGAGAAACCCTGTCTCAAAAAAAAAAAAAAAAAAAAAACAAAACAAAACAAAAAAAAAAAGAGAGAGAGAAAGTTTTAGCTTCACTGTTTCCTGTTCTCTTGCTCTGTTTCCAGTATGTGGGTGGAAATATTATCAAGCTGGCTTCTGCTTTTGCCACTGGGCTATGCCAGCCCCACTGTGACGGGCAGGAGCAATAAGCTAAAATAAACTCTTGCATCTTTAAGTTGCGCATCCGTGAAGACGGTAGTTGGGATGGCCAGCACTCATGTAAACCGCTGAGGGTGGTGAGGCCCACTTGTAATCTCTCAGCTCCTGGAGGCAAAAAGGAAAGGACCTCTTGGGCTTGCCGTCCATTTACTCTAGGCCAAAAAGACTCATTGGAAATGCTGTCTCAAAAATATACAGTGAAGGAGGCCAGGTGTGGTGGCACACACCTTTAATCCTTTAGGAGGTAGAGGCAGGTGGGTCTCTGGGTTTGAGACCAACAGCTCTGTTTAGTGGATGCCATGCCAGCCTCGGCTACACAGTGAGAACCTGTCTCAGATAACTAAGTAATAAGGTGGAGAATTTATTAAGACACCAAATGGTGACTTTTGGCCTCTACATACCCAGGTGAGGGAGGGTACACGTGAGCTCATGTGTGTACATATACATACACACATGAAATAGATAACTGACTGAACTTTTACATGGCTTGAGCTATATACATAGCTCAGCTGAAGATTTTTAAATCATCATCTACTAGTTTGTATGGACTATATTTATCTGTCTTGCTCTCTAAACTAATGTGACTCCTAAAATCTTGTTCTTTTTCTCAGCAATAATTTGTGGTTGAGCCATTATGGATTTATACTTAATCATTCATGATAAGGTAGTTGAGATTTTTTTTAATACTCAAAAAGATATTTCTTTTAGAGCAAAGCTAAAATATGCAGGCAATCTAAACCAATTAATATTTCAAGTTGGCGAAAGATAAAACACGATATTTTAATATTTTAAGGGAAAAAGAAACTAGCTATAGGCCGTAGAATGAAGTGTATTGCTGTTAGAAACTGACAACCTATGCCCAGAGTTTATGAGAAAATGGGACACTATGATGCTGGAGACGGGCTGGAAAGAGTACATGTATCCATCCTGTACCTAACTGGTGTGTAGTTTTTAAAAAGATTTATTTATTTTTATTTATATGAGTTCACTGTAGCTATCTTTAGACATACACCAGAAGAGGGCATCGGATCCCATTACAGATGGGTGTGAGCCACTATGTGGTTGCTGGGATTTGAACTCAGGACCTCTGAAAGAGCAGTCAGTGCTCTTAACCGCTGAGCCATCCCTCCAGCCCACTTTTATGTATTTTTAAATGTGTGTGTGTGTGTGTCCGTGTTTATAGAACATGTGGTGTGTCTGAATGTTTGTGTGTCTGTACATGCATATACTATGTGCACTGGGTTTCCAACAGAGGCCAGAAGACAGAAGGGGAGCTGGAGTTGCAAAGGATTATGGGTTGCCCAGTGTGGGTTTTGGGGAGCAGAACTCAGGTTCTCTGAAAGAGCAGTCAGTGCTCTTAATCACCGAACCATCTCTCCAGCACCTGATCCTGCACTTACGTAAAGTGTGATATTCTGTTCATTATGAATTTGTAATATTAATTTCACATCCAAGAAGTACTATAAAAAGCAGTGATTACTGAGGACGTTTTACACACTCTGACATCTTAGCCTTCCAGTGAGCATTCCCTTACTTTGCATGTTTATTTAGTGACCTCTTCAAACCTCAAATTACTCATCTATAAAACTGAGTAATGTAAGTCAGGCATGGTGCATAGTGTCACACACCTGTAATCCCAGTATGTCAGAGGTTAAGGCAGGAGAATCCCTATGAGTTTGGGGACAGCTTGGGCTAAAGAACAAAAACCCTGCCTTACCCAGCCTACAAAACAACGATGCCTGCCTATCACCCAAAATTGCTAGTAAATATGAGGACCCCATCAAGGCTGGTGAGACTGCATGCATACTTATTAGAACACAGTTACAGTGCTCTACGCAAAAGCAGGAGAGAATTTTTACAGGAGGTATTATAGTGAGACATACAAGGTTTATGGCAACTGTTAGTTTGACGAAAGAAATTGAATCAGACACCTTAAAGGAATGTTCAAAGCTTGACACACCCATCTCCAGCAAAGTTCTAAAGAAAAGGGCAGACCACTGCGGCAATCAATTTTCCTTTCCAGCTTCCATAATTAATCTTCATTTGGAAATTCAGTTGGTCCTGAGATTCTTTTGCTTTACAGTTTCTAAAACAGACAATTCACTCAAAATGAACAATTAATTTAGGAAGAACGTCTTTAGTGTTTTCTCAAAAAGGGAAAAAAGGGAGCTCAAACAACACAAGGGAAGTTATATGAAGAGAGAAATGTTTTTTTTTTTTTTTTGGAAAGTTGAAGTCATAAACTTTTTCTTCCAGGCAGGGAAATCTTTCTGGACTGAAGGAAGGGGAGACACCTACTTGGACTGGCGATTGTCCTTAACCTGGTCAAAATTCATCCCTAACTCCACCTTAAAACACAACATCTGAAATATGACCTCTCTGAGGCACTTAAGTCAATGTCTCACATCCTCCCTGAAACCTTTCTGCCCTTGTCAAGCCCCAACTTTACAGATGGACAAGAAAAACTCTGGACTCTCTCTGCTTCTCCTCAGCAAGGCAGGACAGTTTGTGCCGCTGTTGCCACTAAGACCCCATCAGTTTCTGAAGCAAGGTTGGGAAAGGGGCAACTTTGTTGGTTTGTCCATTTTGACTGAGCCATTAAACAACTTTCCAGAGTCATTCAAAGAACTTGTAACAGAATCAATTGATTTTCATCCTGTGCTTTATTATTGTAGTTTAGGAGAGCGAATGGCCCTGTTTACACAGCTGTAACATGTCAGGACCTGTAGTACATTATTGGCTTGAGACCTCTGAGTTGCAGTCCATTCTCAGCAGAATCAATCCGAACGTGAAACCATTCCCTCCTGGATGCGTGCGCACATCCACACATCTATTCGCATAAGCATGCCCTGTACAGCCCTGTACATCTGAAAATCGTATTCACTTGAGGTGAGTTACAAACTCACCCTCCAAAAATTGGCCCTGACTTGTTGCGCTCTGCATGCACACATGGGAGTAGGAGCAGAAGGCTATAAACATCAGTTAACTAGGTGGCCAGCATCATAGGTGAAGGCGCTATACTTCCCCGCTTGTCAGATCCCAGCCTCTGCAAGTGGGAGTTGCTGGCTGTTTAACAAGTCTTCAGAGCACTGCCAATCTAAAATGGCTGCTTGGTAATACTTTAATTGCAGTTTCGTGGAAACAAATTGCTTTTTAACTGCAGCAAGCATTCCTGTGACTTGGCTGGACTGACAATAGGTGAGTCTCAGTAACAAAACCAAGATGAACATTAACTTGTAAATGATCTGTGTTTGCAAGAACTTCCGAAAGAGTAGGTAAGGTAGTGAGCACCCAGGATGGGGACAACCCCCCCAACTCCAGGAAAGTCTCTCTGGGCAACCACTTCTTCATTCAGGGCAATTATTTAAGCTATATAGAGAGTCTTCACTCTGCCCTTGATAGATAGCTCTTGGATTCACTGTTTGTTCCATAATTTATTGACCCTAAGAAATATTTTATGTAACCAGTACTGTGCATTAGAATCTTACTATATTGACATTTAAAAGCATTTAATTTAAGAGCTTCATTTTAGATGATTAGTTGTTTCAAATATCAGTATGAATAAGGGTAACAGAAAGAATTTAAATATAGTTAATATTATTAAGAGGCTGGCAATTTCACAGGCCTCATTTCCATGTGACAGTTTCCTCGCTTTGTGCTTTATAAGATACAACAGTCTGTGTTAAACTCTTCCTAATAAATCAGGGAGAGCTGGAAATAGTTTCTTGTGGGGAAGGATTTGGTTTGGAATGTCTTCAGGCTCCCAGGCTTTATAGGAGCAGACAAATAGGCAAAACCAAAACAAACCAAAACAAAATAAAACAAACAAAACCCGACATTAAACCCCTTTAGAGGACAATCTTCTCACAAAATTATTTCATTAGCAAGAGTGATAATTTGCATGACTGAGACATTTACACGTATCATAAACATAATTTTTTATCAGGAGTTTAGCAAGGTTCAGTAATGCTCCCTTTTATTTTAATTGTGCTTACTTGGAAGGACTGGGACCCGTCTTGCTGTGTGACGTGGTTCATATGAAGTCCTTTCCGAAGAACACACACCCACATCACAAATGCAACGGATGAAAGGTGGGCGAGCACAGGATTTCTTTTCCCTCCGAAGGAAGGGTTGGGGGAGGACCCACACACAATCGCTGCTCATATCAGAATAAACCTGAGTGTTTTTAGTAGCTGTCTATCCACATCGAGCATCCCCATTAAAGTCGGGTTTTATTGTTTGAAATGCCTCTGGTTTCAAGAAAGTGTTTTACCTAAAGCAAGACTACTACTTAAATATGTTCTATTGTATATTCATAGCTCCATTAGTCCTTCTCCAGTTTAGCACATCAAAGAGAAGCCTTCATCACTTGCATGTGGATTATACTAACATGAGTGACATTTGTAATCTTATAGGTCTGCAACTTAAGAAATGCTTTTAGAAGCTCGTTAGGAAATATGCCACAGTGCTTGAGGAGCCAGCCATATAATAGTTCATTTAAAAGGCGGCGATGACCTTTGACCTCCCCATCACTGAATGCCTTACTGTATTACTGAAAGTTATTAGCCATGGCCTTTGAATGTCTACACTGCATGCAACATGAGTGCTTTTGCTAAAAACACAGATATCTGCACTCCTCTGAACAACACCCCCCCCTCTTTTCCCCACAACAGACCAAATTCTTTCATGGGGTGAAAGGAGGGGGTAGGGGTTAAAATCAGAACAGGCCTAGAAAAATTCTCCAGGGACCCATCTCAGATGTTGTGTGTACATGTATTTCTTTATCTTGTGTTATTCTCGTTGTATTTTCTTTGTAGAAAGAGCAGGCAAAATGGTTCCCTTTAGTATTCTGCCTCCACATCCTCCTAGAGGTCTGCAGTTCCAACAGCTAACTTTTCCTCCTGCCTGGGGATCTTGAGAAGCAGGAAGTTAGCAAAGCATGCTCGGTCGATATCCGTTGCTGTTCTCAGACAGGGTCTTCACCGGGAGCTTTGTAAACAAAATAAAAGAAAACGCCATTTTTAGAAAGCAGCAGCAGCAGCAGCAGCAGCGGCAGCAGCCTCTGAGGGGAGAGCTGAGGTTTACCCTCATGTAACCAGCCAGGGCGCATCCAGGACCATTTGGCTCCTATGGGGCCCAGTAGGAGAAGGGCAGCTACTTAGCATGAGGCTCCATACCTTCCATAGGGACCTCTGTGGCCACTGCTAGCTAACGCTGTGGTGGAGACTCTAAGGTTAGCAACTAGGAGCCATCAACTACCTCATGACTGAAGGAGATCTGAATCCTGCCCTGGTAAACACAAGGAAAAAGGCAAGTCACTGAAGAAGATCCAAAACCACCATGGCCAGAGTTCTGGAGCCCCTAAACTAACAGGAGTTCAGATCCACACAAGGTGCTCTAGAAATGCTACAGCCCTCAAAGGCTCCAAGCCTGATGTGAGGCTGTGCTGTGGTTTTCAACCCAAGGCTTTCCTACTGAACCATTCAACAAGTACTCATGAGTACATACCAAAGACTCCAATGCAAAGTGCTGTTGACACGATATTCTTAGCTTACAATGGCATAATTAAATAATCTGATGACTACTTTATTAGCCTGGGGCTAAATACACATATAAAGTCCATTCCTCTCAGACCAAATTTCAATGTTTGCTATAAACAACAAGAATACCACGAATCCTTTCAAAATACACAAGAGAAGAAACAGCGTTTAAACCCAAACTCTGTTGAATATTTTTTCTTTTAAGTTTTTATTATTTAAATACACCATACTAGAGCAAATGTCTCTGAAAATATCACAAATAAAAGATTTTTTTTTCTTCATTCAGCAAATTAGAAGTAGGGGGATTTCTACATAGTAGCGGCTATGAGCCTCATTTTTTTTTTTCTTCTTTTCTTTTTTTTTTTAACCTTTGTCATGGGCGGAGAACATCAGGACAAGAACACTCACATGCATACATACATTGTATTTTACAGAGATACAATAAAAGTGTTTGTGATAGAATTATCACAAAAGCCACATCTCTTTCCTTTTAACTCATGTTCAAGGTTGATTGAAACACATTTCATTACAACACTTAAATATACAAAGAGCAAACAGAATGTTGTTAAAGTAAAACAGGGCGCACGCTCTGGCCGGTGCCCTGCTAATTGTTAATGAGGGTAGAAAGCAGATTCGTGATGCTTCTTTTAATTAGCTTCATTAGTCATTTCCCTCCCCCCCAAGCACCCTCCCCCCTAGATGTCCTTCCGTGGATCTTTTTTCATTCTCGATACCGTCCCCCGTTAGCCCAGGTTCATGGAGTCCTTAATGTTCATATTCAGTCATTTTAATACACCAATAAATGCAGGAAGGGTACTCAAGACTAAAGGGGGCGCGATGGCATGGTGCTGGCTACAAAGGTGACGGGCCTACTGCAGACACATGGGGTCCACCTGCGACGAGCAACTGTGAGATGAAGGCACACATTCTGCATTACTCTGACCTCTCAGCAGACCTGCAAGACATAAAAATGGGGATCTTAGCCGACGTGCTACACTTGAGGGGCATTAAACCTAAACGAGACAGTTCTGGTCCTCTCTACATCGCCTGACTTCTCTTATTCGATTATGTTCCAACCGTAACTTGATGGGGCCTCTCTGTGCGTCCCACTCCGAAGCAGGACACGTCTTCCTAGCGGGGCTAAATGAGATGGCAAATGGACGCTGGAAGGTTCTGGTGTGGACTTCTGAACCATCCTTAAACTCTGGTAAGGTGAGTTTCTCTCCAAAAGGAAGGTCTCACCTCATAGGGGGATCTTGGAATTAAAAAATAAATAAATAAAGATCACAGGCCATTCAGAGTAAGATCCCTACTTAAGAAGTTTTAGGGTTACAAGGGCTCAATTGTATCACCTGTAACATATGACTTAAATTGCCTTCGCCTCAGTTTCCCTCCTTTAAAGGTAGGAGTAGCAAAGCCCCCAAACATTACACAGTGTGAATGAGACAGTATTATTCTCCTGTCTTCACATGGTAACCCTTCATCCATGGTGACTTCTTCTTCTAGGGCATGAGTGTCACAAATTCTATATGCAAATATATCAGAATTTTTCTTACTCTCCTACCTTTGTCACGTAATGTTACATACATGTTACAGGCATAGAATCCAGCACATGTGATGTGCTAATGACCTGAGACGGACTGAAGGGCACGGTCCAAGCGTGAGAACCTAGCTCCCACATGTGAGGGCACGAACGGTAACACACAGCTGCCAGACACAAGCTGTTTGCGATTGCCAACATGGAATAAAGTCTACCAGGGTTCGAGGGTTTTCCCTAAATGACACGTGGAGCATATCTCAGGAAGTTCTCTCTTCAGCCTTCCCCTAACTTACCAAAGACCTGAGTCTATGAACCCCACTTCCGAGCTAATTAAAGCCGTGGAGGCTCAATTCCCCAGAGTGGAAGCCTGGTGTGAGAAAGGTAATTTGTCTGTCCAGGATGAAGATGTACCAGCAGTCAGCAGGCATATTTAATAAATGAGCATCAAACGTCCTGTACGATGGACGTATACAACACCAATTATGTAACCACGGGAAACGGTGAAGCGATACGTAACCTACAAAGCTTTCCTCCCACTAAAGCACAAAAAAATTCTAGAAGGTCCCCTTACACTTTTGAATGGAAGAAAAAATAATTCCACAGCAGGCAGGAATCTATCTACAAGGGGGTAAAGAAAATGAGTCCTGATTTCTGATTTTTCTAATATTTTAGAAAGCACCATGGCTTAGGGACTATCCAAGCCTCCTCCAAATGACAGAAGTCATGAGACTATGCAGGTCCTCAAATACCACTGGACATGGGCTTTAGTCAATATGAGGTTTTAAAACCTGAAATTTATTTTTCTCAGAATATACCAAAGCCATGCTGCGCACAGTAACAGAACAGCACATTCCTAATTCCATAAACAGATTTCAGGAGACCCAGCGATGGGGGGCTGAGGTTCCCCATTCAATGAACTGTCTTTAAAGGGTCCTACAAATAATCAGCTCATTATTTGTAAGACAGAAGACGGCTAAGTATATTTACTATGCATCATGTACCAAAATGTAATTGGTTCTGCGAATAGAAGGAAAACGGCCAAAATAAATATCCAATTTTTCTCAACCCCCAAACTCAGAGCACGAGAGAAAAGAACATAGTGAAATGGAACTATCTGTCATCTCTCCTCATCTCATCTCCCAGAGAAAAGAAACGCCACGGGGTTTCGGGGAAAATCATTTTAAAGCGTTCTCCAAAAAAGCAGTTTATGTTCCACTAGGAAGTGTGTTTTCATTAACTCTTCCCTCTTACCCTCTCATTAATATCTCTCTGGACCACCGTCAGCTTGCCCGGAACCTTTATTTACAAAAACTACCTTGTGAATTGACTGTGTTCATGGTGAGCAGAGCACCAAGGGCAAAAATGTGAGACATTCGTGCCAACAGGGAAATGTGCTTAATTAACACCACCCCCAAAACACAGCGTCTCACCAGTGCCCGGCAGGATCATTTCCTTAAGTTTTATTTCCTCATGCCTTTTATGTGCAATTAATTTCTGAAGGCCACCTGTCTCCCTCTGTTTTAGGAGGAAGAGACCTTCCAACATTGAGAAAATATACACTGGCAGATTCTTTTCCATTGCCTGGACCACATTTTGTGCTCCAATGTGAATACCCTACAACTCCTGAACGAGGTGTGAGAAGCAGAGGCCTCGGATGGAAGGTATAAGCCCATAAACATAAAGGCAAAACCAAAAACTGACCGACTTCCCCTCCTGACACTCCTTCACAGACATCATATTACACTCGAGAAGGTGTTACCAGAGCCTTGCTCACTTTCTAAAGTGTCCCCCGCACTTAGTTCTAGCACGGTCACTGCCTGTGTTCAGTCCTCACAATCTAATACCCCGTCCAGCTCCTCCTCTGGTCTTCTGTTCTCTCCATGCTAGAATATGCTGTAACTGTGTGTGTGTGTGTGTGTGTGAGAGAGAGAGAGAGAGAGAGAGAGAGAGAGAGAGAGAGAGAGAGAAACTAAGTCAGGAAATAGCATAAAACCAGCAGCATAGCAAGTTAAGACACACTTTGGGAATGTGTTAAGCTTTTACACTAATGGGGGGGAGGGTAATTCACCATCTTGTGTGTAGCCCTTCTGTAATTAGAGATGGCCTTGCCTCTCGTTCAAAATGCATATCTCCAAATATTTCTATTACCCATTCCCTGCTCTCTCAGCTCCATTCTATAGACTAACTTCATTAAAATTCAAATCATAAAAACCTGTAAGTCCTTCCTCGTGCTGGCAGTCCTTAAAGAAGCCCCCCACCCCACCCCATCTCATTAGGTAACTGGCTAATTTGCAATTTAAAAAATAAATCTAACATTCTGATTCTTAAATGGTTAGTCTGTATTCCTCCCCTATTAGTAAGTTATGTAAAACTGCACAAACTCCTGCCATTAACACTTACCAAATAAAGAAAACATTTTAAACTACCCCATAAACCTAAGCTAGGGAGAAGGGTAAATATGAGCACCCTAATACAGCAGCATGATTTCTGACAGTTAAATTTTTCTAAGCATGTGTCCTGTTCCTCCTCAGCAAGAAGAAAATGCATTATAGAAGACAAAAAAGCCGGATACTTTTCTGCTAGACTTAGGAAGCTTGCTAAATTTCTATATACAGATAAATCTCTCTCTCTCTCTCTCTCTCTCTCTCTCTCTCTCTCTCTCCCCCCCCCTTCCCTTTGTGTGGTGTGTGTGTGTGTGTGATCTTTACAATAGACATGAATGGAGCCCCTACTGCAAATCCATAAGGAATTAGCAAGTGAAGTGTGCACTTTTTGTTTCAATGCAATAACTCAGTGCTGTGTGATTGCCTGGGTTAATGATGAAAAAGTCAAACACACTATCAGAGCTGATGGGAAAATCTATCACCAATCTGAAATTAAAATTCATCTGTGGTCAATAAGATTTAATATCCATGCAAGTGGCGCAGTAAAGAGTAAATGAATCAATGTCATCAATACATAATCAGTATGAAATATGATGTGAGTAAAATTACGCACACGAGTCGTACATTTCACTCTTTTCTGGGCCAGGGTGGAATGAACAGTCTCTTAACTGAAGGTTGACAGTAATTGTTACAAATTAGGCACAGCAGTTATCAAAATGCACTCACTTGCATAGCTATAGGACTTATTAAGGAGATTAAAATAGATCTGAAACTATCCAGGGCTGGGGGCTCTGGACAACTGTTGAACACCAATTTTCCTTCTAAAGTGCCTCCTAATACGACGTGATTTGTATACTTGTATAATTTTCTCATTTCTAACTCGGGCCCAAGAACTTTCAAGTTGTGGATCAAGACTCAAGATCCATCACCTTTAATGGGGGCCATTAGTGGCACAGAGCATGTTAGCGAGAACAAGGAGTTTGTTTCAGGAGTTGTAACTTGCAACTACCGATGAGCAAAAGGCTGTCCTCTGGCCATCACAGAACATTTTGTAAAACTGCTCTTTTTGGAGCCACTGTGTCATATAGGGGATCTTAAAGAAAGGCCTCCAGATTGCTCCCACACAGGTAGAAATCATCCCTTCACAACAAAAAAACGTTTCTTCTTGTTTCCCAACATTAACATTCTAATTTTCCTTCCACAACCCCCTAACACATTACCCTTCAAGTTGCAAAGCTCACAAAAGGAAGCAACAGCCAGTTTTAGGGAAGCTCTTGCTTGTGGTGAAGTATTGTGTCTGTCTTTGCACGGGATACTGATGTTCAACATAGGCGAAGTCAGGGATACATCAGCAACTCAAAACTAACGCTAACATTTTATCGGCAAAGGATCCACAATTTATACTGCACAGAGGGATGATCCCTATATCAGATGCTCTTTGCACATCTTTAAGAAGAAAAGACGTGAACTAGAACCACCTAAGAATGCTCACACCCTTGACCAGGCTGAGCTAGCCAACCTGTTCTAATGAAGAACTTATTAAGAACTGCTGGGTAATCACCTTCTGGTCTGGCAGTAGTGGATTGCTCTGAAGTGAATTCAAATGGCCATTGATGAGGGCTGTAGGTCTATCATGTTCACAAAATAAACTGCCATTGATGTAGTGAAACCGATCTCCTGGGACCAGGCGATTCCGGCAGGTAGAGCATGTGAAGCACTGAAAAGGGAGAGACCCAATGAAATCAACAACAACCTTATAAACAGTTTGTAAGCAAGTGTCTGTCAAGCGCAACAAGATTCACGCTTTGGTGTTTTACTTTCTTTGACACGATCCCAGACCTTAGGCCAAGCACGGTCTACTGGACAGTCTACAAGAAGGAAGGAGAAGACACATCTGCATGCTATGAGAAGTGTGCCAGTGTGTACCAGAGCAACCGTAGCGATCAAACACCGTGTCCATCACAGCATCTGGTATCTGGGACTTGAAGAGTGGACTGGTACCAAGGAGAAAGGTTCTACCCCCTGTAGGAATGGTGTGGTGTTTTTAAAGAGACGCAAATGCTACCTTGAGATGATACACGTTGCCTTGAGCCCTCATGACGAGTTCGCTCGCAGGAATCGACTGTCCACAGGCGCTGCAAGCGCCGCTATTCCCAAATAACCTGCAACGAAGAATGGTGGTTAGCACCGGTAAGGAATCCCAACCCTAAGAAAAGGAAGGGGAAGACAGACCCAGCCACCCTCTGGCCTTCCCTTCTGGAATATTATCCAACAGAAGACGAACTCTCAGAATTCCGACATCACATTTTTGGGGTGA